>OY744549.1:29427383-29829883 GCA_963556195.1 Sepiola atlantica | reverse complement strand
TTAAAATATTAAAAAAAATCATTCATGGTTAGTTTGAAGTCAGACATTTTGACTAGGATAAAAGTGTTGTATCTGTTTTGTCCTAATGTTTTTCCACTGAGTTACTTTTTGGTTTGCTGGATATCCTTCACACTAAAAACAAACCTTCTATCTAGCTTTTCCATTGTCAGGGGCAAATGAATATATTGTTCGAAGTGTTGCTATTGTTTCCAGGGAGAAAGCACCATGACATTTTCTGTGTTCTTTTTTCATGTTCTGTAAAAATTAAATTGATTCATTAGATCATTCATTTGTTTTACGGTCCTCACAAATCAGGAAATGTGCAGAATTGAAAGTGAACCTGATTTATAGAAACCATCAGCATCAGAAAGCAAAAGATGCATGAGGAATGGGTTACCGTTGAATGTTGCGATGAAATGATAGTAGTTGGAATTATGTATGCACCTGTAACAAAGTCGTTTGATGTGCTTACAGAAGATCAGCTATGGGTTAATCAGCCCGGTTCTGGTCCAGTAAGATTCTGTTGTTATTAATTTCTCAATTTATTGAAGATGGGTATGAAAAATGATGACAGGAACAGTGTTTTTTGACCTAACAGTGTCATATGATATGGTAAATAGTTGCATATGATATGGTAAACAGTTGCATATGATATGGTAAACAGTTGCATATGATATGGTAAATAGTTGCATATGATATGGTAAACAGTTGCATATGATATGGTTAACAGTTGCATATGATATGGTAAAAAGTTGCATATGATATAATAAACAGTAAGACACTTACCGAAGATTGTCCAAATGCCAAAAAACGCAGCAGCTGTCATGATTATTCAATCACTGCACACCAACTGGAGTTTTTGATTGAAATTGGTGGAAAGAAGAGACTTCAAAAAATGGAGTCAATGAAAGCTCAGTCTTTGTGCCTCTCCTTCTCAACATATATATCAAAGACCAACCTGAATTATATTAAATCTGCAAATTGATCTATGAAGATCATCTTTGTCTGGCAATGCAAGCAGAGGACTTCATAAATATTTAGCAACGACTTCCAAATGCTCTTAATACCTTGACAGTGCTACACAAACAGTGCAACGATGGATCTAGTTGAGTGACATGAAATAAAATTCGACTATTTGTCCTGCATTAAATAACATTTAAAATTATTGAAACTAATTGAAGAAGTCATGGCTGTGCAAACATCGGTTAACTTAGGATCTGATGACTACTGTCAAAATTTATTTATGAAACCGTAACAATATATTTCTGTAAAATCTTTTTCTATTAAATATGAATTTTGTTTCTATTTTTCTCAGATAAATAACAAGAATACATAAAAATGGAAGTATCATTTCAAACTAATACTTTTCATTACCTGCTTATTTTTTTGTATTAAAAAAAAAGTTTTTTATGTAAATAATAAGTTCAAACATTTTTTAGAATATATTAATCTTGACTTAAAATTATTTGAGTTTTAATTAGATTTTTTACCTTAAGATTTATATTATGTTCTATTAAAAAGATGTAATATTTTATTTTTTAGTGTTAAAAATATATTAAAAACTAAGACTTATATAAATACATTGTCAACAATAAGAAATAAAGACGATTCACGCATTTTCATTATCTAAAACCAAAATTAATTAATTTTTTTACATACTTATTCCAGAAAATCTGAACTGCATATAAACCTTGCCAAAAAACATCAACCTTAACTTTTATTATTTTTACATAAATATTCCAGTAAATCTGGACTGCATATAAACCATAACGTTGTGACCTTTACAGAAAACAGACAGATTTAAGTTTTAAGTATTTTTTGAATAACAGGTAATTATCCGAATTTCTAAAAATGTTTAGTGTTTTTTATTTCTTTAATGATTATTGTAATTACATGAGTTTATTTTATTTTTGTAAATTGCAGGTTTTTGTAAGGTCAATTGATTCGAACAGTGCAACATTTATGAACACAGTTCATGCTGTTTTTTTAATAAAAAGATGAACCTCTGAAGGGTTACATGAGATAAAATGAATAAAATAGTTTCAAAGGATTAAAGTATTTACAAAAATGTTAACATAAACAGTGGGCTACGAAATTCTGTTTTAAATCATGAAAAAAAATTATGATATAGTTTATCTGTACTTAAAATAATCAAGAATTTAGCCTTATGGTTTATTTTGGGAATTATACACAAACAGATTCTCCTAAAATATATCTTAGATCTGGTGTTTGGATTATATTTATACTTTGAATTATATTTATCCTTTTAGGTAGGTATGCATCCATATATCTTCTGTCTAGCTATGGATTAAATAATAAGATAGACTAGTCTCTTAAACATTGATTGTGCAACTAGCTTAGGAGAAGGAAACCTCCAAAATAACCCCAGGTTTCCTCTGCTTATATCGGAATTGTTTCCAGTCGTCTTGTACCACTCCTCTCCACTAGACTGAAACAATTCATGATATGTGTGTAGGAACATTAAGAGTCGTCTTGTACTACTCCTCTCCACTAGACTGAAACAATTAATGATATTTGTGTGGGAACATTAACATTCGTCTTGTACTACTCCTCTGCACTAGACTGAAACGATTCATGATATTTGTGTGGGAACATTAACAGTCGTCTTGTACTACTACTCTCCACTAGACTGAAACAATTCATGATATTTTGTGGGAACATTAACAGTCGTCTTGTACTACTCCTCTCCACTAGACTGAAACAATTCATGATATGTGTGTGGGAACATTAACATTCGTCTTGTACTACTACTCTCCACTAGACTGAAACAATTCATGATATTTGTGTGGGAACATTAACAGTCGTCTTGTACTACTCCTCTCCACTAGACTGAAACAATTCATGATATGTGTGTGGGAACATTAACATTCGTCTTGTACTACTACTCTCCACTAGACTGAAACAATTCATGATATTTGTGTGGGAACATGAACAGTCGTCTTGTACTACTACTCTCCACTAGACTGAAACAATTCATGATATGTGTGTAGGAACATTAACATTCGTCTTGTACTACTCCTCTTGACTAGACTGAAACAATTCATGATATTTGTGTGGGAACATTAACAGTCGTCTTGTACTACTACTCTCCACTAGACTGAAACAATTCATGATATGTGTGTGGGGACATTAACAGTGGGCTAGTAAATTTGTAGAGATTTTTATGCATGGATTTTTATTCAAAACAAAATGTTATTTAAAATAATATAAATAATACGATCAAATGTATATGTACTTCAAATAGCATGTCTTTAATTTTTTAAATGAGATAATAAATAAATAATAAAAAATAAATAAGATAAATATTTTTCATAAATGATTCCTACATCAAAATATGGAATTACATAAATAAAGAAAATATATTCGACGATATTTTCATATATGGGTTTAGATAAAATACATAAGATTTAATAAAATATATTCTGCGATATTTAGTTTTATTCGTACATGGGTTTGGATACAAATACACAAAATATGCCATGAGGTTCGAGAATTTCAATTAAAATTATAAAAAATGTAATTTAATTAGAATAGAAAAATTAAATTATGAAAATGGAAATGATAAAAATTTAATTAAACAAAAACGAAATTTAAGTTATAAAAATGAGAGGAAATTAAATTTTAAAATGTAGCAAGAAAAATACCAAATTTAAGTTGTAAAACAGAGAAAGATTTATAAAATTAAACTGAAATTAAATTTGACAAAAAAAGATAATTTATTAGAATTTTAGAAACTAAACTAAAATTACTACATATAAATACTTTGATGGTAAAAGAAACACAGGTGTTGATTTAGGAAGTAATAAAATAGAAATTGCCATCTAACGAATTAAAAAAATAAATTTAAGAATAAAAAAATGAGATAATTTAAGTAAAGTGAGAAGAAGAATTTTAAAAAAAATAGAAAATACTTTAAAGCATTATGGGCTTTAAAAAAGAAATATCAAAGATAAAACTTAAAAGAAAAGCAAAGAATTAAAAAGAGGAATATTTGACAATTTTTTTATTTAGAAACAATCATCGCAAATTATTACAAAATAATATTTAACTTGTACATTCAAAAACTGGAAAGTATTTTTATTTTCCTCTTGAAAGTTAAATAGAAAAAAACTAAACTACTATAGATACAACTATGTGCATTGGTATGTGTGTTAATAAAAATGACAACATATTTAGATTGTAAGTGACATGTTGAGGTTATGCAGAAGAGTTTCGGATTCAACAATATATTCGACAGTTGGTGAGTAAAATTTTACTCAGTTAATGTCTTTTTAATAGTAATTTGATTTTTTAAGGTAAAAAAAATTGTTAAAATTTAAATCTAGATCACTAATAAAACTTAGTGTTTTAAATGTATTAAAAATTTAGTAAACTTTTCATATTATTTTACTGATATTTTGTTACGTTATCCTAAAAAAGGCAGAATGCAACTGAAGAGTAGGGGTCGACTGTTAATTTGGGACCAAATTTTAGGGGAATTCTAAGTAGGAATTGGTGCAGTGAGATGTTTGTTTACATTACATTTACATTTCTCTATGTTGGTTTAGTTAGAAAAATTTGAGAAGGGAGGTAATTCCTAAGGTTAGAAGTGCGAGGAAAGACGCTATTAGAGTAGAAATTAAATAATAACAAATCAGATAATTTAAGAAAATATATGAGAAAAAGACAATTTGTTATAAAATAGAAAATATTTTAAAACGTTTACGGGTTTTACAAAATGAAATATCAAAGATAAAACTCAAAAGATAAGCAATGAAAAAAGGGAATATTTTATAATTAACAAGTTTAGGAACAAAAATAGCAAATTATTACAAAATAATATTCACTTGTACATTTAAAAATCATATTAGTTTACTTTCCTCTTGAAAGTATTATACAAATGTAAACAACCATAGATACAATGGTTTTGTGAGTTTGTAATGCCACTGAGATGTAGGGCTCTACCTTGAATTAGGGGTCATATTTATAATGGCATTTTATGTGGGGGGTATGCAGTAAAATGTTTGTTCACATTACATTTAAATTTAATTTACATTTCTCTATGTTGGTATGATCAGAAAATCAGGGAGAAAGGAGGGGATATCAAATGGATGCAGTTTAAAGAAACAAGCTAGTAGTGACATCGAATAGGTGAGATGTGGCTGATTTACTGGTTAGTCGTGGGTATTTACGTTAGGTGGAGGCATTAGTGAAGCACGTAAGTAGAATGCTTGTAAAACAACTAAAGGAATGCAACATTGTGTTCATAGGACAGATGCTGGAACTTGGTTGATAGTGTGTGCCCTATTAGATTATGACCTTTTTGGATCCTATCAAAAAGGGAAAAACTAGTTGTTGATGAACCAGCCCATATGTGGCAACAATAGTTTCTGCATGGGTGAGTGGTGGATTTGTTGATATTGGAAACTAGCAGGTGTGATAGGTGTTCTATCATGCTAGAGGGCGCCCACATTTGTTGCAGAAGCTTTGACATTTTTTTTATTTGTTCAAATCCATGTTACCTGTAATGGACACATAGGTAGAGTTCCCGTCATCATGGCAATATTTGGTTGAAAAATGTTTCTTATAACTTTTAATCAAAAAGAACTTTGTCTTAGTAGCAATAAATCTGATCATCAATTTATGGTCATATTCTATTGCACAGCGTAGGTCATTTTCTAAGCATTCAGCCATTGTCTTGTATATGTCTGCATTCGTTTTGACCACATGTCGTGAATAGAGCATGCTGTAATCAGTAAATCTATCCATCTCCGACACAATTGCATCAGGGTGTTCGTTAATGAAAATCAGGAATAATAAAGGTCATGATCGACTCCTGAGGCTAATCTAATTTAATGTCATTTTTAGATGTACGGCCAGCAAAGCAACCTGGATTTTTCCTTTACCAAAAATGATCTGCCGAATTATCTCGCTATAAGAGTCACCAGCCCACAGTTTATGAAGGTGAGGTAGTGAGCACTCCAATAGAAGGTAACACAAATACCAAAATTTGCCATGAATTTGAGTATTCTAGTTTTCTCTCTTCGGATAAACAAGGACATACACGATCAACAAAATGCAATTGAAGATTCAAAGGCCATTATTATTTCTGGTAGTAGTGGCAATCTACTTGAAGTTCCTTGTCTATTTCATTTCAGTGTGGCAGCTGTTCGAATTGATTCATTGTATTTGTCTTATCTCATGGTGTCACTGATAGCGACATTTTCTGTAACACAGGATCTGCCCCCTTCTAATTGCCTCCAACAACATTTGCATAGATCGGCTTATTTTACTCTACTGATTGTATCCATTAGCAATATCAGTGAAGAATTATCTATTCAGTTATCTTATCCTTTTGACAATGCACTTGCTTTTCACTTAGTATGCCGATGGATACTCGAAGGTGGGAAGATGTACACTAAGTTCTCACAGATAGAAAAAAACATCCTTCTAGTAATAATGTTTTGGACGTCTGGAAGCTCGTTTCCATAATAGAAAACCATTCAATCCGAGCAACTAATCAAAAATACGAGAAGATTTCAGAAATGCAAGTTTTAGATGCAACACTTTCATATTTCAGAAATGCAAGTTTTAGATGCAACACTTTTATATGTTGTTGACATATGCTGAGATTGCCATTCGTGATTTGGTTGTCTGGTGATAATGCTACGTGGGGGAATGTTGTGAATTAAGATTCCTTTGTAAAGGCAAATTCTCCCTTTTCTTTAGCTGATGACATACTCTTAGCACAGAACCTGTTATATGCATGGATATCTAGGCACTAGAGCTCGACTGTCTCAATCTATTAAATGTGGTTCGAAATACGAGTCTATGGTATCAGCTTTTAGTCAAACATCTGAATCACTCATGTTGGGAATGACTTGTTTTATTAAAAAGAAAGTTATTTTCAACATGAGTGAGTGACACTTGACGGACATATAAATCAAGACTACTTTATTCATCAGTTACTAAATTATATGAAACCAGTGAAATAAATGACCATCAACATTTTTTTTACGTGTATAACCGAAGTACTTAAGCTTTCATAACGATTCAGTTAATCAAAAAATGCCAAACCATTCATACATATGAAATACAATATTATTAGACTGGAAATAAAAAATACTGAATATTTCGTCACACAAAAACACATTTTCGTAAATAAATTGAATATTTTTTCAAATTAAATAAAATAAAATAAAAATTTAATAATAATAATAATTAAATAAAAATATATTATGGCTTATGTTTTAAAAACATTTTATCAAAACCACTGTACAAAAATATTTATTGCTTATCTAAAATGACAAAGCATTTGAAAATATATTTGTTCAAATTTTATATGAATGCTGTTACATAAGAATTGATGCATTTTGAACGGTTTAATTTATTTCATTCCAAAACATGAATCATATTTCGAATATATGGTTGTAGGTCAATTTTCCTCTGACAATATTTGATCTTACAATTTTTAGTCTGCCTGTAAGATTTGGGATGTCTTTATTATTATGGCTGTTAGATCTTCTGACTTTAAAATGTTCATGTTTTATTGTTTCTTGAAATAAGGTTTTATTCTATTTTGGTTTATTTAACATCATATTCAAACATATAACCTTATTCGGTATAATCAATATAATGAAATATTTCATGACATATGTGAAAAAAATTAATGGTTTCTTTGGTTATGTTTTATGGCATATCAACACTTTGTGGGTAATTCTGATGATTTTAATATATTCTCCAATTTCTTGGTATTTATACAATAATTTGTTGAACAGATTCTTGCACGTCAAATATGTTTGTAAATCCCATGGCTTAACCTGGTCAGTCAAAAGTTTTGTGAATTTTTAATGCCATATTATGTAAAAACGAAAAGTTATTCATGTATAAGTATTGCAACAAATGTCAGCATTATATTTTAAATTTAAGTAATAATTAACTTGGAGACTTCTTCATAAAATTGTACATTACTTCAATGTTGCTTTTTTGTCATTTAATAATAACTGTTACATCATCTATCCAACATTTACAATAATGTTGTTTGCACATAAAATGTATGAAGATTAACATTTTTATTGAAATGTGTCTTTTAAATTGTTTATATTGTAGAAATTCCAACAATCAAATAAAAACAAAATGTCTAATTAGATTTGCATGTATTTACGTTCCTTTATTTTTTTCTTTAAAATAATCTTTTATTATTTTACATATTTTCAGAATATCCAGCATTCATAAGACGAACAAGTATTATAAAGTTTGAATTTATCTTCATTGGCTTGGTGACTTGAAATATGGAAATGTCTTATGGAAGTATATTTTTGGATTTCTTGATGTAAATAAAACTAGAGTTAAAAGCAGAAAACGACTGAAATCATACACTTATGAACTATGTGATTCCTTTCTTTCATCAAATCGAACTTTGTGATAACATATTGGAAAACAAACTTTCTTGTAAAGTGTATATGCATTTTTTCTCTTTCTAGTCTTATGAAATAATTGAATACTTGTTGCAAAGTCAAATTTCGGGTATCCAAAATACTTAAAAAGAAACAGATACTGCTAATGGTAAAAAGCTTAATTATAGTTAAATTATAAGCAAATTGGTCCATTTTGTTGAATAATCTATTAAAATAGGTATAGAATGATTTATGTTGGACCAAATTCTAGAGACTCACTATACATAATGTTATTTATCTAAGTCAACGTTTGACAGGAAAAGGAGAACATTAATGGAATATTCAATATCTATGTATCATATAGAGATCAGGTGTAAGTCCCAGGGGCCCCTTGATTTATGAGAACTTCGACTGAAACGAAAAATAAGAGAAACCATCTTCTAGAGAGTATGTGGATCTTCTTTTACAACTAAAAAACATATGTTGCAACATATGCGAACACATACTGGAGAGAAACTACATTCTTGTGAAGTATGTGGATCTTCTTTTACAACTAAACAAAGTATGTTGCAACATATGCGAACACATACTGGAGAGAAACCATATTCTTGTGAAGTATGTGGATCTTCTTTTACAACTAAACAAAGTATGTTGCAACATATACGAACGCATACTGGAGAGAAACCATATTCTTGTGAAGTATGTGGCTCTTCTTTTACATTGAAACAAAGTATTTTGAAACATATGAGAACGCATACTGGAGAGAAACCATATTCTTGTGAAGTATGTGGCTCTTCTTTTACAGAAAAACAACATATGTTGAAACATATGCGAACGCATACTGGAGAGAAACCATATTCTTGTGAAATATGTGGTTCTACTTTTACAATAAAACAAAATATGCTACGATATATGCGAATGCATACTGGAGAGAAACCATATTCTTGTGATGTATGTGGCTCTTCTTTTACACAAAAACAACATCTGTTGAAACATATGCGAACGCATACCGGAGATAAACCATATTCTTGTGAAGTATGTGGTACTACTTTTACAATAAAACAAAATATGTTACGACATATGCGAACGCATACTGGAGAAAAACCATATTCGTGTGAAGTATGTGGCTCTTCTTTTACAGAAAAACAACATATGTTGAAACATATGCGAACGCATACTGGAGAGAAACCATATTCTTGTGACGTATGTGGCTTTGCTTTTACACAAAAACAACATATGTTGAAACACATGCGAATGCATATTGGAGATTAGCCATATTCTTGTGATGTATGTGGCTTTTCTTTTACACGGAAACAAACTATGTTGAAACATATGCGAACACATACTAGAGAGAAACCATATTCTTGTGAAGTATGTGTGTTTTCTTTTACAACTAAACAAATTATGTTGCTACATATGCGTGTGCATACTGGAGAGAACTTTGGTTGAGGGAAGTGTTCCTAATGATTGGGACCTAAACAGAGTTTAAAGGTAGAAAATAACAAAATATCAAAGTCTAATGTATGATATTGAAATAAACTTGAATCTCAAACAAATCGCGATCATTCCACTTATAGGAGCCACTGGACTCATGCAGAACTTGATAAAGTATTTGGCAAGTATACCTGGTGAAGCAAACGCAAGAGGAATCCAAACTACTGCACTTAAGAGAACAGCCAGAATTATGAAAAGAGCACTCGGTTGGAGTCTGTAAATAGTGGGTGATCGTATGAAATTTAGAAGAATGCCCCGTCCCCAACAAATGAAAGAAAATGAAAATAATTTTTTTTAAAGAGATAAACTAAATTGTTCGTAATATTTGTGAACTCGTTTTAAAATAAATTATATGTTGCATGCGAACAGTTTCTGTAAAGAAACAGTATTCTTGTTAATATATCGCACATACCTTTTAAACAGATATACTATGTTGAAGCACAGCTGAACACATACTAAATGAAAACTTAATTACTGTGTCGTATATTGCTCTTTTTTTAGACAAATCCAATATGTTGATGCTTAAGAGAAACAATATTATCAAACTATTTAATTCATTTAGAATGAAACAGCATATGTTACAACACAGGCGAAAACATACATGAGTGAAACAATATTTATTTTGCCGTGTATGTTTTTTACAAGAAACCCACATTAGGTGTGTCATATGCGAACACATACTGGAAGGAAATTATATTCTTGTGAAGTATGTGGCTCTTTTAAACCGAAATAAAATATGTTACGTCACATGAAAATAAATGATAGAAACCACATTCTTGTGAAATATGTGACTCGTCTTTTTCAAAAGAATCCATTAAGTCGCAGCATATAATAACACTGAAGAATATATTCCACTGAAGTTAATGTCTATTCATTTACACAAATGTCTAATATGTTTCGCTCATACGAAAGGATACTTTATAGAATCCAAAATGTAAAGTATGTGGTTCTTTTTCAGTAAAACGTTATACTGAAGAAACCACTTTATTTTGAAATATGTGCTTTATCTCTTTCACAGAAACCAAGTTGGTTGCAACACATACGTACACATACTATTGCTAAATTCCAGTAATCATCCGAGCCATTTATGACTTTGTATTTACCCGGCAATTTATCTGGTGCACCAATTACAAAAAATGTCAAAAGCATTGCACTGAAACAGTTTGAATCGTAAAATGATCTCTCAGAATCTCTAGAATAGCAGGTGAATGTCTGGCATCTGGTAGGATGCCCCATCCCCAGCAAAGACAAAGAGTATTTATTTACCCCTCTTCAGCAGTTAGGCACAAGGCCAGTTTTATCTTATTCCCACAAGTAAGATATGACCCAAGGACGGGTCGGGAAAGTGGGGTTTGAAAAGCCAGCGCCCGGGAGGTAAGCACACTGGCCAGTAACAATTGACTGGTCAGCCCCGTCGGCATTCTCCGGTAGGTGCGCCTCAGGCAGTAAGTAATAAACTTACTCCTCTCCAAAGAGGGGAGGAGAAGCCTGGGAGGGTGGACTAGCTTACTTGTTACTTGTTTTTTTTAAAATTTGTTGAGCTAGGCACCTTACAAGCGTAAGGCTTATTAATCGTGTCTATTTTCATTATCATTTGTAATGGAAACCTTTCAGAAATTGATTGTCTTTTGCCATAGCAACATTTCTATTTCGGATATATTATAAATCCTTTATGTTTTTTCTATAACCTTGTGAATTGATAAGATGTTTTGTTAATAAATAATAAAATATGTGTGTGTGTGTGTAATGTTGATAAAATGAAACAATGTTTCACATTAAGTATTTTAAACATTCATTATTATTGGGACTATTCATTTATGAGAAATTGATTATTCCAAAATAAAAAATATTATTTTAAAACTATTTCAGTCCATCGTAGATTTTAATTAACATATGTATTTTTTGACTGATGACACTAAACAAATTCTGATAATAATCAGACAAACAAGTATGTCCGAGTCAGAAACTCATGGTGTCAGAAGTTGGGTATAAATAAAACCGAAAGCAGAATGATATAGCATGAACTAAACCTAAATTTGAAATTAATTGTTTTCCCTATTATGATACTATCGTGGCCAAGCGACAACCCATTGTGACAAGACTCTGGCACGTGTTGTGTCTTGTAGCAATATGTTTAATCTACAGCGATACAAGGGTTTCATTCGATCTGACCAGTTCCTTGTCGATAGCTTTGTGGTGATACTGACCTCACTAGTTCAGACGAAGGGTAATTCTTTGTTAGCATAACTTTTCTGCAGCTTTTGAGAAAATGTCTTTACTTCTGGGACTAAGTATGGTTGAGTCTGCAAGCTAAAACAAAATGGAAAGATAACAATATATAATTTTGTTAAGTTCAATTCGTTATACTACATCGTCAATGCATAAATTTAATTCTGCTTTTTCAAAGCTAGCCGTGCAACGGACATATGTTTCTTGTTGTATTGATTGCCGACGTTATATATTGCTTTTTTGGGTTAATGCTAATGAGTATAACATTTTCAAAATAGCGAATAAACCGGGTTCATTTTCGTACATAGCCAGCAAATAGATTTTCTCTCAACTTATGTTCTAGACAAATTGTATAAATGTATCTTTGCGCTTGTTTACATAACTCACCATTATAAGTAAACACATCGAAGTGGTGGTTGCTATGAGTATATATTCATTTATTTAAGCATTTGCGAATAATGTTGGAGTGAATTCGAATTTGTATTCCAACAATACTAAGACTTTCACCCTGGCGACAAAATTATTGGCTCTGAGAAATACAATATTATTTCTAATAGTATGAATATCTTACAATTGGTGTGTCTGCTGCTTGGTTTCGGGAAGCTTGACGGAAGTTTATTCACACTGTAAAATATTGCTTGTACAAGACGGTGGGTCGCTCTGAGATGAATTATTTCAAACTTCAACACATGTCTCAGATCTTAAGAAAATTATTAACAATTGCCTGTTGACATATAACAGTTGAATAAAGGGATGAAGTAAATATTCCTTGACTGTTAGAATGCGTGCACATACATCCTTTTATTAGAAGCTGCTTAGACATTTTTAGGGTTATCTGTCGATTGACTAAAATGTCATCAGAAAACAACAATAACTACTCAAAAAAGTTTACTCAGACTTTCATATTGATCAAAGCGAATTACAGTCGCTGCTGTTTATGTTAGGGTGCCTTAAATGTGAGTCCCCTTATTATCCTTTTATCTTCCTCCTTAAGCAGGTGAAAGGTCATTCTATTTGTGTCTGGGTCAGCAATATTGGGCCATGTATACACTGATAAAATATCATTCAAAGGTGTTCACTGTCCTCTGCTTGAAGATCTACTGGGTTCTGCGCTGATATTAAATGTATGTGACTACCTAAGGACGGAAAACATGGAATGACGAAGGACCCCGGTGACAGTGGATTTGAGATCCCAATTCACGTGCTGAATATGGATATGTTTTATCCTGAAATACGGTGAAATCTCGACTGTTTCCTCCGACAATCTACTGGGACTATGGAGTTTATAAATCTTAGAATTCCTACTTCATAAGAAAGTATTTAGTCTACTTCTTATCTAAAGATAATGACGATATACTCCTCGTAACGCAGGAAGGAGACCTTTATAAAAGGTTCGATCTCTCGCAGTCAACTGACCCCTCCAAAAATTAATTTGACACAACTCTTATTGATCCCACTAAGTGCACTTACAACGAATAACTTTAACCAAACGACAGTAACTCAAATTTTAGCACAACAAATATGAAAATGTCGGTCTCTACATAGACACTTCTATTAAAATCATTATCGTTTCAAGCAAGGTTTTAACAAATAGTTATTCCAGTAAATAATATCTCCATTATCGACAACAAAAATGTTAGAGAAAAAATGGGAACTAGTCTCGCTTTCCTACTCAAAACCAACCATAAATAAAAACAAGTGTTACTTGAAGAGACGACTGACACACAAAGTTGACATACAATAAAATTCAGTAAAACATTTAGATTTAGTTTTCTTTCAATATATTTTACTTTCGACAGAACGTTTCAAATTTTCAGTCTACAGTAAAACGCGTTACAAGGGAAAACGCAAACATTCATAATACCGTAGTGTGCGTCGACAAATAAGGAAAAGAGTTAAACTCATGTGCGTTTATTTAACGTTTGTTTTCACAAACGTTGGCACGATCAAAAATGAAGAAATACACATTTACTACAAGTCCTAAAACAATTGAATGCACATATATTCTAGTCGAAATGTGGCTGAACCTCAAACAAATTGCTAACAAAGGTTTTTAACTTTGATGTTGGGCATGAATAACCTTTAAGATAAAAGAAAAGTTTACCAAAATTAGCCTATCGGAAAAAAAGTCAACGGGTGCCATTTTAAAAATCCAACTTAACAATATTAAGATTTCGAGACATAAAATTCCTGACAAGTATGTCCATTATTCCTGATAATTACTGACAAAAATAAACGTTTTTCCTGACAATAAACTTTATTAAATTAGAAATTAAAAACATTTTGAATGAAAACCTACACAGAGCCAACCCTAAGCCAGCTTGACATTTTATAGGTGTTTTAAATTGTAATGATAGGTACTTATTGTAGGGAACATGAACATGAAGAGGGCTTACTTGCGAAACGTCCTCGGGTTTGCTTGTCCTGTGCGCTGCGAGTGAAAGAAAGAAAGAAAAAAATCCAACATGGCGTCCCTGAATGTTTATTACATACAGTTCACGCAAAATCTCGCAAAGTCTCGTTGCACGTATGGAAATTAGGTGTGACTCGATATTATAAAAAGCGAGTCTCGTACCGTCTCAGAGAAACGGAGTGTGTGAAGCGAATGCACGTGTCGAGCAGTGAGAGCTGCTTTGGAGGTTAACAGTGATTTGCGACCTTCGTTATTACTACACTTATATGCTTAATAATAAACTAACACCAGAAAATGACTAGCCCCTTCATTTGTTTTAATGTTTTTTTTTAATTTCTTATACAAATATGAATATAAAAAGGTACAAAAACAGAATAAGTAGCCTTTTTCAAGGCAACAATTGTCTTCTTAATTCCTGACATTTAAACGTAAATAATATGTACAAAATCAGTACAATTTACAATAAAAGAATGGTCGGTCGAATGCCATCAAAGACAATGCATGCTTTTCCATATCTAGTTTTGACATATTTGCTGTATTTGGCACAGATTGTATCAAAGGTATGACTTTTTTGCAATGCAAAGGGGTTGAAATAGAGCTCCACCATCGATAGCCTTTTACATGGCTGTATAAGCCAGGTCACGTGCGGCTTTTGTCGAAACTACCCAGATGTCTGCCCCCGAGCTGGTATTCCACACATATAGAGTCCTTCATGTATAACCTATATGAAACAATGACTTGTGTTCATTTTTCTTCCGGGCAACACGTTTTTCCTTCTTTTAACCGTATTATCCAAACGCATGCGAACTTCGAGACGTTCTCTCCACAACTGCCATCAACCCAAAAGACACCGCTTTTTATTTAGCGTTTTTTTCCGCACCTGATTTGCATAATGCAACCCAAATAAACACCTGCCTTTTATTTAGCGTTCTTTACCGCACCTGATTTGCATAATGCAACCCTCACTTTCTTTCCCTCCGGACCCGAGTGGTGGCTGCTACACTCTCCATGATCTCTTAAACACACATGATGCAGGGTGGTGGTGGCCTTTTGATTCGTGAGCTTCTCCGAAGTGGGACATGTATCTTAGTTTCTGCTTCTGAATCGTCCGATAAAGTTTCCGCTACTAAATCTACTGACAAGGTTTCTACTTCTGAACTTGGGACTAGTTTTTAATTAACCTCGTCAAACAAAGGCAAGATAGAGAGAGAAAACAAGGAAAAGTTCTTTCAACTCAGGGCCGATCGACACCGAACGGATAAAACAGAAAATATAAGGGAAGATAACTCTAGTCCATTAATTACGATGTATGACGAGAGTGAAACAATCAACAGCTTTTATTATTCTTTTTAAATGCTTTAGATTATGTCACCGGTTCACTTTTATTGTTACTAAATTGTTATAAAATATTTGCTTTAAAAATTACTATTAAAATACTAAGCTATTTTATCATATTTCCATAAAAAATCCAAACACATATTATGTTGCCGGTTCACTTTTATTGTTACTAAATTGTTATAAAATATTTGCTTTAAAAATTATTATTAAAATACTAAGCTATTTTATTATAGTTTCATAAAAAATCAAAACACATATTATGTTGCTGTTTCACTTTTATTGTTATTAAATTGTTATAAAATATTTGCTTTAAAAATTACTATTAAAATACTAAGCTATTTTATTATATTTTCATAAAAAATACAAAACACATATATTATGTTGCTGTTTCACAAAATAAAAGACAGTCCAAAACTTTTGTTATATCAATAAAAAGAAGACATTATGTTATTAAAGATTTGTATTATATTTTCATTAAAAAAATCAAAACACATTTTATAATTTGTTTTGCTAACAACTAATTTTATTATAATACAAATACAATTCTAAATCTTCCGTTCTTATTTTTGAACAGTTGACAAAATCATATTTTTGTATTCATTTCTAACACTAACATTATTAATATAATGTATTTCTCAAGTCTCAAATAAATATAAATTGTTTTTATCATTTCTGATCATCCGTACTTTAAATTAATGAAAATAAAATAAAAAATCTTTAAAATTATTTTTGCTTTGTGTCATTTTTCTATTTATTAATTTCGGCCATTTGTTTTTGGTTCTATGTTTACTGAGTACCCCAGAGCATACCGACAAATGTAAAGCTAGCCAACTTATAGACAGGGGTTGCAGATTTAGTGTTCATTACATGTATTTCCGTCAGAGTTGGATCTAGTGTTCTCTGGTTAAATGAGGGTCATAGTCTTGTATTATTAATGAATTTTATGAACGTGATATAAATATTTTCCAATAGTAAAACCTTTTCAGCAGCAAGTGTAACAGCACAGGTAGAGATGCCTGCTATATTGCACAGTAAAAAGACGAGGGAAAAATTATACCGGTAAAATGGCACAGGTAAAAATGGCACAAGTAAAAATAGCACAAGTGAGTTAATAGAAAAATGACACAAAGCAAGAACAATTCAGTAACAGAAAGTTAGGATCGTTCAGGAGAAGCGGGACTTCGCCTCAAGTTTTAAATACGGGCTCAGCACCCACTCTTTAAAATCAATATTTTAAAACAAGTTTTTACTTTGTTGTTTTCAAGCAAATGAAAGCGACTTTTCTAAGTGTTTTTAGTAGTGGGCTGGGTTCTTTAACCTCTAGTTTTGAATAGAGCCTAAATCACCCTCATATTTAAAAATAAGTATGGACTCATTTGGTAAAAGTAGAGTAAGTAGCCGAAAAATATAAAAAAATAAAAACGAGAAATTACTTATTCCAAACGCAGTTGAATACAATTATCTACCGACCTGTATACTTTTAATGCGCTTAAACTGTGTTTAAGATATTTATTTCAATACTTGATTTCGTTCAAAGCAATCTTTATACGCAGGAGAAAACATACATGGCTGATTGTCGCTTAACTGTTGGCAAAGGCTAAATTCCTGAAAAGTTTACTTATTCTACCACTAACACTTAGTCTGAGTTTCTAACCCCCTGCGTACTTACGGTTAGTGGTAGGGTAAGCGATCTTTTTGATACATTTTGAAGTATAAAGCTCACCAACATTAAAGTGCCAAGTGAATAGTTTCCCGTGTATCGTAAAGACAGCTTAAAAATATTGAAATAAAACACTTTAAAGTAGTTTCAGTATGTTAAACGTATACAGGTCGGTAGATAATTAAATTTTAATGCGTTTAGTATGAGGCTTTCGTAGTTATTTTTTTACGACTTCTCAACTATTCCGCCCTCTTACCATTTACTCTATTGTTTCCAAATAACATCGAGTTGTGACATTAAAAAGGAATATTAAAGGGGTTTAGGTAAATCGAAGAAATCAACAAAACAATATCCTGTGTGTATGTCTAGCATTTATTTAGAAACTACACAAAAAAGCTGATTTATTCATTTTCAGAATTTTCTCGAAGGGAATATAGTCACATTTTTTGTAATATTGATTTTGTTGGGGACACACAAAAGAATAATAAGGGGCGATATGTAGAGCGATTTTAAACGTTATTATGTAGTATTTCATTACTTTACGGCGCCTTGAGAAATGTTAATCGTCAATCAACCTCAGGGATTATATATCGTTCCTATAGCTTCTGCAACTCTTTTCTATAAAATGACGAATTATTACATAATACCATCAACAGTCTTCTCCAGGCTACTGTGGACGTCTGCATTAATGCATGACGTCCATAAAATACTAATAAGTCGCAAACTGCTACAAGGGTGTGTAGAAAGACCCTCATAACAAGATATATTCTGAAACTACGTTAACCAGATTATTTAGATAAGTATGTTTTAATTTAAGCAAACGTATGCTAGACAATTGAATCAGCCTCGCACTGGACCAATATTTTTAAAACTGAAAGGTCAAGTACATTTCTCACACTTTTATTAGAAATTTTAATTCATCAAAACAATTAATTTTATTTTTCAAAAAGGCACATATGTCGTGTAGTATGAATTATTTTTATAGATCTATTTATAAGAAAATCTAAATCACTCAGTTCACAGAACATCAGACTGAAGATCTCGAGGTTTCGGTTTCGATTTCCAGTCATAGTATTAACTTTATTTGTTGGAAATTTATTATTTAGTATGAATGCATTATTTTTCATTTCTAAAAGAAGTTTCGATATTTCATAAAAATTGTGACTGACCGACAAACAGACACACACACACAGAAAATGTCGATAATAAAAATGGATATGTTTTTATTACGAATTTAAATATTTTAATGAATACATTTCCCCCTATGTTTATACTAATATAGTTGTACATTAAAAACATTTACGGTCAGCTTATTTCTACCACATAGCAAATTGGATATTCTTGTACAAGAAATCTATTAATATATATTTTACTGGATCAATAATCCTCTGGGCTTTTTACTGATGAGCTAATAATTTCATTTCGGAAAAACATTGATCTCTCCCTCTTGTCTCACATAACTATGTCAGGTTTACCAGCTGCATTTTAAAAGTATGTAGCTGTAATGATTGTATAGTCATATTGGGTGATATATGACTTATTTGCCACAATTATTTCTGATATAATATCCAAGGACTTGATCCTACATCGGAGGCAAACTTTTGATGGATGGTAAAAAAAACCTATAACTTATAACATTACATTTCCTTATTCTAACCGACCAGTTAACTAATTTATAATATATATTTTGTGTGGTATCTTGGTCTTACCGGATTCGAGGACAAGAATTCATCTAGTTAACTTAGCAAGATATGGGTTTCTCACTTCTTTTATCATTTTAATTTTGTCTTTCTAAAGAGATCAAGGGGTTCCCTCTTGAAGCTAACACTTTATTTCTTTATGAGTAAAATTGATATCCGAGGGCTGTCTTTATGATAGATGTTGTCCCCTGCTGTATTCGCATGTAAATTTTTAGAGTCGCACACTGGAGAAATGAAATTGCACAACATTGGCAAGAATATGGTTTCTCACTTAATGTTTCATTTTACTTCAGTCGAAGTTCTCAGAAATCAAAGGGCCCCTTCCTGGGGCTAACACTAGATCTCTATATGAGATACATAGATATCCGAATATTCTATTAAAATTCTCCTTTATTTTTCAAACATTGAGTTAGTAAAAAAGTTAAGAATAATAAATTTCTTCTCTGCCCAACTGAGCAGTCAAGTATGTCATAGTATATCTTTGGTTATGGTCTGTTGGTCTTACCAGATTCCAGGACAAGAATTCATCTAGTCTGGTGGAGTATCCAGCTACGTGGGGTTACTTGAGGTAACATCACTAGGAGAAGATGCACTATTCCTCGTATGAGGTGATCTTATTTGTGCTGCGGATACTATGGAATTTTGAATATTTGGTCAGGGTTTACTTGTAGAGGTAAGTATCCTCATGTCAGGTTGTCCTGAAAAACCCTTGTACAGAGAGACCGAAGACACTCGAGGATAGTGTCTAGTAGGTAAGCTAATCTCACCTGTGTGTAATTTTACGTGATTTTTTCAGACTTGCACTCTGTGAAAATGACGTACCACAAACTTTACAAGAATAGGGGTTCTCACCTGTGTATTCGCATGTGCTGTTTCAAACTTGTATTGTGTGAAAATGTAGTACCACAAACTTTACAAGAATAGGGGTCCTCACCTGTGTATTCGCATGTGCTGTTTCAAACTTGTATACTGTGAAAATGCATAACCACAAACTTTACAAGAATAGGAGTTCTCACCTGTGTATTTGCATGTGCTGTTTCAAACTTGTATTGTGTGAAAATGCAGTACTACAAACTTTACAAGAATAGGAGTTCTCACCTGTGTATTCACATGTGCTGTTTCAAACTTGTATTGTGTGAAAATGCAGTACCACAAACTTTACGAGAATAGGGGTCCTCACCTGTGTATTCGCATGTGCTGTTTTTAGAGTGGCACACTGGAGAAATGCAGTTGCACAAAATCGTCAAGAATATTGTTTTTCACCTGTGTGTAATTTTACATGTATGATCAAGCATGTCAGTATATCTTTATTGTGGTCTGTTGGTCTCACCGAATTCAAGGACAATAATTCATCTCGTCTGGTGGAGTATCCAGCTACGTGGTGTTACTTGAGGTAACATCACTAGGAGAAGATGCACTATTCCTCGTATGAGCAAGTGTATAGCCATGCTAAGGGGATCTTATTTGTGCTGCCGATACTATGTAATTTTTTAATATTTAGTCAAGGTTTACTTGTAGGGATAAGTATCCTCATGTCAGGTTGTCCTAACAAACCCTTGTAAAGAGAGGCCGAAGACACTCGAGAATAGTGTAAAGTACGTAATTCAAACTCCTCAGTATGTAATTCAAACTTCACTTAATGTTTAATTTTACTTCGGTCGAAGATCTCAGAAATCAAGGGGCCCCTTCCTGGGGCTAACACTTGATCTCTATATGAGATACATAGATACACGAGTATTCTATTAAAATTCTCCTTTCAAATTGGAACTGACTGAAAATTTTGTTCTACAAACTTCACAAGAATAGGGTTTCTCACCTGTGTGTATTCGCATGTATTTAGATGGCAATGCTGTGAAAATGCAGTTCCACAAACTTTGAAAGCATAGGGTTTTTTACATGTGTGCATTCGCATGTGCTTTTTCAAACTGGAATGCTGTAAAAATGTAGTTCTACAAACTTTACAAGAATAGGGTTTCTTCTTTTTATTTTTATTTTCATTCATTTGCTGGGGACAGGGCATTCTTCCAAGTGCCATACGATCACCTGCTATTTACAGACTCCAAGCGAGAGCTATTTTCAGGATTCTGGCTGTTCACTTGAGTGCAGTTGTTTGGATTTCTCTTGCACTTGGTTCACCAGGTATACTTGCTAAATACTTTTTCAAGTTCTTCTTCATGAGTCCAGTGGCTCCTATGATAACTGGAATTATAGAGATCTCTTTGAGGTTCCAGTTTCTTTTCATATCATACATTAGACCCTGATATTTTGTTATTTTCTCCCTTTCAGCTCTATTTAGGACCCCATCATAAGGGACACTGACCTCAACCAAAGTTGCCACTCTCTCTCTCTTGTTCCATATTACAATGTCAGGTTTGACAGCTGCGTTTTCAAGATAGGTAGCTGTGGGGATTTCATGGTCATAATGGATGGTGTATGTCTCATTCCCCACAGTTCTCTCGGGTATATGTTCCCAGTGCCTGCTGCTACATCTGATATTCAGTTTCTTACAGATGGTCCAGTGGAGGTATCTGCACACTCCATTATGTCGTGCTGTATAGGAGCCATCTGCCAACATGATTTTGCAACTCGATATCAGGTGGCTCACACTCTCCACTTCAGTGTGGCAAAACCTACACTTGTCCTGACTGAGATCAGCCATCTTTCTAAACGCATTTGTCATCAGGCCCTGGTCTTGTGCGGTCATTGCAAGCCTCTTCTGGTCGTAGCGGAGGGCTCCACTTCTTAGCCAGTCTAAGGACCCTTCCTTATCAATATAGTCTTTGGATAGTTCATCAAGGAAGTATGTGGCACGTTTCTGTCCTGACCCATCATCAATGCACCTGTTCTTAAAAGTCTGGGTGTATCTCTTGCAGCTCTTTTGGGCTATCTCTGTGGCAGGATTTTTTGGTGTTTCTGACTCATCTATATGACAGCCTTGTCCAAAATGATTCGCCAACTTTGTGATGGAATTTGTTTTGCTGGCTCTTGACTCTTGGTGTTCACGTACCATTGCTAGGCTGGGGTTTAAGGAGCTTCTTAGGTACTGGCCAATGCTGACAATAGTGGCTCTGTGCTTGTGGTTTATCTCTGATAGACCCAATCCTCCCTCTCTTCCGGGCAAGTACAGTCTTGGCAGACACTGATTTCTATAGATGACCCTATGGAGGGTTAACATTTTTCGAGTCTTTACATGTAGCCTGTTGATGGTTTGTTGAGGCCAATTAATGATGCCAAAGCTGTACGTAATTACTGGCATAGCAAGTTGGTTAATGGCAGTTATTTTATTTTTGTTTGTAAGCTGTGTTTTGCAGATCTTTCTGACACGGCGTCCATACTCTCTGCCAATTTTCTCTCTCATCCTGGCATGTTGGATGGTGTCATTTTCCTCAATGCCAAGGTATTTATAGGACTCCTGCTCTTCGAGATCTTGTATCTCATTTTCCTCATCTAGCTGTAGATTGTCTGTCTGAATCTTTTTTCCCAGCCCTGAGGGAGCACTTGGCGCATTTATCCAAGCCAAATTTCATTCCAATGTCTTAGAAAAAGGTGTGTACAACCTGCAGGAGCTGCTGCAATTCAGTGTCAGAGCTTGCATACAGCTTAAGGTCATCCATGAAGAGAAGGTGGTTGATTTTCTGGGATGGATCTTTCTGGCGTCCCTGACCAAGGTTGTAGGCCTCTCCCCTGTTGTTGAGAAGCTTACTAAGTGGGTATATTGCCATGCAGAAGAGCAACGGGGATAGGCTGTCACCTTGGAAGATTCCCCTTCTGATATTGATGTTAGGGATAGTAATCTTTCCACGGCTGTGGCTTAGTGAGATGTTGGTTTGCCACATTTTTATGTTGCTGTCATTGTTTTTTTTTATTATTGGGTTGATATTATACAGGTCAAGGCACCATAGTAGCCATGAGTGTGGCACACTGTCATAGGCTTTCTGATAATCAATCTATTCCACGCTCAGGTTTCTATGCCGCTTCCTACAATCCTCTAAAATTGTTTTGTCAATCAATAAATGGTCCTTGGTACCAAAGCATCTTCTCCTACAGCCAACTTGTTGATCTTCTAGGTAGTTCCCAGAGGAGAGATGGTCGTTTGCTACCAGGCCAGTAAAGAGCTTGTAGGTGGTACTGAGACAGCATATGGGTCTGTATTTATTTGAGTAAGTGCTGCTACATCCAGTCCCATGGAATTAAGTTCCGTTTCACTGAAGTCCCATTTGAGACTGTTGTAGCACTGCATATTAAGTTTCTTAGAGCGGACATTGCGTTTTGCTGGGTGGTAGTGAAAGAAAATTTATTTCCATGCTCTTGTTATTTCTTTCTGTTTTTCGTGTTTTGTTCTCGCCTATGCCATGGACCATATTAGTGTCCATTTTTCTTCTTTATTCTATTTGTTTTCCAGTCTCCACTGGGATTCCTCTGCTTGTTGTGGTAAATAGTCCTTTTCTGCGTCCTTCAGGGCATCAGGTTTTATGCTGGAGATCTCCTCAGGTGTTAAGTATTTACCCACTTGGGACACTAAGGAGCGCAGATTGGAAACTGGGGTGTTTTTTTTTCTTCGGGAAGGTCAGACGCTCTTATTCTCTCAGTAAGAATCTCGTTTGAGCTTCTACTCCATTTCTCGAACATCGAGTAATGGTAGCAGTGCAGTAAAATCCTGTTTTGTGAAACTGACCACTTTTGGGATTTTAGGCCCCTTGTATTCCTTGTTTTAGTCGTTGCTTGTTGCTTTTTCATCAAGGCCTGGTGGCTGTCCCTATCTGGTCTCTGACATGTCCATAGTGACATTTTCAGAGGAAAAAAGTTTGTACCATTGCATACCTCTATCCGCCTGGTGCATAAATGAGTTGAGGTGCCCTTTTTATCCTGGTTGCCGGCCTGCCAGTTTGTAGATTTTGATTTATTCATTTTTTCATGTTTTTCTTCCTCTTTGTCCACGGCTGTTTATTGATTATTCAAAGCTACCCTCAAAAAGAGGGGTACCCTCATCCGCAATCAGAGGGACGCGCTGGATGGCCTGAGAGGACAGCACACCAGTGTGAGTCCGCATATGACGTTTTAAGGTAGTTCCTTGTGAAAATGCTGAGTCACACAGTTCACATGCATAAGGTTTTTCACCAGTGTGAGTCCGCATATGACGTTTTAGGTATTATTTCCCGATTAAATGCTGGATGGCCTGAGGAGACAGAACACCTGTGTGTATTTGCATGTGCTGTTTCAATCCGGTATTGTGTGAAAATTCAGTGCAACAAACTTTCAAGAATGGAGGTTTTAACCTGTGTGTATTTGCATGTGCTTTTTATAATTAGAACAGTCTGAAAATGAAGTTCTACAAACTTTACAAGAATAAGGTTTCTCACCTGTGTGTATTCGCATGTGCCGTTTCAGATTGGGATGCTGTGTAAATGCAGTACTACAAAATTTGCAAGAATAGGGTTTCTCACCTGTGTGTTCGCATGTGCTGTTTCAAACTTGTATAGTGTGAAAATGCAGTACAACAAACTTTACAGGAATATGGTTTCTCACCGGTGTGTATTCGCATGTGCTGTTTCAAATTCGTATTGAATGAAAATGCAGTATCACAGACTTTACAAGAAAAGGGTTTTTCACCTGTGTGTATTCGCATGTGATTTTTCAAATAAGAACTGACTGAAAATTCAGTTCTACAAACTTCACAAGAAAAAGGTTTCTCACCTGTATGTATTCGCATATGGGTTTTCAAAGTGACATGCTGTGAAAATGCAGTACCACAAACTTTGCAAGAATAGGGTTTCTCACCTGTGTGTATTCGCATGTGCTGTTTCAAACTTGTATCGTGAGAAAATGCAGTTCCACAAACTTTGCAAGCATAGGGTTTTTCACCTGTGTGCATTCGCATGTGCATTTTTAAATTGGCATGCTGTGAAAATGTAGTTTCACAAACTATACAAGAATAGGGTTTCTCACCTGTGTGTATTCGCATGTGAGTTTTCAGACCTGCACTCTGTGAAAATGCAGTACCACAAATTTTGCAAGAATGGGGTTTCTCACCTGTGTGTATTCGCATGTGCTTTTTCAAATTAAATCTGAGTGAAAATTTAGTTCTACAAACTTCACAAGAATAAGGTTTCTCACCTGTGTGTATTTGCATGTGCCGTTTTAGATTAGAATGCTGTGAAAATGCAGTACCACAAACTTTGCAAGAATAGGGTTTCACACCTGTGTGTATTCGCATATGCTGTGTTAAACTTGTACCATGAGAAAATGCAGTACCACAAACTTCACAAGAATAGGGTTTTTCACCTGTGTGTATTCGCATGTGCTGTTTATAACTTGTATCGCGTGAAAATGCAGTTCCACAAACTTTACAAGAGTATGGTTTCTCACCTGTGTGTATTCGCATGTGTCGTTTCAAACTTCTATCGCATGAAAATGCAGTTCCACAAACCTTACAAGAATATGGTTTCTCACCTGTGTGTATTCGCATGTGAGTTTTCAGATTGGAATGCTGTGAAAATGCAGTACCACAAACTTTGCAAGAATAGTGTTTCTCACCTGTGTGTATTCGCATGTGAGTTTTCAGAGTGCTAGGCTGTGAAAATGCAGTATCACAAACCTTACAAGAATATGGTTTCTCACCTGTGTGTATTCGCATGTGAGTGTTCAGAGTGCTAGGCTGTGCAAATGCAGTACCACAAACCTTACAAGGATAGGGTTTCTCACCTGTGTGTATTTGCATGTGTGCTGTCAGATTGGCACGCTGAGAAAATGTAGTTCCACATACTTTGCAAGAGTAACTTTTCTTATTTTTGTTCATTTTACTTTAGTCTAAAGTCTCGGAAAAAAAGTGGTCTCTCCTGGGACTAACACTAGATTTCTATATGAGATGCATGGATATCTTACTGTTCAATTAAAGCTTTCCATAACGTCTCAAATGTTAAATTAGCATAGAAGTAAAGAACATCAATTTTCCTCTCTCTAATTAATCAGTTTATTATGTTACAGTATATTTTTCTTGTGGTCTTTTTGTCTTACCGGATTCCAGGACAAGAACTTATCTATTCTCGTTAGAGTATCCAGCTTAGTGTTTGTACTTGAGACAACATCTCACCAGTGTGTATTCATATATGAATTTTTGGATTGAAACCATGTGAACATACAAATTCCGAAACGTTAAAATGGTAGGGTTTTTCATCTTTTTATATTTACATGTGATTTTTCAGACAAGGACTCTGAACATACAAATCAACAAAATATTCAATAATATTATTTGACACATGCAAGGCTTTGTTACGTCTTTTGAAAATAGAACTCACTGAAAATTCAGATTTATGCAGTTGACAAGTATATGCATTCACTATTCCTTTGTATTTTTCCTGTCAGAGATCAACATTGATGAGTCTAATATGCATTCAATGAGTAAGTATCGATATTTTCGACAAGATTTTGCTGGAGATTGAGCATCCTATAAGATACAAGATATTCACCCAAACTGTGTTATGGAAAAATATTGATTTGTACATTTGACAGGATAAAAGATTTTTTTCCAAACTGCATGTACAGGTTTCTTAAACAGAGATTCTTTCAAAATAATGATAAACGTACATACAGAAAAATAGGATGATAGTGAGTTATTGATGCAGACTTAATTATTGTGGAACTGAAAACAACCATCTTTTTCTGTAATAGTTTCAATCTGTAAATAAAGAAAATATGTTATCAAAACATTTTAACATACTTTATATTTCCATGCAATCAATTTCAGCAAACAAAATATTTTGTCGTTCAGTTTCGATGATAAATAATTAATATTACACAATTTTTATTTGAAAAGAAAACTTTTTTATCACAGATATGGAAAATTCTAAACCAACTTCTGTTTAAAAATCTGGAATACTCAATCAAAAATGTTTCTTAACACCTTGGTGAAAACACTATATATTTCATACTAAAATACCTTTTAAAATAGCAAGTTGAGACATAAAAGAAAGGTTGTTACTAAAACGATATCCTCATATCAACAAAGAAGAAAAGACGAGATGAGTAATGTGAAATATTATGTTACCTGGTGCTCTAAGCTCATAAGAAAAGCCGTCCGCTTTTCTCTTATATACATTCATAGCTAAAATAAATTTGGGTTTTGATTTTGCCACTAGAAAGGGTAAAGATTTTTTAGAGTCAACTTCTAATCTATTCTCAAAGTCAGCAGATTTGCTCAGACTCGTCTAAACCCAGAACCGAAATCAACTCATGAAAAAGATGTTTTCAAACACTGTATTTAAACTCTATCAGAAACCTGCATTTTAATCTAGTAGAGATTTCTGTCCTCTCGATTTTGCAAACCGTTGCCTTAACTGATTGTAGAAATATGAATTTCTCAGTGACATGCGCCCATATCTTCCAAAAGATAAGTACATTTTAAATAGTTCTTCATTCACAGAGATTTGGTTCATTCCAAGTCATGCATTCTTCGTTTCCATGGCAACAACTTGAGATATTTGAATTAATTTAATTCACAAAACTTTATCCATTCAAAACAATAACATATTATTGTTGGTATTCCAGGGTGTTTTGTTCATTAATATTTTATCTGACACTGTAGATAGTATTCAGAAACGGATAACAACTTTTAAAACTATTTTATCATTTCAATTAACATAAAAAACTGACC
This sequence comes from Sepiola atlantica, assembly GCA_963556195.1. NCBI lineage: Eukaryota > Metazoa > Mollusca > Cephalopoda > Sepiida > Sepiolidae > Sepiola > Sepiola atlantica. Next base: position 29,802,003 of record OY744549.1, on the reverse strand, counting down.
ACTGTAAGTTTGCACTCATAAATAAGGCTTAATATACTTCCTGCCCACAAATTGCCAAGATTAAGATGGTTATGGCTAATTTGTTCAAATGATGCATGTTGCCCACTCTAATATTGGCAGAGTCCACAACTCTCACAGATCTATATATGTTCCAGTCAAGAAATGCCAAATAATACAACACTTAATATCTACAATGCAATGTGCTATGTCACATTATCTAATGTGCAGGGCTCGAACTATTGATGATTGTTCCAGAAAGCCAAGACCTGCACTATTGCACAATAGTAACCACTGTATAAGATATGAAAAATTCACTCATGTCATAAAAGCTGCTCGCTATCTATAGTGGTTTCTTTTTATTGTGGGATGATCAGAAATGTGAAGAACGTGTACAAAAACTATATATGTTATCCAAAAGAGGAAAATAATCATAGAGAAAGAGAAATCCCACATTTTAACTACTAAAGAGTACAATGAGAGTCCCAGAAAGATGGCTTAGCCATTTGGACAGAGGTAATTGAAGTGTAAATATAATAATCCAGCATAACTAATATTCATGACTCAATGGTGGAAAAGCCCTATGCATGACATTGACCGGAATGTGACACATACCACTATTTAGCCGGTGCCAATAAACATTATATACAGCATTCCTATCAGTTGTCAAGGCCGAATATAGAACTGCAGAAGCTCTATTACCGCATTATATCATCTTTTCTAAAAATTAGATCATTGGGTGTGTTACTCTAAGCATGTATCTTTATATATCTTTTACTTTCTCTCACTTTCTTTTTCTCTTTCTTTGATTACTTCTTTGTTTAATTAATATTTTACAAATAGGGGCACCAAGACACTATTTTCTCTATCAGGCATCATTATTTCTTGCACTCGTTAGAAACACCATATGTAAGCATTTAATAGCTACCAAGACCTTCCCCACTCCCCAGATACATAAGATACAACAACTTCAATCACCGAATAAGGAATAAATCGGTATCTTTGAGCCAAAGAAGGATTCACTGTGTTGGTATATGCGTACACATTTATGCAGTCAGACCAATTTACAGTGAGAACCACAATGAATTCATTCTAGTGAGTTTAACCAGTGATACACATATGTTATATATCAGTAGAGGGGATGAATTTGCACTACTATAGAGGTTAAAATCATGTTAAATGTTTGTATTGAGATGTTCACAACTGTTGGTAATGATCTCACAATGTTAAGCCTGAATGTATCGTCATGAAAACACCTTATTGTGACATTCCATACTTGCACAAGATTGTCCATAAAGGCCTTATTCAGTTTCACATACCAGCAATACCTTAAATTACTAGAGGACTATGAAAAGAAGTACTCGAGTAATTCCTTCCAGCACATGAGGTCGTTAATGACATGCTGGCAAATGACAGTCAATTCAGTTCATGCCAGGCTATATAAAGTAGTAACCAGACAGAAGCACAATGCAAAACTTGCAACATAACAGAACCTTAGGGAACTTTTGATGACACTGTCGACCATTAAATTCCTATTCCAAAAACTTTGGAGCATATTCGAAAAACTGTGACGAATTTCTTCAAGCTTCAAGGAAAAAAAACCTATATAATATATTCAAATAGATATACAGAATAAGCAAATATTTTATAACAATTTAGTAACAAAAAAACATAATTGAACATTGTTTTAAACAAAGATTCGAAACGTCTTTTTGTATTAAACGACAACAAAGATTTTATTATATTGTCATATATGAAAACAAAGTGTTTTCATCATTTTTGATCATCTGTACTTGATAAGAAAGCTACATTTACTGCAGGGTAAACCGGTAGTCAGTGCAGCAGTCTTATCTTCTGGAGTGCCCATTAAATTTAAAAAGAAACAATTTGTGAAAACATACCACCTCAACAAAAAAAAAATTAATAAAATGTATTATTATGAGCGCATATTTTTTTTCATTCCAGACATTTAAATTATTAATAAAATGTACTATTATCATAGCATATCTATTAATAATGAAGTTTATGTATCTGTCTGTCTGTCTGTCTGAAGCCGAAACTCCAGTATGACTATTTTACTGAAACTAATCTTTTTGAAATTCTTTATATACTGTCATTTAAAGTCGTACAGACACCAGATCGATTTTCCTATTTACATAAGTCATTCCTTTAAACTTTCAATTAAATTAATCTTTACAAATATACACTTATAACTGCTATTATCAAATTTACATATGTATTTACAATATTTTCCGATAAGGGTATATTAATAAAAGTTATTCATACAATTAATTAAAGCCATTTTCTTCATAACCGGCGTGTTTTCTAAACCATTTCAATGGCAAGACCGTTAAAATTGCAAAGTCATTGGCTGTTTAATCAGTGGTGTCCTCCCTCCGGTAAAATAGCGATCTGATTAAACAGCTGTCGTTAATGTGGCACGTTAAATATGTAAACAACAACGCTGTCATTCACTGTGTCAGTTTCCTATTTTAAAAACCGTCCTAACTTTGTTTATTTTCTTAATCTTTTTGTTTTAAAACACAAATATATTAAATCAAATTGTTTATTTAAAATAATAATTGACTTAAAAATTACTATATAAAAACACGCGCGCGCACACACACACACACACACACACACACACACACTATAATGAATTCAGTTCAGGTAACCTTTTTCTTTCCGAGAATTAAAAACCTATTCGTGTTTACTATATTTGATTTCTTAATACTTTCATATCCAATATTATCATTTTAGCACGACCTCAACTGAATTTATGATTCCATGTTTTATTTATTAAAAAAAAAGATATGATTTTTTTTTTCTTTAATGTTTCACATTGTACTGGAAAACTATACAACTGATTGTAGAATCAAATTGTTTAATTAAAAAAAGGTCATTAAACAAACACACACACACACTGTGTTCACTGTATTTTATTTTTTGGTGCTTCCACATTTTAGGACCCACGCTAACTATTTATATGTATGGGGGGGATAAAAAAATTGGGGGAAGGCGGTCAAAAAATTTCTTTTTTAACTAAAAGATATTTCTATGAATGGTAATATAAAAAAATTGAGGGGGGTACAAAACATGTTTTTCTTTCTTTTTAAACTAAAGGTCTTTCTATTTATGGGCGAGGGTACCACAAAAATCGGGGTAGGGTCGAATGTTTTTCTACTTTATTTTCAACTAAAAATATTCTTGGTCATAAACACAGAAAATCAATGTCTAACCACCACAGAAATATGACTGGGGCTCCATCAGTTTACGCGTGAGCGTTCATTTCTGATGTGGCAGCCTAGACAAAATATGCGACCAGAGGGAGCATATATTTGTTAGTATATATAATGGAGATTATGTATCTGTCTGTCTGAAGCAAAAACTATACTATTTAAGACTATTGGCCTTATCACTAAATAGTATAGTATATACTATTTCAGACTAATATACTATATTTAAATGCTCAATTAAAAGGAATAGTGTAGTATCCTTTCTGTTGTCATGATACCATCCTCCCAGGCATTACCTCCTCCTTTTTTAGAGGTGTGGATGTACTATAGTATCTGTTATGTTGTCATGATACCATCCGCCCAGGCATTACCTCCTCATTTTTTGAGAGGTGTGGAGGTAGTGTAGTATCTGTTCTTTTGTAATGGTACCGTCCTCCCAGGCATTACCTCTTCCTTTTTTAAGAGGTGTAGAGGCACTGTAGTATCTTGTTTGTTGTCATACCATCCTCCCAGGCATTATCTCCTCTTTTTTTGAGAGGTGATGAGGTAGTGTAGTATCTGTTCTGTTTTGATGATACCATCTTACCAGGCATTACTTCCTCCTTTTTTAAAGGTGTGCATGTAGTGAGTATCCGTTCTGTTTATATGATACTATCCTCCCAGGCATTACCTACTCCTTTTGTTGGGAGGAGATGTAGTACTTGTTCTGTGGTCATCATAAAATCTTTCCAGTGATTACCTTCCCCTTTACTTTTTTGAGACGGGAGTTAGTGTAGTATCAGTTCTGTTGACATTATACCATCCTCCCAGGCAATACATCCTCCTTTTTTAGGGTGGGGGTAATTTACACGCCCTCTGATTATTAAGCATAATGTTCTATTTCGAACGCACAAAAAGTTCTATTTCGAGAGAGAGAGGGCGGTGGCGCGTTATTTGATTAATAACATGTAAACATTCTCTTAAATTTATCGTGCGAGTCGCTCAAAAATGATATATTTCATTTGATTTTTTATTAAAACGTTGTTTTTTTTCTTTAATATTATTAGAAATTATGTTTTAAAGCACACGTTTATAAAATTAAATTATTTAATTTAAAAAGTAATTGATTATAAATCACAATTTTTTTTAAGGAAAAACCAAACCCATTTTACTGAGCAATTAAATAACTGTATTTTATTTTATTTTAATTGTTGATTTTATTTTAGTTACATTGTTTTTCGATTTGAAAAACGTCAAATAGTATCATCTAGTGAGTTAGGATTTTTTGTTTTACATTTGACGCCGTAAAGGGTAAAATTTGTTTCAAAACTGTTTTTATTATTCCGTTTTTATTTATTAAAATAAAGGATGGGGTGATTTTCTTTCTTAAAAAAACAAAAACAAAAAAACAAACAAATTTACTGACCAATGAAATAAAACAACTAGCAAAAATATGCGATCGGTGGGAGCATATATTTGCTAGTTTACTTCAAAATAAAAACTCTGCATAATTGCTAAATTATAAAGCGAAGGAACACTTTCAATTTAGTAGAGTCTCTTCATTTCACTTCAAACAGTTAATTTTATCTGAATATTTACTTCAACTATAACCGCAGTTTTACATGCTTTACTATAAATAAGTTTATTATCGGCATCGTTTTTTTTTTGTTGTTTATGTTTAACCGAAGATGATGATAGAAAAATCTCAAATAAATATGAATTAAAAAATACCTTTTATAAAATTGTAAAACAAAGAACTTTAAGTAATACTTACTATTTCATAAGCTGATAAAGAAACAACGACAGTATTTCGAAAATAAAATATTCTGTTAGTGTTCGTGTTAAAACAGGTGTTAGTGCAAATTTAAAATGGCGACCGGAAATGCAGGTTCGTAGAAAATTAAAATAGACATAAAACAAAGCGATTTTGCAATTGTACCGATCTCTTTAATTTCAGGTGGAAATATTATTCTGATTTCTTTTTAAAATAAAATCATCATTTACCGACTTTTCTTTTACATTAAAAACAATACTTAACATTAACGGAGACGTATTTTTCATACAATATTTACCTTATTGTAATTAGCGTCTTCTTGTTCAACTTGACTTCCGGATAAATCAATTTCTCACTCATTCATCGCAAGACTTTTTTAGCTACACTCATATTAAGAATTGGTTGTTTTATAAAATAAAAACTTGGATGCGTCCAACAAAATTTAATCGATCATTTTGAAATAAACTGGAAATCGAAAAATATTGTGAATCGACTAAATTTGACTAAATGAAAAATATAACTAATGATGTTTTTGTTTTGTTTTTTTAATATAAACTAGAAAGAACGAATATGCCCGTCAATATCGTATCCATGTAGACAAACATATTAGAAATTTGCAACGTTGACAATTGCAACCACTATCTTCAAAATCGACATCTTTAATTCTTTTGGTACTTTATAATTTCCTTTGTTTGCTAAAAATGACAATATTACAAATAATTAATAAATTAAATAGATGTGTCTTCTTATTATGAGGAGGAGGATTCTCTCGGCATGAAAAGGCTAAGATTAACTTCATGGTACCCAAGTGAAATCGCACGGTGATAAGTCTAGTTATTCAATAGTACCCAGTAGTGTTTCGCTTACCCCGCGTTATTAAGCGTTGTTGTTGTTGTTGTTATTATTATTATTATTATTATTATTATTATTATTATTATTATTATTACAACAACAATAACAAATAAACATAACGTTCATTAACACTAAAATTCTTTCATTTTTTGCCTTCTTGCTGGGAACAAAGTGTTGTATCTGTTTTATCTTTAGTCAGAAGAAAAGAAATTCTTCTTGACTAGCCAATTTATATATTTGTCTAATCTAAAGTGTCCCCTTTTGTGGGTGATTTAGATATCCTCCTCATAAAAAACAACAACGTTGATCTAACCTTTCCCCCATGGAGAGACAATTAAATAGGAACTCCAAAACTAACCCCAAATCTAGGGTAGTAGTGACTCATGTTAAGTCCTGAGTGGCGATCAGGATGAAAGCATGCCATTTATTAACCCCAACACTGGATAAATTAACCTAAGTAAATCCATACCTTGGAAATTTCCATGTGAAATACAAATTTTTAAAAGAATAGTTTGTAATGTTTAACTCTAAGGTCAGTCTTGGCGTAGATAAAAAACAAACGGAGAAGGGGGTCATTTCTATGGGTGATTATCGAGTTTAGCGGGTACTTTTAAAAAAACAAAAACAAAGTGAGGAATATCTGTTTGATGTACGTACCTGTCATGGGCTGAATATATCCTATACAAAAAAGCACGTAAATTAATCAAGTAGTTTATTTTTATAAAAGAAAATTAAATTCTTGTCCGCTGGGTATGCTTTTGATTAGTGGTTTGGCATTACTAAATCCCTAAAACGAGATGGGGTCTGTCCCCCGGTAGAGCGATTTGGCAATGTCTTTGCCTGCTAGTAGCCTAACTTGATGGAGTAATATGTCCTTCTGGTTGACTCTGTGTGCTTCTGGTGATTGACTCCTGCTAACTGCCTGGTTATCTGTCATGGGCGGTGGAATTCAAATTCAAACGGTCGAGTTTCGGAACTATGCGCGGTACATGGGTTCAGTGGACCCATTCTCGATGTCGCTTGTCATCATGTACAAGTAAAACGGAATCGTTTGATTTCACCACGTCAATCGTCCCAATCCACGGTGAATGACAATTGTGTGATACTGCAGATTTTGCTCGATTAGCAAGACTTCATCGCTGGACTGTATGGGATCTTCGCAAGTGACCAAGTTGACTGTCGAATCTGTGGTCAGCCTCATTGCTTCCGAGTGCTCCCCTGTTGTGCACCTGCCTCAATAATTCATTTATTTGCATTCCATAGGCCGTGAGGATGTCTCCACTAGTTCCTCTGTCGTTGATCCATGGTAGTCCTATGTTCGGGTGTCTGCATGTGATAACATTATGTGGGGATAACCCCGTTGGGCTGCTGATCATTCATTGAGGATACGTCGGTCCACTCGCATCTCCGGTATTCACATAACATGAATATTACGTTCTTCTCGTTGTGGTGCTGCCTCTCAATGTTTCCCCGAGCTTTGGGGCCGCCATCGATAGTTCAGGTTCTGCTTGATTGAGGTAAACTCACAGAACAATATGTACACCTGGCCTGTGAAATGTGTGCCTTGATCAGATGATATTATACTTGGAATTTCCCTGTGTCGCAGGAAAAAACTGAATAGGTCTCTTGCTGCATCCAGGGTGTGATCCCGTGCGCTCGGTATCGCCGTTATGTGGCAACTTAAACTGTTAAGAATCGCCGAAGTGTACCACATGCCTTTGGATGAAAGCATCTCCACGAAATCTGTGTAAAGTAGCTCGAAAGTTCTTTTGCCCCTTTTACAGTGGCAAGGTTGTCTGTGACTCTGACGACCGTAGTTCCCTTTCCACTTGGCGCATGTCGTGCATGATTCTACATACACATGTTATTCTCTCTGTTTGTATTCCCATCAGAAATCTTTTAGATGATCTTGCATTGATATTTGTCCTTTGCTTCGTTCTGTGGGTACACCTGCTTTTTTTAACGGCTGGAATAGCCTTTCTTGGCTTCGGCTAACTTGGGCAATGTGTGTCAATAATGCCTTGTCTGGGCTTAAAATGTCCGTCATGGGGGCGTCTCATGTCACACCATTTTTGTGATATGTACGCTACCGTCTTTGACACCGTAGAAGAGTTTAATCGTATGTCCCTGTCCCGGTACTTTTGTGCGTCATTTGCGATGCCTCCAGCATCCGTAGTTTTCACTACGTGTGAAAAAATATTCAATGCCCATATTTTTACCTTCTCGTTCATAAACATGGCGCCCATTCATGAAATAAAAACGTGTCCACCGACATTTCTGTCTGTTTTTCTTTCTTATATTTGTCCTTTTTGTGGACTACCGTCTCTCTAGCTGTGCTTTTCAGTCTTCCCGCGAAATCCGTTAGTCTTTCACCATCCTTATGTTGAAGGTCCCACGCAAGGCTCAAGTGCTGAAAATTTTATATGTGGCTACGGAAGTCTTGAATTGGTCGAAAGATGCTGTCTCGCGTGCAGAGTCGTCAATCTGTTGAAATGTTCCTTTACAATCTTTAAGAATTCTTCTTCCAATTTGGGATATTCTTGTCGCTCCGGTCACACGTGAATAACATATGTCTTGTTCAGGTCGGTAAAGAATTTGTTCACGTCGACATCCGGCTGAAATGAGCGAATGTGACGCATAGAGTCGCGTAACAGCTGCTTCTTTAAGAGAAAATCGTAATCGGTTATACGACTCAACTGCGCCAGTTTCGGGATTGTTGATTTCATCGCTATCAGTAGATTATTGGAATCTCCTGCCATTTCTCGTATCACCTGGTCTGTTTCAGTCTACTTTTGTAGGTGATTATATGTGGTTTTACGACCGTTCCACTTCAACTTAGGTAAACTGTTAAAAAAATTGGTTAGTGCCTTAAAAAGATAGAATCTTTTCAATATACGGATCATTTTATTTATATTTATACACGAAGGTATTCCTTTTCTAAATTGTAAACTAATGTTTTCTTTTTGTTTATTTGTTTTTCTTTTTTTCACCAAGGTTTTCACGGTGTTTTAACAGTTAATCGCCTAAAAAGGAAGAATCTCATTTTTTTCGAATGTAGGGTGTATTGTCAGTAAGTGTTAATCTACACATTTACTATTCTTTGATAAATTTAATTAATGTTTCTTCATTATTTTTTAAAAATTGTAAACAAATCTTTTGTATGTACACAACTTGCTGCTTTTTAACTTTCTTGGCTGGACCGATTTAGTTTTGTATATCCTCAGATGTTTATTATCTCCTCTTACTGATGTTAATTTTTAACCCCATATTGTTGCAGGGGCCAGTCACCTGAAGGATCACTCTTAAAACTAAGAAAGTAGACACAAACCAAAATACGACATTAGCAAAGACGAGAAGACAAACGTAGATGAACAGTGAAAAATAGAGGTTGTATTTATTGCATCAAAGGTACAAGAGGAAATAACAGAGAAGAACTGGAGAGACAGACTTAAGCAGGCGCTGCAGGAAGGAGCTGAAGCAGACACTGCAGGAACCAGAGTAGGAGCAGGAACTAAAAAAGTGGGCTGGTTCACGAGTTGGAGCAGGTGTTGCACAGGCGTCAGAGCTGGGGAAAAGGTGCCGTAATATCTGACCAAGGACCGTGAAAGTGGGTGCTGTCGACAGCGATGGAAGAGACGGCGTGGGGATTCGAGGCGAGGGCAAAGCCCTCGAATGAGCTACTTAGTGAAGAAAACACACTCCTTTTATACTGTCATGTGAGCTGCTCCTGGTGTGAAACTTTGATCAGACCTGATTGGTTGGTTCAGTGACAATGTGTGCAGAAAGAAAATGTATTGAATTCCAGTGTTGCAAATTTATCGGCTTTCCCGCTAAATCTGGAGACTTCATTTTTAATCTAGCGATTAAAATTGTTATTTGGCGGCTAACGGTTCTTTTTTGTAAAATCTGGAGATTTTGTTCGACACTCACCTCTATAGGTTGAAATAAGGGCTAAACCTCCACAACCCCCAGTTAAAAATAAGTATTTACCTACTTGGTAAAAGTGCAGAAAAGTTAGCAGTCAAGAAATTATTAAAAAAAACAAAAAACAACAAACACATATGACTTATAACCAACGCAGTGGAATTTGATTATCTATCGACCTGCATACTTCTTATGTGCTGAAACTAGCTTTAATTTCTTATTGAAAAATAGTATGTAGTTTTATGCGGTCTTCACACAAAGGAGAAAAAAATGACCGCTTTTCGCTTGACTGGGGGTGTTTTATTTCTGAAAAGTTGTAAACAAAATAAATTATGCTATCACTAATCCTAAGTCCAAGTTGCAACCCCAAACTTAGGGTTAGTGGTAGTCATAGTTTTTTTTTTTACAAATTTTCAGGAATTAAGCCTCAAACAGTTAAGCGACAAGCAAACATTTATATCCGACTATCAATTTATCCACCTATAAATTTATTTGTCTGATTTTTGCGGATTTCTTTTTTTAATTTTTTATTTTTGCAAATATTAATTTGCTTTCTAATTTTTTTCAGTTTTCTTTTAATAATTTTTATTTTGAAAATATTAATTTGTTTTCTGATTTTTTCGGTTTTCTTTTAACAATTTTTATTTTGAAAATATTCATTTGTTTTCTATTTTTCAGTTTTCTTTTAATAATTTTTATTTTACAACTATTAATTTGTTTGTAGTTTTTCAATTTTCTTTTAATAATTTTTATTTTGCAAATATTAATTTGTTTCCTGATTTTTGCAGAGAATTTCTTCGGCAATATTCAATATTTACGCCATTATTATGATGTTTAATCTGTAATATATTTCTATTTAATTTTTAATAAACACTGTTTAATTTTATGATGTATTTCTTACAACATAAAATATACTCTCCCCCCCCCAAAAAAAAACAGGCAAAATTAGTCGATGAAATTTGGGAGCCAACCGCTTCAATATACCCGTAAATATATATAGTGAGAAAACACGGAATATTTTGTATGTCCATATTTTTTCTCTATAGGGTGCGAAGGTCAAATCTAGTGTTATTTTATTTTGGGGGGGGGGGGTCGATCTAGCGTTTTTTGAAAATCTCAGCTGTCAACACTGATGAAAATTTTAAAATTTCGCGATTTTCGAGAGATCTCACCCCCACCGCTCCTCAGTTGACAACACGGTTGATTTCTATCACACGTGTGAAGGCACCCAAGGATGTCACATTTGGTTGTATTTGAAGTGTCGAGTCATAAACCGAGTCGGCATGACTATTGACCAGGGCGAAGATGCTCAATGATTACTATATAGTGTGGTGACAAATTGACGACTAATGCTCTTCAGTAGTGTGGAAAGTTTTTATAACAACTGAACGCCCCCCCCCCCTACTGATATAAATTCTCTGCGATAACCGTCCTTCGCCTTAAATATTGGAAGTACATCCTCAGTTGCCAGCAGCCACACTCTGGTAAGTCACCGCTCTTCCTATTTTCCACAAATTTAAAGACATTTTTCGAGAAGACATAAAAATAAACTATTTTTATATTACAAATAATATCTTCTTATTTTTCTTTCCAATGATGTATCTGCTTTAAAGAAAGAAATTACTTTTCGATTTATAAATTAAAAAATTAAATTTCTGCTTATTTAGTTTCTTACAAACAAACCATGAAATGATTAAATTGTAAATAGGCAATCTCTGAAATAAATAAAAACAAAGGATTTTGAGAACGAAATTACCTCCCTTGATTGTCGCTCTTTTTGAAACCATGAGTGAGAAGGTGATTCATCCGGAAGTCAAGACATTACAATAAGGTAAATATTACATGAAAAATACTTATCAATTATTGTTGTATTGTTTGTTTTGTTTTTTAATCGATAAATTACAATTTTATTTTAATAAAATCTGTTGTGTATGACGGACAGGCGTGAATAAGATGTGAATAGGAATTAAAAGGGTTAAACAAAGAAATGGCCCCCTCCCCCTTTTGTTTTTATTTAAGATTAACCATAGAATTAAACATTACAAACTATCCCTTTAAAAAATAGTTCTACTTACCTATGTAATTTGTTTGTATTTTTACGTAGTATAAATGGGTTTTTATTAGATGTAAAAAAAAAATTCTTGTTTTTTGTGCATAGATTTTGGCAAAAAAGAAAATGGCCGCCCGTCCTCTATATCATTACGTAGCCCCCCCCCCTTAAACCAGCCATCTTGTTTCGTGCGATGTTCGTGTGCCGAATACTTTAATTTCTAATAAATAGCAATTGAAACAGGTTAACAATCTTTTTAATAGTAGGAAATGACACAGGTAACTTTGAAAATAACTTTTATCGCCTACACTTTTATCGCCTCATTATTATTATTATTATTATCATTATTATCATTATTATTATCATTATTATCATTATTATTATCATTATCATTATTATTATTATCATTATTATTATTATTATCATTATTATTATTATCATTATTATTATCATTATTATTATTATTATTATTATTATCATTATTATTATTATTATTACGCTTAAGAACGCGGGGTAAACGAAAAACTACTGGGTGCTAATGAATATTACAGTGTGATTTCACTTGGTTACTATGAAGTTTAATCTTAGCCTTTTCATGCTTCATAATTAACAGACAAAATAATAAATTTATTTTTGTAATTTTGTCATTTTTAGCAAACAAACGAAAATATAAAATACCAAAAGAATTAAAGATGTCGATTTTGAAGATAATCGATGCAACTGTCAACGGTGGCGGAAAAATCGATCGTTTTTTATCTTAGGTTTTATCTTGTTTTTATCATCGTGACAAATAAACGAAATTAAATCAATGCAAATGTCTAATATATTTGTCTACATGGATACGATATTGACGGGCAGATTCCTTATTTCTAGTTTATATTTTGTAAACAAAACACTATTAATTATATTTTTCTATTTAGTTCAATTTAGTCGAATATTTTTCGATTTTCAGTTTATCCCAAGATGCTCAATTTATTCGATCGCATCCAAGTTGAGAAACTTTTAGACAAAAAAATCAATGTTTAATATGAGTGTTGCCAAAAAAATCTTGCAATGAAGTTTGAGTAAGAAGCCGATTTATCCGGAATTCAAGTTGAACAAAAGAACGCTCATTACAATTGCATGAAAAATACGTCTCCGTTAATGTTAAGTATTGTTTTTAATGTAAAAGAAAAGTCGGTAAATGATAAGTACGTGCCAAAATGGCCGTCTCTTGTACGGACTGTGCGAATAAGCATAGTCCGTACAAGAGACAGACATTTTTGCACGTACTTATTATTAAAAAACGCTTATCATTAATTATTTAATTAGTTTCCGTGTAAACTTTGATTGTCTTTGAAAGATAAAAGCCTAAACTTAATCTCTAAACGAAAAAAAACTGCATATTTACGTGTAAAAAATAAATTATAATAAAATATGTAATCACGGCGGTCAAAAAACCCAAAAATTCAGTGAATTTTGAACTTAAAAAAAATGACTTGTAAAAATCCCTTGAAAGATAAATAAAAGTTTTTAGGAAATATTTCAAAGATAATTATTAAATTAAAGTCATAAGACACTGAATTAAAAAAAAAATCCCACGTTTTACTAAAATTAGCAAAATTATCCCTCACAAAGTCATAAATGAGTAAAATCCACCATCACTTAATCGGAAAAAGACTTTGTTTACCAATTGACTATCGCTATTCAAAATATATGGAAGACAAAAATGTCATAATTTATCATTTTTAACTTTATATATAAAAATAATTGTGTAATAGTTTATAGAAGTTGAAAAATTATTATCCATTAATTTCTTTATTCTTTTTTAAGGTTATAAACAAATTAAAGTACCCTTATTTTGTTATATTAAAAAAGGAAATGCTTATTTAATTAAAATATTTGTGAGTGTACGCAATTAAGATCTTATCTTAACTTAAAAGGTTCATATTTAACTTGGTATTAGTTTTTAATTTAGTAATACTCTGAAATTATTGATGACGTCTGTTTACCAATGTTTTTTCCTTAGAATTTGAAATAAAACTTTTTTTAAATGTTAAACATTGTTTACGTTACGAACTGCGTCAATTTCATCAATTTTTTTTTTACATGATTTAAAACTTTAGTTACTCGATTTATTCTTTAAGTGTGAAAAAGTAAATTAAAGTCAATGACTACAATGACAATTTATTCATTAGAAAACAAAGTTAAAACAGTTATTTATTGATGAACAGAATTCAATTTTGAAAGAATGTCATGTTTGAATTCTCTTTATTTATTAATAAATAATTGTTTTAACTTAAATATTTATTAATGAAAAAAAGACAAAACAAATACAAATCTTTCGAAATAATTGACGATGAATTGTAAAATTACCGAAATTGTTGAATCTCTAAAAATAACGTTTTGAGGGCGGTAAAAGTGAGTGGTTGTTGGAAGGCTAATCCAGCCTGGTTATTACAGAACGGGGCTACCATACCAATAGAAGTTCATCGTTAGTAGAAATTATCCAATTTTTTAAATTCGTTTTTTCGTTAAGTTCCTGGGTCTCAAAATTTTCAATTTTTTGGTTTATTTACAAGATTATAAAAAAATTTTCTAGCGCTGATGATGCCACGTTCATGTATAAAAGGGAAATATAATGATGTCGCATTTTTTATTTTCTCAAAAACTTTAATCATTAAAATCACATGAAATATTTTTTGCAATTATATTATTTTTTTAGTGAAAATATTGATTAAACAATGCTTTATTCAATAATAATAATATCGCTAATTCAAAAAACTAATTTTTCTTCGAGTTATATAAATTTTGTTAACACAGTATTTAGGGGCCTTTTTTGTAATATATAAAAAATACTTAAAAATTTCTTTTCAATTGTTAACATCTACAATGCTTTCATTATCATCATCATCATAATCATCAACCGGTTTATTTGTTGAATCAGGCCACAATTAATCCTATGATGAGGGTGGGGTCTGATTGTCTAGTCTCGAAATCTAAGCCTTCCTCTCCACTCCTGTCTTTGGCAAGGCTTGATGGAATCCATACCCATGGCCTTCCTATCATGTTTTACTACGTCCTCCCAAGTAAACTTGGGTCTGCCAGTGGTGATGTTCTCTGCTGGTACATTCAACTGTCAGACTTTAGCAATCCAGCCATCGCTACGCTCAATGTGACCCAACCAATGCAGTCTGTTCTTTCGCATGATGTCCGCAAGGCTTTTCAAGTCGACCTGTGAGAGCAGGGATTCAAAAGAAACGTACTGTTCAGGCCTCACCAACAGATCCATCTGACCATTGCCCTGTCATTACGGCGCAGCTTCCTTAGTATGCCAGCAGAGACAGCCCAAGTTTCTGAGCCATACAACAGCACACTTCTGACACATGAGGAGTATACACACCCTCTCGTAGTTGTTGGTAGGTGTTTGTCAGGATTGGTAGCAGCTCTCTAAACTTTTTCCAGGCACACTTGCAACGTGTAGCTGCGCGAGTTCACAGCCTCCACCTGATGACAGCACATCTCCAAGATAACAAAAGTCTGTCACTACTTCCAGCTTGTTGTCACCAGTATCCATCTCTGTCAGTGGTCTGCCATCTATTGGTCTTGCCATCCCGGTGCAACGAAAGTGAGGATCTGCTTTGAGAGAGCCCTTCAAGCCACTGCACCTTTTGTGGACCCAACCTAGACAGTGAGTGCAGATGATTGAGTTGCTGCCAGTTCCTTTCAGACATACAGCACACGGGTATTTTCCTGTTTTCTGTAGTAAGCTGAGGTTTGGACCTGCGATCATGACCTTAGTTTTACCCATGTTGACTCTGAGACCTTTCTCCTCCATGCTACTCTTATATCTATCCAGACGTTCCTTGAGTGACTGAAGTGAAGTATCAATGATCGCTAGGTCATCGGCATATAGCAGCTCCCACGGGCAGCCAGTATGGAATTCCAGTGATAGAGCCTCAAGTACAATGATGAATAGAAGGGGACTTAATACAGATCCCTGATGGACGCCTACTCTAACCTCAAATTCGGTGCTGTAGCTGTTACCGACTCATACCCGACTACGTACATTGGTGTACATAGACGTTATCACCTGAACCAACCACTCAGTAACACCTAGCTTTCGCAGGGCCCACCAGATGACCCTTCTGGGGACACGGTCAAAAGCTTTCTCCAAATCTACAAATGCCATGTACAGTGGTTTGTTTGCTGCTAGATGTTTCTCCATGACTTGGCGTATGATGAAAATTGCATATGTGGTGCTCCTACCGAGCATGAAGCCGAATTGCATATCAGCAATCTGTATTTGTTGTCTGATCAGCTGTTCAACAACTCTTTCCAGGACTTTCATGACCTGATCAATGAGCTTTAGTCCACGGTAGTTATCTCTGTTTAATGCATCGCCTTTACCTTTGTACAGACTTACGATAATGCTGTCTTCCCATTCCTTAGGTATGCATCCTTCTCTGATGATGGCTTCAATCAGTTCATGCACCAAACTGGCCCCTAGTTCACCGGTTGGTTTGAGCATCTCAGCAACTATACCAGATGACCCAGCTGCTTTATCAGCTCCCATTTTACGGATTGCTTCAGTAATCATCTCCTGGGTAATGGGGGTACTAGGACCTACTATAGGAGGTTCATAAGTCAGCTCATCAGGGTTCCATGGAAATTCAACGTTCAGCAAGCGTTCGTAGTGCTGTTTCCATGACTGTTTTTTCGGTTCATCATCCAATGAGAGTTCACCAGAGTCGTTCCTTATAGGTTTTTCACCCAAGACATCTTGATTGTCACTGCACATCTGTTTTGCGAGCTTGTAAATGTCACTTGACTTGGGATTTATTTTAAGAAAAATCTCTTTATCGGCCTCTGACTTAGCGTGGTGTACAGCAGCTTTAGCAGCACGCTTGGCTCCATTGTATGTTTCCCTACTACCTCCTGTTTTCCATGCTCTGTAGCATCGCCTCTTCTCTCTAACAGCTTGATCAACAATCTCATTCCACCACCAGGTTTGTTTCCTCCAATTGTGCTTGGATGACACTCCACACACCTCTGTCGCTGCATCATTCAATCCATCTTTGAGCCTCTTCCAGTGCTCTTCAACACTCACTGACCATGTATCCCTGTGTGAAGAGACAAATCTCTCAGTAAATTTAGCCTGAATGATTGGATCCTTCAGCTTCCACAGTTTTATGCGTGGTGTAAACTTGTGTTTGCATTTGCGGGAAGCTTCTACCTTGAGATCACATAATAGCAGATTGTGTTGAGATACACATTCTTCACCCAGGCTGACTCTGACATTTGTGACACATCTCCGGAAGCTGCGCCGGGATAGTATGTAGTCTATCTGGGTCATGATTCCTCCAGATTGGTATGTAACTAGGTGTTTAGGCCTCTTTTCGAACACTGAGTTGCCAATCACTAGATTATTAGCAACAGCAAACTCGAGTAGTCTTTCTCCTCCAGCATTCCTCGTACCAATAGCATGTTTACCATGTACTTCGTCATAACCGCAAGGAGTGGAACTAATATGTCCATTCCAGTCACCACACACAAACAGTTCCTCAGTACTAGGTACAGTCATCACTAGGCTCTGCAGCTGCTCGTAGAAGTTGTCATTTGCTTCCCTGCTGAGTCCGTCTTGTAGAGCGTAGATGAAAACAATGGAAAACACTAACTTTCCAACAACAAGACGACAAATATTATCCTGTGGGATATTCGCTTCACCTCAAAAACTTCTCCCACCACTTCTCTGCCACCAATATTCCCACTCCACCTATTTTCATGAAAACAAAAAAAAAATTAATGCATTTTATTTTATTAAAATATAAATATATAATTTTAGTAAAGGTGTATTTTGTTTTAAAAAATAATACATTTTGACTAAGATTTAAAAAAAAATAAGTGTTTCATTATATTACGTGATTGTTTATAAATAAATATTGAACATTTCATTAAAATTAGTTGATTTCCTGAATTTTAGTGATGGGGTGGGGGTCAAAATGTTTTTACATTTTGGGAATCGGCCATTGATTTTGCACGTACCTAGTAAATGATGATTTTATTTTAAATATAAATCTTTAATAAAATTTGAATCGGAATAAAAAGGCTAAACAAAAATAACCTTTGTTTTTACCTATCCACGCAACTCGTGTTTGAAGGGCCAACATGAATAACCTTTTGCAATGAAAATACATTTCACGAATCTCAATAGTCGCATGATTAATTGTTTTATTTTTTACCTCCCTAAACTTAGCATATAGATTAATTGTTTTTATTTTTTACCTCCCTAAACCTAGCATATAGATTAATTGTTTTTATTTTTTACCTCCCTAAACCTAGTCTATAGATTAATTGTTTTTATTTTTTACCTCCCTAAACCTAGCATATAGATTAATTGTTTTTATTTTTTACCTCCCTAAACCTAGCATATAGATTAATTGTTTTTATTTTTTACCTCCCTAAACCTAGTCTATAGATTAATTGTTTTTATTTTTTACCTCCCTAAACCTAGCCTATAGATTAATTGTTTTTATTTTTTACCTCCCTAAACCTAGCCTATAGATTAATTGTTTTTATTTTTTTACCTCCCTAAACCTAGCTTATAGATCAATTGTTTTTATTTTTACCTCCCTAAACCTAGCCTATAGATTAATTGTTTTTATTTTTTACCTCCCTAAACCTAGCCTATAGATTAATTGTTTTTATTTGTTACCTCCCTAAACCTAATCTATAGATTAATTGTTTTTATTTTTTACCTCCCTAAACCTAGTCTATAGATTAATTGTTTTTATTTTTTACCTCCCTAAACCTAGCTTATAGATAAAAAAATGGTAAGAGAGCCAGATGATGAGAACATCAGCGGACGATTTTTTAGATTTCAACTGTACAAATTAGTGAAGTAATGGTAACTCAAAACTACGATAATTTAAGGAAGGGGTAATAATCAATCAAACAATTAACATTCAAAATATTATGCATAATAAATGATAACTATAGATAGGAGTTTTAAAAAATGAACTCACTCCAATATAGATATAGACATACCATTAATGTAACGAGGTAATATGGGTAATGATACAATGTTATTTCCCTCACAACACGAGTTAAGTATAAAATATAATCACAATTAACTTGAAGTATACATTTCCTTAAAAGTACTTTTGGATCCTCCTAATACTTTAGGATGAAGCATTTTGCATAATTTAATAGAAAATAATAAATCTATAATAGCTCATTTCAAAGAAAATGACGCACCCTATAAGATTTTATTTCATTATGCATTCTGCCCTCGTAGGGAGGCAAGTAAATAGCGGCATGAGAACTTTTTAGAACGAGAATTCTGCAATGTTTTGTTTGATTATTCAAAAGTTTTGCAAAACAAAAAAACGCATCCTACATTAAAATAAATATTTAATAAATATTTCTTAAAATAAATATTTTCTTAAACAAGCGCATCCTACATTAAAAATAAATTTTTAATAAATATTTCTTAAAATAAATATTTGATATAGGGAAATATTTATTTTAAGAAATATTGAGGAAAACCGACGACCACAGCTTTATTATCAAGATAGACATGTAAGGTCAACCAGTGTAGATTGAATTTCGTCTCTTTTTCGTATTCCTTGTATGATCCAGTTACTTTTATGTTTTGCTCTTCCTAAGCTTTTTGTTACTTTTTGATAGACAAATTTAAACCCCTTTCAAATTTTTTTTTCAAAATATTATTTCTGGTAAGGTTTTAAGTCAGACATTCAGACTAGGATAAAAGTGTAGTATCTGTCTTCAGTGAGAGGTGGAGAAATATATTTCCACTGAGTGTATTTGGGGTTAGCTAGATATCCCTTACAATAAAAACAGAACTTGTTTCTAGCTTGTCTTTTGTCTGTGGGGAAGTAAATACAAATGATTATATTTTTCAAAATCGTGCTTTAGTTTTCATGAAGAAAGCAACCTGACACTTTCTCTGTTCTGTTTTTCATGTTTTGCAAAGATGAAACCGACTAATTAGATACATCATTTATGTTTTACGGCCCTTACAGCATCAGAAAGCAAGAGTTATAGAGCGAATGGGTGGCCATTGAATGTTTCAGTGAATTGATAGTAGTGTGAATTATGTATGCACCTATAAAAAGCAATTTGATGTACTTACAGAAGGTCGGCTAATGTTTACACAGGCCGGTTTTAGTCCAAAAAGATTTTGTTGCGATGAACTTTTCAATCTAACTCAATATATTTTAGATATTATGAAAAACCTGATAACAGGAACAGCGTTTGTTGACCTAACAGCTGCATATGATACGGTGAACCATAAAACACTATTACTGAAGGTAGTTCAAATGACTAAGAACGCAGCAGCTGTCGTGATTATTCAATCACTGCACAACATCCGAGATTTTCATTGAAATGGGTGGAAAGAAGAGCCTGTGGAGACCTCAGAAAACGGACTCCCCTTAAGATCAGTCCTTGCGCCTACCCTTTTCTACATGTATACCAATGACCAATGTGAATTTGATGAATTCTGCAAATTCATCTATGCAGATGATCTTTGTCTGGCGATGCAAGCAGGGGACTTCATAAATATTTACATACGATTTACAGATGTTCATAATACCCTGACAGAATACTACACAATGAATGCACTAAACCCTTATTCCGGAAAAACACAGGTCTGCATATTTTATCTCAACAATTATGAGGCAACCAGGAAGCTTGACATCACATTGAAATCGCAATGAACTAAAAATGTTTGTTTTTCCTGTCTACTTGGGTGTTACACTGGCCAGAATACTATCCTTCCAAGAGCACTGCAAAAAGATAAAGGAAAAGGTTGCTACAATGGACAACTTGCTGACAAAACTCGAGAATTCAAACTGGAGACCCTAAAACGTTGCACACAACAGCATTATCAGTTTGTTAATCTGCTACTAAATACTAGTAGTACTGTAGTTTGGGCCAAATGAATATAACAATTACTAAATAATGCAAATAAATATAACAATTACTAAATAATGCATGCCACTGAATCACTGGGAAACTAAGGCAAACGATAGATCTAGTTGAGTGACATTAAATAAAATTATATTATTTGTTTTGCATTAATTAATATTTCAAATTATTGAAACTACATTGAAGAAGTCATAGCTGTGGAAACATCAGATAACTTTGGATCTGATGACTACTGTCCAAATTTATTCATGCAACCGTAACAATATTTTTCTGTAAAATTTTAGTTTATTAAATATGAATTTGGTTTCAATTTTTTTTTTCAGATAAATCAGAAGAATACATAAAAATGTAAGTATCATCTCAAACTAATACTTTTCATTACCTGCTTATTATTTTATTTAAAAAAAAGTTTTTTTATGTAATTCAGTAGTTTTTTTTTACTTTTTGTAGAATAATTAATTTAATCTTGACTGCGAATTATTTATTTTTAATTTGATTATTTTAGCTTCAGATTTATATTTATGTGCTAGTAAAAAACTTAAGATTTAATATTTATGTGAAAAATATATTAAAAAAGTAAACTTATGTAAATACATTTTTAACAATGAGAAATAAAAACTCTTCACGTCTTTTCATTATATAATACCAGCATTAATTAATCAATTATTTTACAGACTTATTCCAAAAAATCTAAACTGCATATATCTATAGCACAAAACCTCAACCGTAACTTCATGACCTTTACAGAAAACAGACAACTTTAATGTTTAAATATTTTTGAATAGCAGGTAATTATCCGATTTTTAAAAAAATGTTTAGTGTTTCTTTAATGATTATTGTAATGGCATGAGTTTATTTATTTTTTTTTAAATTGCACATTTTTTCAAGGTCAATTACTTCGAACATCGCTATATTTATGAAGGTTCTACTCCGAAATTAATACAGTTTATGTTGATTTAAAAAAATAGGAGGTAACACCAATACCAAACTTTGCAATGAATTTATATATTCTAGTCCTATCTCTTTTCCATTGAATTTTCACTCGATAAATAGACATACACTATCAAAAAAATACAATTGCAGATTCCAAGTCCAATATTTTTCGTAGTAGCGGGCATCATCTTGAAGTTTCTTCTCATTTCATTTAAATGTGACTGCTTTTCGAATGGATTCGTCGTATTTGTTTCAGTTCATGTTGTTAGTAGCAGCGACACTTAGGATATGCATCGACTTACATAAACTACACTCCAGCCTGGAAAGATGCCCTTACAAAATACCAATAGTTGAAGATCTGAATCCGAAATTTGCAAAGGCAAAAGTGTTCAGCAAACTTGATGCCAAAGCTGGGTATTGGTCAGTCCACCTGGATGAAAAATCCCAGCTGCTAACGACGTGCAGGGCTCCTTTCAGATGAGTTTGCTGGAAACGATTGCCATTTGGCCTAAGCGTCTCTCAGGATATCTTCAATGCAAGGATGGACCAAATTCTTGAAGGTTTAGATAGTGTCGCTAGCATCACAGATGATGTAGCAGTATACGGGAAAAATGATGTGGAACACGACAAGAATCTGCACAACCTGATGATACGAGCAGCCGAAACCGGCCTCGTGTTTAACAGCAAAAAATGCGTCATCAAACAACCCACTATAACGTTCTTCGGTAATATATACACATCCACCTGCATCAAGCCAGACCCAGCAAAAATATGCGACATACAAAAGATGCTAACTCCTCAAAGCAAAGATGAGCTACAGCGCTTCCTGGGAATGCTGAACTACCTCTCCCAGTATATTCCAACTTTTTCTGAAAAACACATCCACTATGTGATCTTTTGAAATCACAATCACCATGGGTGTGGGACCCAGATCATAAGAAATGCTACGATGACCTAAAAGATATGATCACTGCCGATGACCTCCTATCATACTACGACGAAACAAAACCAATATCACTGGAAGTAGACGCCTCACAGAGAGGTCTGGGAGTAGCACTGATACAGGAAGGCAAACCAGTGGCATTTGGTTCAAAATGTGTACAGACTGCCAGTAAAGATTTAGCAATATCGAACGTGAAATGCTAGCAATTATGCATGGTATACAACGTTATCACACATACCTGTATGCAAACACATTCACAGTGATCACTAACCACAGACTATTAGTCATTATATGTGCAAAACCACTGCATTCTGCACCACCGCATCTACAGCACATGCTATTAAAAATACAATGCTACAACTTCAGAGTCATCTAACGCCGTGGCAAATACATGATCCTTGCAGACACACTAAGTCGATTACCCAACCCAGAAAACAAGAAAATAGTCAAATAAAACGAAAGAATCGACGGGATAAATACAGAACTTGATGACGAGCACCATACAATTACGATCATCAACTTCTCAACAGAAAAAAGAGATCTGCTATGCAGTGAGACAACGAGAGACAAAACTTTGAGCCTTGTCAAAGAAATTGTGTTCCAAGGATGGCCAGAAACTATCCGAGATGTGCCAGCTGACATCCGGTCATATTGTTCGTTTCGAGATGAACTAACGGTTGAAGCAGGAGTACTCTTCAAAGGACAGCAAGTTCTAATTCCAGAGTCTATGAGAGATGACATTCTATACCAGCTCCATCAAGCACATCAAGGTATTGAGAAAACTCGCCGCCTTGCCAGAGAAAGCGTATATTGGCAAAATATCAACAAGGACATAGAGAAGATGTGCCGAGCATACCTACTCTGCCAGGAACATCAAGATGCAAACAGACGAGAACCACTCGAACCTCACGACATTCCATCACGACCATGGAAATATATCGCATCTGACCTATTTGAGATCAATTGGCAGCAATTCTTGTTAACTGTTGATAGATACTCAAAATACCCTGTCGTTGACAAAATGCCCACACCAATAACCAGCAAGGCAGTAGTTGACAAAATAAAAAGTTACCCATCGCTATTCGGACGTCCCGATCAGATAATGACAGACAACGGTCCACAATACACAGGGCAAGCTTTCCAAAGATTTATCACATCATGGGGTATTAAGCATGTCACTAGCTCACCCCACTATGCTAGAAGCAATGGATTCATTGAGAGACATGTGCGACACATTAAGTCCACAATCAAGAAATGCCTTAAGGATAAAGCTGACATCCAAATAGCATTATTGCAGATCAGATCAACATCTATAGACAGCAAATTACCATCACCAGCTGAGCTACTATTCGGACGGCCTATAACAACAACACTACCCAGCCGAGTAGAGCCTGGAAAGGAAGAACACCGACAACAACTAGACGAAAGATCGACAGTAATGAAAACAAACCACGATCTCAATAGATACACTAGAAACCTACAACCACTGTATTCAGGCCAAAACGTGTCAATAACAAACAAAAATGACAAAACGTGGCACCCTGGAACCATCGTCAAGAAGGATGGTAACCCAAGGAGCTACATTGTGGAAACTCCAAATGGAACAAGACTCCACCGTACCCGTACTCACCTACGTGCTGTACCAATACCGACAGTGAAGAAAGAAAGTACACTTTGCTTATCCAACATCAAGGACGGTACAATGTAATGACCAATCCAATACAAATGACGGCAGGAAACAAACCACAATCCCACACGATGATAGAGAAATCACACCAAACGAAGACCATATACAAAGAAACTCAACCTACACTAGATCTGGACGAGTCATAAATATGCCAGCCAGATTTAAGGACTCTATATAACCATAAACATTGCAGACAGAATCTATGACTACTCAACAAATACCAGCACTACAAGACAATTACAAAACAGGCAATAATACATAAAAAATCACTATATCCTAATCAATATATAAATTCAGACTTCCATACACTCATATAAACACTACTTAACAGGGAGGATGTTGTGATATATTATATACTAACCATCTGCGTACTAACACATAATAACTACTTAGGAGTCGAACGTCTCCATAACCCGACGAAATAAGCGTACGTATAATCTCTCAGATGACGCGTTCGATTAAACAGGAAGTCAGAAAAACAAATAAAGCCTTGGATTTAACCCAGTTATATATTATATACTATCCATCTGCGTACCAACACACAGAGGTTGAACGTCTCCAAAACCTGACTAAATAAACGTACGTATAATCTCTCCTCATCCAAGCCTTTGTAATTCTTTACCCAATAATACTTCACCCATCTCTGGGTACGCAACAGACACTTTTCGGTTCTTTGGCCCTGGGTTCGGCTATGACAAGAAGACAAGGATTTAAAATGGCAACTGTCTCATACATGTGCAATTAATATAACACACACACACACACACATACTTACATACACACATGGACGTATCCTGACACGGTAGCCGGTGGACAAACATTTTATGTTATGAACTATTCTCTCTCCTCTAACTTTCTTGGCCTTTTGGCTAAGATCAAAGTGTAGTATCTGTTCCGATGGATATTTCACCCCATAGACTGGTATTTTCTTGGCCTTCGGGCTTGATTTATGCCGGTCTATGGGTCTGTCCTGTGCAGTTCTAGGAGGTTCACCCTCCCAGGCTTCGTCTCCTCTCTTTGGGGACGAGTAAGTTTATTGCTTACTGTCTGAGGCGCCCCTACCGGGGAATGCCGACGGGGCTGCCCAGGCAATTTTTTAAACCCCACTTTCCCGACCCGATCTTGGGTCACATCTTACTTGTGGGAGTAAGATAAAAACTGGCCTTGTGCCTAACTCCTGGAGAGGAGTAAATCAATACTCATGGGAAATTATAGTAATGGAATAAGATAAAAACTGGCCCTGTGCCTAACTCCTGGAGAGGAGTAAATCAATACTCATGGGAAATTATAGTAATGGACTTCCTTTATTTCTGTCTTCGTCAATATCTCATTTACACAGAACATTTACTCTTCGTCACATCCTACATTTTGGTGACCCCTAGAACATAAAGCCTTTTGACTACTTTGTTTGTCTTATTCGTTCTTCCTAACCAACGTTACGCTAGTTTACAAAATAATTTAGATGTATCTGCTTTAAAGAAAGAAATTACTTTTCGATTTGTAAATTAAAAAAAATAATGTTCTGCTTAATCAGTTTCTTACAAACCACGAAATGATTAAATTATAAATAGGCAATCTCTGGAATAAAAACAAAGGATTTTGCGGTCGAAATTACCTCCCTTTTGGAAACCATGAGTGAGAAGTCGATTTAAATGGAAGTCAAGCCATTATAATAAGGTAAATATTGCATGAAAAATACGTATCAATTATTGTTGTTTTGTTTTAAATGTTTTAAAAAAATCGATAAATGATGATTTTATTTTAATTAAATCTGTTGAGTTTAATGGAGAGACGTGAATAAGTTGTGAATAGGAATGAAAAGGGTTAAACAAAGAAATGGACCCCCTCCTCCCCCGCGTTTGTTTTTAGCTACGTCAATGGAAATTTCCAAGGAATGGATTTACTTTGGTTAATTTATCCAGTGTTGGGGTTAATAAGTGGCATGCTTTCATCCTGATCGCCACTCAGGACTTAACATGAGTCACTACTACCCGAGACTTTGGGTAAGTTTTGGAGTTCCTGTTTACTTATCTTTCCATGAGGGAAAAGTTAGACGATGGTTGTTGTTTTTTTATGTGAAAGATATCTAAATCCCCCTAAAGGGGTCACTCTGAATGGGACAAATATATAAATTGCCCAGTCAAGAAGGAGATTTCATCTACTGACAGAGGACAAAACAGATACAGCACTTTGATCCCAACAAGAAAGCAAAAAAATGAAAGTCTGTTTATTGTTAATGGACGTCATCTAGTTTATTATTATTATTATTATTATTATTATTATTATTATTACTATTATTATTATTATTATTATTATTATTATTATTATTATTATTATTATTATTATTATCATCTCGTATTTGATGCTTGCGTTAACCATTTTCTTTTCATTATTATAAACGCTTAAGAACACGGGGCAAGCGAAAAACTACTAATAAATACTGGGTGCTATTGAATAACTAGATTTATCACGATGCGATTTCAATTGGCTACTTAGCTTTTTCATGCCGAGAGAGTCATCCTCTTCATAATTAGAAGACAAATTTATTTAATGAATTTATTTTTGTAATCTTGTCATTTTTATCAAACAAAGGAAATTATAAAATACCAAAATAATTAAAGATGTCGATTTTTAAGATAGTCGATAAAACTATCAACGTTGGCGAAAAAATCGATTGTTTTTTTGGTTACAAGTCAAAACGTCACCAAGTGAAAACGTCGCCCAATTCTTTAAGTGATATTTATCGTCAAATAATGTGTTACTTGTACCAGTGTTCTACTGTTGTAATAATGAAAAGGTTTTCCAAAATATGAAGCTTTTATTAATTTAATAATAAAATATAAAAAATATATTTTTAAATAGCCGGCATGTAGATCCGAGATGCTTTTCGAAGCAAACGGTTAATACTTAAATCACCGTTATCATAGTCGATGCACATTGCAAACAATATTCTTATTATAATATTTTATAAGTTTGGTGACGAGTGGAAACACCCCCAGAAGTGGTGCGGCTAGCCGTCGAGAGAAGGTCTCCGACGCCGGAACGGGGGCCAAAAAATTTGGTGACGTTTTGACCTGTTCCCGTTTTTTTTATCTTGATTTTATCATTGTGACACATAAAAGAAATTAAATCAATGCAAATGTCTAATATATTTGTCTACATGGATACAATATTGACGGCATATTCCTTCTTTCCAACTTATATTACAAAAAAAACATCCTTAATTATATTTATCATTTAATTAAATTTAGTCGATTATTAAACTTCCCAATATTTTTCGCTTTCCAGTTTATTCCCAAATTCTCGATTAACTTTTGTTCAGTGCATCTAAGTTTTTCTTTTATAAAAAAAAATCAATTTTTAATATGAGTGGAGCTAAAAAAAAAAGTCTTGCGATGAAGTTTTAGTGAGAAATTTATTTATCCGGAAGTCAAGTTGAACAAGAAGACGGAATTCTCTGACATGATAGGTAATTGTACACCGAAAAAGATTTTTCTTTTCGTTGATTTAACATTGGAAACTGATCCCCCTCCTAAAATGTAAAATATTTGAAATTTTTTTCCAAAAAACCCGGAATTCTCTAGCAGCTTGATAGGTAAGTGTACACCAAAATAAGAAAAAACAATGGTCAGTAAAAAGTTGTGAAACACGGACTGTGGTAGAAGACGAACATGTGCTTAAAAAATTATTTTCATTACTAATGAAATACTGATTAACAAGATTATCAAAGAAAAGTTGGTATTTTTTTCACACCAATCGTAGTTTATTCCTCCCCCCTCTCCAAAATCAGCTTCAACTTTTTTGGTGATTCCATGTAAACAGCCTGAAACAAAATATCCGCAAGATAGGAATTTTTTTTTTTTAACATCTTAGAGTGAGGAATCACTTTCCTATAAAAATTTTACGAAAATGAGCACCCCCTCCTGGTCATTTAACAAAAAATAGAGATGTGTAATAAATAAAATGTTTTCCAATATTTTGGAGAGAAATTCGAATTTGTGCGAGATGGGGGGGAGTGTGGGTTAACTAAGTTTGTTGTTTGTTTTTGTAGTCGCTGCCCCCAAAAATGTGGGAAGGGGAGCATTTTTTGTACATAAAATATAGTGCGGAAAAATAATAATATTTAATGTTTTAGCATACATTTTTCTGTTCCAGAAACAATGTGTGTATTGGGGATGAATTATTTTCCCCCAAAATAAAAAAAACATGTGTAAACAATATTTGATGTTGGTGCTAATTCCAAATATGCATCCATAGATTGGCTGTCATGACGTAAGCAAAGAAGAGAAAGTCAAAGCAATTCCAACGTTTCTTGAGTCTGAAGAAAACTTATAAAATACATTTCATTACTTTTTAAAGATAAACCTTCGTTTTTACATGCAACTATCTTACATTCCTTAGAAGGTTGCTAAATAATAAACACCCTCTATTGACGGATCCCAATCCCAAACAAAAAATAAATTAATAGAAATTTTTTCTTTCTGAATGCTTTTGCTCAGGCCATGCGTTTCTTCTCATCCTCTAAGCATGCCTCTCTGCCCACCACACTTTTGAGCACTGCCAAAAAAGATACCCAAATGAACCCAGATCGCACTCGTTAGCCCATGAAACAGAAACTGCTTCCACCTTAATTGTATAGCCTCTACATTAAACTAAAACGAAAAATAAAACTGGCTCAAAAGTGATTGTTCATTTTATGTTCTGGCTATGCCTTTCCTCTTCATCCTCTGGGCATGCCTCTATCTCCACTAGAAAGGTAGCCCAAATGAACCCAGATTGCAATCGTTTGCTCATGAAAAAGAAACTGGCACACACTCCAACCGTAATTGTATTTTCACCCCCCTAAATAAATGTTTACCCTCCCCCACCCCAAAAAATATTTTTAGTTAAAAAAAAATGTTCACCCGTCCCCTTCAAAAAAAATTTTACTCTCCCCCACCCAATAAAAAAATTTTTTTAGTTTAAATATTTTTTAACCCCCCCCCCCCAAAAAAAATACACAACCCCAGTTTTGATACTCATGTTTAAATATGCTATTGGAGGCACCTACATCATATCAAAGAACCTGTTTACGAGCCTCACCTGCCTAAAAATCCTTTCATTAAACTAAAAGGGAAAAAAACACTAAAAACATTTTCACATAAAAAGCTCAAAACTTATTTTTCTTAAGTTAAAGGAAAAAAACATTTTCCTCTTCTGATAAATGAAGAAGAAATACTTTACATTGGAAAAAAAAAAACTTCCTTTTATATGAAACTAGCAGGGCTACCCGGCGTTGCTCGAGGTCACAAAAACATAAAAGAGAAGAAAAATCGTGTGTGTAACATCTTTATATTCAAACTTCTATTTCTCTCCCTCTCTCTATAGCTGTCGCTTTATCTTTCTACTTGTCCCTTCCCTGGTTGCCCCATTTAACCGCTACTTTCTAATTTTGCATTTTGAAAAAGCTGTTTCTTCTCCACCATTCCTCTTTCATTGCCCAGGGAAAAAGTATGACATATTTCTATAAAAAGTAACCCTTCTGTCTGCACCTTTTATATAGGTAATTATCTCCGCCCCGGTGCACATACTATATACATACACATTGCTGGCCCCATGTGCATACTATATATGTACCTATCGCCGGCCCCATGCGCATAGTATATATGTACCTATCTGCGAACCGATGCACATATATATGTACCTATCGTCGCCCCGGTGCGCATACTACATAAGCACCTATTGCTGCCCAGGTGTGAATACTAAATATGTAACTATCGCCGCCCTGGTGCGCATACTACATAATTACCTATCGTTACCCAGGTACGCATGCTATGTACGTACCTATCGCCACCATGTGTGCATGCTATAGACATACCTATCGTCGCCTGAGACCGCATGCTAAATACATATCTATCGCCGCCCTGGTGCACATGCTATATATGTTCCTATCACCGCCCGGAGCACATGCTATATACGTACCTATCACTGCCCCGGTGCGAATACTATATACATACCTATCGCCACCATAGTGTGAATACTATATACGTACCTATCGCCGCCCCGGTGCGAATACTATATATGTACCTATCACCACCCCGGTGTGCATACCATATTCGTACTTATTGCTACCCTGGTGCACATACTATATATTACCCACCCCAAAGAATTTTTACTTTTTCTCTAACCTAAGAAATATTTTAAATAAATAAAAAAAATTGCTCCACCTCTCAAAAAATTTTCCCCGACTACCCCAAAAGTTTTTAGCCTCCACCCACACCCGTCCCCCCCAAAAATGTTACTCTCCCCCAACCCTGAGAGATTTATAAGTTCAAAAAAAAAATGTTTTCCCCGAGCCCCCCCCCAAAAAAATTTTTTACCCTCCACAAAATTTTTTTACTCTGCTCCAACACTGAGAAATATTTTAAGTTAAAAAAGAAAAAAAAAATTGCCCGAACTCCCCCAAATGTTGTTTACCCTCCACCCCCCCCCCAATTTTTTAACCTCTATCCCCACAAATAATGTTTACTATCCCCCTACCATAAATATTTTTTAGTTTATACAAAAAAAATGGCCCCACCCCCCAAAAAAATTTGGCCCCACCTCAATAAAAAATGTTTACCATGCACACCCTCCCACCCCTCAAAATCTTTACTTTCCACCTACCCTAAGAAATATTTTAAGTTCAAGAAAAAAGAAAAAAAGGTAGAAAGTGTGGGAGTGAGAGGGAAAGAAGAAAGGAAGGAAAGAAGCGCTTCCTCTGACGTAATTTCCTGTATAAATCGTGACTTTCATTATTTCTAAAACTATAGATGATATCATTGGTTTCTTCTCAAATTAGTACTAAATAACGTTGGAAAATGGAGGAAAAAGCCACCCCAATTGGAGAAAAGTGCTCAGTTGACCCCCAAAGAGTCAATTCTTTTTTCCGATTCTGAGATATCATACGTCCGGAGGCTGGCTGGTTGGAATGATGTCAACTGTGTGAGTGTTTGTGTGGTACTCTCGGAGGAGTAGCGTTACATACATACAGACAGACAGACAGGTGGTATTTATATAATAAGCTAGCCAGGCTACCCGGCGTTGCTGATGGTCATAAAAACATAAAATAGAAGAAAAATGTGTGTGTAACATCTTTATATTCAAACTTCTATTTCTCTCCCTCTCTTTATAACCTTCTGTCTTTCTACTTTTCTTTTCCTGATAAATTGTTGATTATTCGACTGCATAACTGATTCCCACGTCTTCAAACAAGTGAAATTAAAATCCCCCACTTAAATCAGACGCAAATGATGTTGGACTATTTTCTGATGAACATCACTGGTCGGTTTCTGATTTAAAGGCCGGAAGCCGTGATCAAATCGACTGTTTCTTTTTTACTTATAATTGTGTTGCCCAAGTCTTTCAGTGTGTTCAGAAGTAATTGACTAAAAAGCAAAATCTCATTGAGAGGGGGTGGGGAATTTTACTAGATTTTCTTTTAATCTGATAAACGTCTCATATATCCCCTTCATGTATTATAACCAATATTTTAATAAACTCATTGCGAGATATTCATCTATATTTTTCCTTGTGTCATTTTAACCTATTTATTTACTTTTGCCATTTTATCAGTGCTACTTTTACCTTAATTAAGTTGAATTACCCCCTGCGATTTAAAACTTCATAAAAAATGAACATATTATGGAATTTTAAGGAAATTTCAGTATTTGTCGAAGAATATATATATTATATTATATATTGAGAAAGAATGCATTTAGTAAACATGGATTTTTGTTACTTCTAATTCTATAACACAATTTAAGAAAGACTCTGACATTTTCTGTGTTCTTTTTTTCATATTTTGCAAAAATTAAACCGACTTATTAGATACATCATTTATGTTTTACGGCCCTTACACAACAGTAAATATGCAGAATTGAAAGTGAAATGACTGCAATAACTTCTTCAACAAAGTACCCAGAGAACATGTTCCACATAGTCATTCCTTGAGAGATCCGTTCTAAGTGATCAGGAACTTAGCAAGTGCAAAGGTTGGAGACAATATGGAAACCAGCAACAACAAGCAACTGCCATTGTGGAAATCCCAGACATACAATGGAACACATCTTCAGTGTCTGCAGTGATGGAATAACTAGTGCCGACCAACAGTTGATGTGCAACAATGGATCTAGTCGAGTGACATGAAATAAAATGATTCTATTTATTCTGCATTGATTAACATTTACAATTATTGAAAATACATTGAAGATGTCATAGCTCTTGAAATATCAGATAACTTTAGATTTGATGACTACTGTCCAATTTATTTTTTAAACCATAACAATATTTTTCTGTAAAATCTTTATTTATTAAATATGAATTTTGTTTCTATTTTTCATAGAAAAATAACAAGAATGCATAAAAATGTAAGTATACTCTATACTAATACTTTTCATTCCATGTTCATTATTTGTATTTTTGAAAAAAACAGTTTTTTATGTGATTTAGTATTTTTTTAACTTTTTGTAGAATAATTAATTTAATCTGACTTCAAAGTATTGGATTTTTAATTTGATTATTTTACCTTCACTTTAATATTTATATTCTAGTAAAAAACGTAATATTTGATTTTAGTGGTAAAATATATTAAAAAATTAGACTTTTATAAATATATTTTTAACAATGAGAAATTTAAAATCCTCACGTCTTTACATTGCGTAAAACCAAAATTATTTATTACTTAATTTAATTATGTATTATTTTACAGACTTATTCCAGAAAATCTGAACTACATATATCTATAGCCAAACACTTCAACCGTAACTTCATGACATTTAAGGAAAACAGACAGCTTTAATTTTTAAATATTTTTTTAATAACAGGTAATTATTTGAATTTGTAAAAAATGTTTAGTGTTTATTATTTCTTTAATGATTGCAATTGCATGAGTTTATTTTTTTTTTTCAATTGGGATTTTTGTAAGGTCAATTAATTCGAACATCGCAACTTTATCAACATTCCACTCCAAAATTAATACCGTTCATGATGTTTCTTAATAAAAAGATGAACATCAAAAATGTTGAATGAGATAAAATGAAAATAATAGTTTTAAAAGACTTCAAGATAAGTATTAACTAAAATGGAAACATTAACAGTTGGTTAGATAATTTGAAGAGATTTTTATGCATAGAGTTTTATTTAAAACACAATAATCTTTTAAATTATGTAAAAATTACGATCAAATATATTTGCTACTTATATAGCATGTCTTTAATTTTATAAATTTGATAATGAATATTAAAAAAATAATAAGATTAATATTTTTCATAAATTGCTACATCAAAATCTAGAATTACGTAGATAAAGAATATTTTACAAACCAAATATATAACATTTAATAAAGTAGATTCTACGATATTTTTAGTCACATATTGATTGAGATAAAAATACGCAAAATATGCAATGGGGTTCAGGAATTTCAATTGAATTCATGAAAAAATTGAATTTAATGAAAATAGAAAAATTAAATTATAAAAAATGAAATAATAAGAATTTAATTTAAGAAAATAAGAAGAAAAGCTATAAAAATGAGTGAAAATAAAATTTTAAAATGAAGCAAGGAAAAATACCCAATTTAAGTTTTAGAAAAGAGGCGGAGTTCTAAAATTAAACTACAATTAAATTTGACAAAATAAGATAATTTATACAAATTAAAAAAACTAAACTACAATTACTAAATAGAAATAATTTAGAGGTAGAAAAACACAGGTGTTAATTTAGAAAGTAATAAAATAAAAATTGCCATGAAACGAATTAAAAAAAGAAATAAAAAATAAAAAAAATGAGATAATTTAAGTAAACATGACAACAGGACATCCTTTATGAAAATAGAAAATATTTTAAAGAATTTAGGGGCTTTAGAAAAGAAATGTCAAAGACAACCAGATAAGTAAAAAGAGAATATTTTAGAATTATCTAGTTTAGAAACAAAAATAGCAAATTATTAAAAAAGAATATTTCATTTGTACATTTAAAAACCATATTAGTTTACTTTCCTCTTGAAAGTATAAAATAAAACTAAAATACTCTCGATACAATGATTTTGTAAGTTTGTAAGAAAATGACGACATATTTGCATTGTAAGTGACATGTTGAGGTAATGAAGAGTTTTGGGTTCAAGAATATATTCGACATTTGCTGAGTAATGTCTTTTGAATACAAATGTATTTTTTAAAAAACGCTAAAGACTTATTTGAATTTTAGCCTCTTTCATTTATATAATCGTTTGCCAGATCACTAATGAAATTAAGTGTTTCTTATATATTATAAGTGAAGCGAGTTGTTAGAATGCTTGTAAAACAACCAAAGGGATGTAAATAAAAACGTTGATGAGACAAGGGCTGAAGCTTGTTGATAGTGTGTGACCTATTAGATTAGAGGCTTTTTAGAACCCGGCTGCAGAGGGAGAAACTAGGTGTTGATTCACCACCGCATATTTGGCAACAATACATTCTGCATGAGTGAGTGGTAGCTTTGTAGATCTAGGACACTAGCAAGTGTGAGAAGTTTTCTTGCATGCTAGAGGGAGCCCACCTTTCTTGTAGAAGCTTTGGCAACATTTTCTATTTGTTGAAATTCATGTTAACTGTTAGGCCTAGGAGGTTCAATGATGGACTCTTAGGTAGGGTTCTCTTAGCCATCACAATCTGTGGTTGAAAAGGTTTCTTATAACTTTTAATGGAAAAGAGTTTTGCTTTAGCACCAATAAATCTAACCAACCATTTGTGGTCACATTCTACTACACAGCAGAGGTCATTTTCTAAGGATTCAGCCATTGTCTTGTATATGTCTGCATTCGTTTTGACCACATATCGAGAATAGAGCATGGTCTAATCAGCAAACATACCCATCTCAGACACAATTGCATCAGGGTGTTCGTTAATAAAAATCAAGAATAATAAAGGTCATATGATCGACTCCTGGGGCTCACCTAATTTAATGTCATATTGTTTAAATGTATGGCCCGCAAAGACAACCTAGATCTTTTTTGTCTAATAATGATCTGATTATATGAAATCTTTCTTTACTAATACTGTACAAATACGTTTTATGAAAAGACCTCCATGCCAGACATTGTCAAACGCTTTGGATATATCAAGCACTACCGACCTTGCTTCATCTGCCTTGTCAACTGAATCTTATATGTATTCTAAGAAGACCAATAGGATATATGCAGTAGAACGGACTTGCCTTAATCAATACTCTTGGTCATAATGAAGTTTAGCATTAACAAGGTAGTGAACTATCACTAGATCGATTGAAGATTCAAATATTTTAGCAAAGATTGGGACGAGACTTATAGAGC
The DNA here is from genome assembly GCA_963556195.1 of Sepiola atlantica. Classification (NCBI taxonomy): domain Eukaryota; kingdom Metazoa; phylum Mollusca; class Cephalopoda; order Sepiida; family Sepiolidae; genus Sepiola; species Sepiola atlantica. The sequence goes on along the minus strand of OY744549.1, from coordinate 29,766,371 downwards.
TATAATTATGCCAGTCAGTTCTTTCACCATAATTCTTAAACACTAATACAGAAGCAATTAGTCAGATATCAGGGAAGCAAGATTATCAAAAGCATTTATTGTAGAGTTTGGAGGGGACAGGGTTCAGCTACTGACGAGTATTATGTCAGTATTCCTGAACTAAAACTTAACATATAATCAGTTTTTGCATTTTGCAGGTAGAAACTAACTAAAATGTTGTTATTTCTTCACCCAACATCGCCATTTGAAAATTTCAAATTAAAAAAAATTGAATCTTGTATTTTTCTGAACATGCTGAAATATAATACCATTGACAATCTTTACTTTTGTCTTCAAAATATACAATTATTATATCTCAACTGTTTATTCCATGACATAAACTCATTAAATATCCATTGTTTATTCCATGACATAAACTCATTAAATATCCATTGTTTATTCTATTACATAAAATCAGTAAATATCCATTGTTTATTCTATTACATCAAATCAGTAAATATCTATTGTTTATTCTATTACATAAAATCAGTAAATATCTATTGTTTTTTCTATGACATAAAATCAGTAAATATTCATTGTTTATTCCATGACATAAAATCAGTAAATCACCAGAATTTATTCCATGACATGAAATACGTAGATATTCATTGTTTATCTTATGAGATAAAATCATTAAGTCACCAGCATTTATTCCATTACATGAAATCAGTAAATGCCCATTGTTTATTCCATTACATGAAATCAGTAAATATCCATTGTTTATTCTATGACAGAAAATCAGTAAATATCCATTGTTTATTCCATTACATGAAATCAGTAAATATCCATTGTTTATTCGATGACATAAAATCATTAATCATCAGCATTTGATTCATGACATGAAATCAGTAAATATCCATTGTTTATTCCATGACATAAAATCATGAAATATCCATTGTTTATTCCATGATATCAGATCAGTTAATCTACATTTAGTTTATTTAATAATATAAAATTAATGTATATTTCTTTATTTCTTTACATGAAATCGGTAAATCTGCAGTTGATGTAGTGAGTACCCTGATAGGAGGTAACACCAATACCAAACTTTGTTATGAATTTGAGTAGTTTTCGCTCTTTTCACTCTAATTCCATTATATATAAACAACCTCTCGTACAGTGCATTCCTTCGTAGCCACAATTAGCTATTGATTCAACTGTCGATCGTTCAACAGTGCCTTCCACAACAGTTTGTATGCACACCGGAAATTCAGTCAAGCCCCTCAGCTCTCAATGAACTTTCTGAAGATTTTGCTGTTACATGTTTGTGCTGTTATCAGTTATCATTGTTTGGGCAAGTCACTCTCCAATAAAATTGAATTGAGCAACTTTACTAAGGCAGCAGAATTCTCTTGCCATAAGAGTAAGCAGACTACAAACATTGTGTTCGCACAATTGATGAAGGTGATGTAGTGAATACCCTGATAGGAGGTAACACCAATACCAAACTTTGTTATGAATTTGAGTAGTTTTCTCTCTTTTCACTCAAATTCGCGCTGGATAAATGGATATACACTATCAACAGAATGGAATTGCAGATTCCAATTCAATTTTTCTCATAGATTAATCATATTTGTCTCAGCTCATGGCGTCACTGGTAGCGACACTTATCTGCAACACAGGTCCTGCCTCCCTTCTAATTGCCTCCAACAACCATTGCAGGAGTTTACTCGCTATTTTCTTTTGGGATGAGCAATTAAAAATGTAATGGCTTATGTTTTTTTTACTTTTTATTAAAACTATAGTACAAAAAGGTTTATTTCTTATAAAAAATAACAGTGCATTTAAAAGAAAATATTTTTGCAAATTTTATTTAAATGCTGTTTCACAAGAATTGATGCATTTTGAATGACTAAATTTAATTAATTCAAAGACATTAATCATATTTCGTATATATGGTTACATTTTCTTTTTATCTAGTGTATATGGAAGAAATTTTTTAACTGCTTGTATATTTCTTTTTTCTTGTGACGATATTTGATCTTACATATTTTTTATCTTCCACTGAATGTTGTTTACTGAAGAAGATATGACTGTTACATATTCCGACTTGATATCTATTGTTGTTTCAAATAACATTTTATTCTATTTTGGTTTATTCGAAATCATATTCAAACATATAACCTTATTCGGTACAATTAATATATAAAATAATTAAATATGTTATGCCATATGTGAAAAAGATGAATGTTTCCTGTCGTTATGTTTTATAGCATATCAACACTTTGTGGGTAATTTTCGTAGTTTTAATATATTCTCCAATTTCTTAGTATTTTCAAATATTTGTAGACTAATTTGCTGAACGAATTCTCGCACATCAGATATATTTGTAAATTCTCTGACTTAATCTGGTAAGTCAGATACTGATTCTCAGAAAAATTTTGCCATTCATATATTTTTGCTGAGTTAAAATAATAAAAGAGCAATTACAAAAAATTTCCGGATTTATTACGTACATTTAGAAATATTAGTCAAACAAAAGTTGCAAACAAAATGGGATTATAACTTTTTAACGACTTTAATAAAGAAAAGATGTTTCTTAAGTATTATTCAAGCGAATTTTTTTCTATTTTAAATATGAAAATAGTGTAAATTCTAAAAACACAATTATCACATTTCGGATCATATTAATAAAGTTTTGTGGATTTTTAGTGCCATATTATGTAAAAAAAAGGTAAAGCTATCCACGTTATTAATGTATAAGTATTGCAACAAATGTTCGGCTTATATTTTAAATTTAATCAATAATTAATTTGAGAACTTCTTCATAAAATTGTACATAACTTTTACCCCACAATTATGAAACCTATTACTAATTTGGTCATTTAATCATAACCATTACGTCATCTGCTCAACATTTAAAAAATAATTTTCTTTGCACAGAACATGTATAAAAATTAATATATTTGTATGAAATGTGTCTTCTAAATATTTTATATTTGCTGAAACTCAAAAAATCAAGTAAAAATCAAATGTGGACTTAGATTTGCATTGATTTACATATTACTAATTTAGTCATTTTATAATAACCGTTTCGTCATCTGCTCAACATCTTCAAAATAAATTTTGTTTGTAAAAATAGATATATTTTATTGAAATGTGTATTTAATGTTTTTACATTTGCAGAAACTCCAACAATCAAATAAAATAATGTATTATGAGATTTTAATAGATTTACGTCCTTTTATCTTTTCTTGAAATTCATCTTTTAATTTTCTTTTCATATTTGCAGAATATCCAGCAGTCATAAGAAAAACCAGTGTTATTAGAATTTAATTGATTTGGTGACTTGAAATATAGAAATGTCTTGTGGAAATATATTTTGGAATTTCTCGATGTAAATTCCCCAGAGTTAAAAGCAGAAAACGATACCTATAATATACTTGTGAACTATACCAATGTTTATTCTTTCATTAAATGGAACTTTGTGATAACATATTGGAAAAACTTTCTTGTCACCTGTATATGTATTTCTCTTCTTCCTACTATTATGAAATAATTAAATACTTGTTGCAAAGTCAAATTTCATGCACTTAAAATTAAAAAAAACGACACATACTCTGCTACTGGAAAACACCTTAATTATAGCTTGGTGTTTCTTATTTTACAATTAAACAAAAAATGTCGCAACATATGCGAACACATATTAAAGAGAAACCATATTTTTGTGAAGTATGTGGTTCTTCTTTTACACGTAAAGAGAATAGGTTGTTACATATGCGAACACATACTGGAGAGAAACCATATTCTTGTGAAGTGTGTGGCTTTTCTTTTACACAGAAAACACATATGTTGCAACATATGCGAACACATACTGGAGAGAAACCATATTCTTGTGAAGTATGTGGCTCTTTGTTTACAACTAAACAAAGTATGTTGCAACATATGGGAACGCATACTGGAGAGAAACCGTATTCTTGTGAAGTGTGTGGTTTTTCTTTTACACATAAACAAAGTATGTTGCCACACATGCGAACGCATACTGGAGATAATCCATATTCTTGTGAAGTATGTGGTTCTTCTTTTACACATAAACAAAATATGTTGCATCATATGCGAACACATACTGGAGAGAAACCATATTCTTGTGAAGTATGTGGCTCTTCTTTTACAAGGAAAACACATATGTTGGAACATATGCGAACACATACTGGAGAGAAACCATATTCTTGTGACGTATGTGGCTCTTCTTTTACAACTAAACCGAATATGTTGCAACATATGCGAACACATACTGGAGAGAAACCATATTCTTGTGAAGTATGTGGTTCTTCTTTTACACATAAACAGAATATGTTGAAACATATGCGAACACATACCGGAGAGAAACCATATTCTTGTGAATTGTGTGGCTCTTCTTTTACAAAAAAACAACATAAGTTACGACACATGCGTACGCATACTGGAGATAAACCATACTATTCTTAATATTTGTGTCTTTTTAAAAAGAAATCCAATAGATAGCATGAAAACGACTGTAAACAAAACAATATTTGTGTTAATACATTGCTTGTACCTATTACACATATATAGTATATTGACTCACAGCTGTATACATACTAAATATAAACTATATTCCTGTAAAGAATATGGCTCGTTATTTAGACAAATCTAATATGCTGATTCTTAAGAGTAATAATATTCTCAAAGTATTTAGTTCATTTATAATGAAACAACATATGTTGTAACTAATATCTTTTAGCTCATATGCAAGTGTACTTGATAGAAACATAAATATGAATATGTTGCTCTTTTTCACTAAAACATAATACTGAAGAACCCCTACTTTTTCGTGAAGTATGTTTCTTATCTCTTCCACAGAAACCACGTTGTTTAAAACACATGAGGACACATACTATTGATAAATTCTAGTAATGATGCGAGCCATTTAGGATTGGGAACTTACCCGGCAATATACCTGCTGCACCAATTACAAAAAATGTCCAAAACATTGCATTAAAACGCTGTAATCGTAAAATGATGTCTCAAAAGCTGCTGAAAAGTAGTGTCTCGTAGTCTCTACAAAAGCTGGTTAATGTCTGGCATTTGGTAGTAAAGACAAACAGAACATAACATTTTAAAAAAGAAATAATATTTTTGTGTAGTATGTGTCTCTACCTTTACATTTAAATACGCTGTTGACACGTGTGAATACATACCGGATGTAAATTATATTTTAAGAAAATATTTTGATCTTTTTTCAAAGAAATAAGTCTTTGTTAGTTAATATGAGGAATAGCTTACATACAAAACCAATTGGAGTCTTGACAATATTAACTCAATGCAAACCTAAAAACTATTTTAAATTAAATAAAAGTTTGGAGAAAGTTTACAGATAAAATATTTATTGAATAACTGGAAAATAAAGTAACTTTTAATACCTTAAAAAATATGAGTACGCCCTTTCGGACATACCATCAGAAATATTTTTTTAATTAATGAAATGAAAATATGACTTCGAAAATCATATCTCCGAATATTTAATTTTTCTTTTTACCTTCTTTTCAAAGATTTTTACTGTTACGAAAATTTATTGCCATACTTTTAGAAATTTTTCTATATGTACATAATACTAGGAAAAGTGAATAATTAGTTGCAAATCATTTTGTATATATATTAGATAGAACCCGAGTATTAGTCATTCCTCTTTATTTAATGTGTATGAAAAAAATAAGTATTGTTTGATCGTCTGTAATCAAACAAAGTTTTATTCGGAGACGAAATCGATATGAAAATACTGCCATGTAAAACCCTTACCTCCTTGTACCATTGAAATACTGAACTTACAGCTCGTCTCTAATTGTCTAATGAAATATGTTTTTTAATTATTGTATACAAAGTGCTTAATGAAATATGACTTTTAATTATTTTACATCTATTTTATGATGACATTTTTATGGAATTACATTTTATACTTATGAGATCAATTTTGTTAAATATAGAAACAAATAAAAATAAATCTGCTTTTTAATGTTCTTTTCAAAATTATGTAAATAAAAAGCATCGTATTAAAAATATGTTTGACTTGTCTAAAAAAACGTCGATGCTTTATTTTAAAAAATACTATCAGACTAAATCAAAGTGTAAAAAAAGTTTTTAAGAAAAAGAAATCACCCGTCCTCATGCTAAAAACCTAGGAAAAACAAGAGGGAATTTATTGGGTAAAAATGTAATTTTGTAGGAGAAAGAAAATATTGAGCATAAAAGTATTAAGATTCTGAGAGAGAAAGTAGCCAGAAAAAAATAATTGAAAGGAACAAGGGGCGAAGAGAATGTGAAAAAAGCGTGAAATGAGTTATAAATATGAAAATATTTTTCAGAGCATATTTTATCTAATAGATGCCAGGGAGTTTTTTCTATCCGAATTGAACAAAGCTACCAGTGCCTTACAACCATTGGTTTCCACAACATCCTTGCTTTCCTTTGGAAAAAATGCTTTTAAACAGTCTGTCAATGTCTTTTCTCTCTTGACGACTTGTTGGTACCTCAACGTGTTTCCTATTCCGAATAGCCTGGACATCGAATCGAATCCCGTAAAGGCAGGAACAACAGATCATTACAAACTGCGTCGCAAAGCACCTGCTTGAGGACCTTGATATTGTAGATGTAGGATTTCAGCTTGTCAGAGCAAAAAATAAGTGCAGTACATTTAGAAACATTCACGGACGAGCAAGAGAAGGTTCGTGTCTTCTCCAATGAGGGTGGTTGATTTGAAAGCAGACATATTGATGACTGTCTTTGCCATCTCCTTATACTTGAATAATGTCACAGCCTTTCTGCCGTATTCGTTCCATAATCATCTGGATAATGCCTGCTTGTTTGATACATTTGACAAGAAGTCCTCCTTTTTCCCAGCAAATTTTGGTAATATTCACCTTTCTTGCATCTGACTTCGTTGTTGATAAGTACAGTCCTTTATACTTGGTAAAACTTCATAACCATCAAACACGACAGTTTCTCTCCCATAGTGTTCAACAGTAAATGAGGCATAATCATTTGCAATCGAGCTGTGGGTACTCTCCTCCTTCAATTTCAAACGGTGAAGAAGAGATCCTCCATCTAGTACATTGTGCTCTGTGACTGAAACGGTTTGTGTTAACATAGACATCCTCGTTAAAATAAAAAGAATCCATATCGACTTATCAGCTTGTCCTTGAATTACTGATTTCCATATGCCGTTGAGTTACTACCTCATAAGTATTCTCCCATTTAAGCGACAACGTCTTATATCGTTATCTGTTCGTCATCGTTTACCTCTAAGAATACACACCTTTCGAATGCTTCATATTGATCGCTGTCTTTTGGTCCTCCACTTTTTCGTCGTTTTGTTAATTCAACTGACGTTAACTGTCTTAGAATGCTTCGCATTATATGGAAATTTACGTTACATGACTGTTGGTACACAGTCTGCAGCATGAAGATCATTAGCAAAATATTTGATCCGACCTTAAACAGCAGAGGCCAACTCATTCCCTCTTGTTTTGTAATGAATCAGGATAGTTCTAGCAAATGCATCAGTCTTCACATAGCAAATCTTTCCATCACTTTTTCGTTTATAATCTTTTTTCGTAGTTTCAGTTCCACAGAAAAAAACAATGCGTTTTACTGTCATATCGTCTCAGAGAAACACGAGCGCACCTTTTTACTGGCCGAGCAGAATCATCCTTTTTACGCTAAAGCAATGTCCATTCTGTTCATGTGAACATTAGTTCCGGCTTCAACAATGACTTTGACACCTCTTTCGATACTTGTTCGGTTGACAGCTACAGCACCCTTTTCTCGAAGCACTCGGGTCTCATCACAGTCCAAATCATGTTCGCATAAAGGACAAGTTTCCCTACTGGCGGTTGAACTCATGTTTGCCCCCTGACAATATACGAACATATATGTGTATTAGTATATGGAGTTAGTGCATTGTTTGTGAGGGCAGTTTTTGATGGGGTAAAACGTGGTCTCTTTGGGGTTTTCAGTTGTTTTCTCAAGAATCCAATACCCTATGAAACAATTTGATTTCTATACGGAGATAAGATTCCCGATTAATTGAGGAAAGTAATAATTCACCACTGGCACCCATATAAAAATAACCACTCATATGCCTGTTTGTGAACCTCGGTTAGTGCAATAAGAGCTTCAGGGGTACGGGTACCAATGTGGATGTAATGAGGGTTGAGGGGTCGGGTACCCCTACATATGGTATAAGGGTTTATTTGGCATAACTTATAACCATTTTCATGTGAAAGATTGACCGTGAAAACAAGTAAAATCCAAGATTTATTGATTCATCATGAACACTGACCGACTTAGTGCTTCACATGTAAATGGAAAATGACATGTAAACCAAAACAAGTCATATTCGAAATGTGATACTTTCCATACTCGGATCTTGATCAATTCTTGTATGTTGTAGACTAGACCCAGCCTAAAATAAACCCACCAAAAACCCAATGTTACACTTTCTTTGAGGTAGGGGTGCTCTGGCAGTATATTGACCCGTCTAATTGGGTAACGGTCTTGGATTGATGCAGATTCGGAAACTCCCTGACTTCCTTGTAGTGATAATCATTCGACTATTCCAGTCGGTTGGTTCATCGACAGGAATGATAACTTCGAGGTTTTCTAACGTTTTTTAATTCCTCGTTCACCCGAGGAATCATCGATACTGGTATACGTCCGGCTGAGACAGTATGGGGTGTTATGGTGGGGTCTAATTGTAAGTGCACTTGACCTAGCAGTGACCCCAGTTCGCTGTTAAAAACGTCTGAGCACTCTGTCATCAGTCGCTCACAGACTGGGTCTGGGTGAAAATCTCAAATACAAACCATTATTTATGAAGAAAACTTATGACGATAAGTTATTATTTAAAAGTTTGTAAAAAGAAATTTGTAACAATATGTCAGTATTTTAAAAGGGTTAAACGAAGGCCAGTTTAGCCTGATATTTGATTGAGAATATCTCGACAAAAGGATCGTTGATGTTCTTTTAGTCTAAAAAAAGGACTAATTGTTTTTAAGGATTGATTGAAAAATATCGACACAAGTTCGATAATATTTATTATTTTGTCAGAAGGACTAAAATATTAAAAGATTTATTGAATTTAATATTCGTTTATCAGAAAGGTAAACGAATAAAGTCATCGAGGGTGTGTTATGATTGGAAGTCTGTAGTCCAGAAATTCGCATTTTAAATATAAAAAAGGAGTTACAATTATTTAAAACATTAATATTGGAATTAATTAATTTACAAAATATTTCTTTCAGAAACACGAGGAATGTTTGTTAAATTATTACTTAAAATAAAAAAAACGGAGATGAAAAAAGCCGGTTTCTAGAATTTTGCTTTTGCTTAATGAAAATGTCGTCTGCTTGAAGCGGTTTTCCATGAAGCTTGAAAGAACTATTTTCAAGAGAAATTTTCTCGCCCACTGATGAGCGAACAAAAAAAGAATACCCAAGAGAATTTCCACTTCTGTAAAAGATATATTGTAAATTGTGAACTGTGATCATATTTTGTTGTTAATATTTTCATTTTTGAATGACATATAAACATATATGCATGTCTACCTTTTTTTCTCATCTTGGTCTATTTTTTTCATTTTATTGTTAATAAATTTTCGATTTTTTCATATACAAGTAAGTTTTGTCTGTCTTTTTCCCCATTAAAGGAAAAAAGGGCGTATAGATGAACTCGCTTTGCGCTTTCATTTTTTTATCATTTAAAAGAAAATATTGATTTGACGTTTTTAGTATAAAAAGGAGGTAAATGTTTTAAAACTGAAGACGTTATAATTTTTGTTCAAAAGCAGTGTGTACTTAATTCCGTGAAAACCACAACGATGTAACTCCTTTCAGAGTTTTAAAATCAATCATCATGCCACGATAAGCAAGTGGAACACTTATACGAGTGAACTTTTTTGTAAAACACCGGACGAATGTTAAAGTTGTTCAAAGGACTAAGGGAATTTTAAATTCGATAATAACCCGTTTATTAGAACAGAGAAAGTTAAAGGATAAATAAAGTCACAAGTTGCAGAATAGTTTAGAAAAAATAACGAAAACAAACTTTTTATCAAAGGATACCAATTATTTCTTTTATCAAGACAGTAACTTTATGCCTTAATAAAATTTCACATTTTCGTGCATAGTGCAATAACGATCCATTTTTGCTAATATGCAAACAACAGTTTTTTATACAAATGCAAATAAATTATTCTTTTCCAAAATGCAAATTACACACTTTTTGGCAAAATGTTTGAATGTTTTCGCCTTTAAATAAAGAATGGATTTTGGGTTCTCCCTGTAGCAAAACAAGTGATGTGGCAAGCAAGAATGTTTTCGCCTTAAAATAAAGAGTGGATTTCGGATTCACCCTGTAGCAAAACAAGTGATGTGGCAAGCAAGAATGTTTTCGCCTTAAAATAAAGAATGGATTTCGGGTCCGCCCTGTAACAAAATAAGTGATGTGGCAATCAAGAATGTGTTCGCCTTCAAATAAAGAACGGATTTCGGGTCCGCTCTGTAGCAAAACAAGTGATGTGGCAAGCAAGAATGTTTTCGCCTTTAAATAAAGAACGGATTTCGGATTCACCCTGTAGCAAAACAAGTGATGCGGCAATCAAGAATGTTTTCGCCTTCAAATAAAGAATGGATTACGGGTCCGCCCTGTAACAAAACAAGTGATGTGGCAAGCAAGAATGTTTTCGCCTTTAAATAAAGAACGGATTTCGGATTCACCCTGTAGCAAAACAAGTGATGCGGCAATCAAGAATGTTTTCGCCTTCAAATAAAGAATGGATTTCGGGTCTGCCCTGTAACAAAACAAGTGATGTGGCAAGCAAGAATGTTTTCGCCTTAAAATAAAGAATGGATTTCGGATTCACCCTGTAGCAAAACAAGTGATGTGACAAGCAAGAAGAACAAACAACGATGCAGTTATATTGAGATTTTATATAACTTAAGTAAATGTAAGAAAAAGTTGCTTGCAAAACAGATGGTATTCTTGGGGACTAATCTATTGTTTCTCTCTTGCTTTCTATGGTCTCTGGTGGGAACATTCGATTTATTTCGAATAAGGGGCTTCGGTTTAGCCCACATGCCTAAAATTTGAACTGAAAAACATGCCAGTTGGCTGCTAAACAGGTTCAACAGTTTCTGCGTCTGTACGATCGAACGAGGAAGTAAAAAAGAGGAAAGGAGTTTTGGAAAACCCGGTCACATACGGGTGCAGCATATATTTAAAATAGTGGATTATGATTTTTTTTATTTTTCATACTACCACAGGACAAGTAACAAACGACTTCGTTAGAATAATGTTTAAAACTTTGGCCTCTTATTTTTCAAATGAAATCAATGTTTGACTTGAAAGAAACCATTTGATTGATTTTGATTCCTTACTTACAAAACTTTTGAGAAATCTTTGTTTAAGCAGCACCCGAGAAACGATCTCGGAAAGAAATTCGATGATTATTGGTTGAGTCACTTTTTACTGATTGGGTAATTCTAACAAATTATTCAATCGAAATTGGCTGCCTATACCGGATGTTACCCAATCGGAAAGAGGTTGTCACTGAGAGCCGAACTACTTTTCCCGCATCTCTTATACAAGCGAGAATCCGATTAGGTAAGTTAGATAGTCACTAGACTGTTCACAAACACATTTTTTACCTTTTTGTCACATTTTATACCTGCATTTTATGTATAGAAATAAATATAGTGAAAGACGCAATTGCCTACATAATTACGTTGTTAAAATTCAAGCACTCTTCGAGTGAAATTTTTTTTCAACTATTTTCTATGTTGGACCTTCAACATATAATTCTCCTTGATCAGCTGCTTTTCTGGCTAAGAGTGTGTTGCAATCATTTTACCTATTTGCTGTTACCCCTCCCCCTTCTTCAATGATTGTGCAACCAAGTTTGAATAGTGAGGTGGGTATTAATTATTCAATTGGAACTGTCGACCTTTTTCTACAAAAACTTAATTAAGGTGATCTGAGTCTTTTAGTTAATACAGTATGTATATTCAGCATCCCTTAGAATAATTTCGGTAAGAAACATTTTTGCTTTGGTATTTAACAAAACTGACCTCATAAGTATGAAATTAAATTCCACCGAAAGTGTTTTATGGAAAAATATTTTGTGCTTTCACTGATGTAATCTTTGTATGAAATAATGAAAAGCCATATTTAGTTAGCCAATTATGAGACCAGCTGTAAATGGACTATTTCTATGGTATTATGATGAACGGGTTTAAAATGGCAGTCTTTTCAAATCGATTTCGTATCAGAATAACATTTGCTTTATTTACAGACAATCAAACAACAATTTACTTTTCATAAAAAGGCAATAAAAAATTAAAACTACTCGTGTTTCATCCAATATCAATATACAAATTGATTTACAAGTAATTATCAATATTTCAGAGTATAATATACATATAGTAACTTTTAGTAAAAAATATTGCAATAAATTTTGGTAATGTATAAAAGAAAATAAATAGACAAATTCTATCATAAATAAATAAAAACTGCACAATATTTTCTATGTATTTTATTGAAGTGTAAAACTACAGAATATTTTGTGTTATTGTAAAAGAAGAGCAACATACTTCACAAGAATATGGTTTCTCTTTAGTATGTGTTCGCATATTCTTTGTAAAAGATCTGCATACTTTACAATAATATTGTTTTTCTCTACTGTGTTTTCATATGTAACAACATACTTTGTGGAGTTGTAAAAGAAGAGCCACATAGTTCACACAAATATGGTTTTCTTCTAGTATGCGTTCACATATATTCTTTAGTTGTAAATTAAGAGCCGAATACTTCACAAGAATATGGTTTCTCTCAACTATGCGTTCACATATGTTCCAACATAATTTTTTCATATAAGTAGCTTTAGTGATTTCATGGTCATAACGGATGGTGTATGTTTCATTCCTCACAGTTCTCTTAGGTAGATGTTCCCAGGGCCTGTTGCTACACTTGATATTGAGTTTCTTACAGATGGTCCAGTGGAGGTACTTGCACACTCTATTATGTTGTGCTGTATAGGAGCCATCTGAAAACATACCTTTGCAACTTGATATCAGGTAACTCACTCTCCACTTCAGTCTGGCAAAACATGCACTTGTTGCCCTGACTGAGACCAGCCATCGTTTTAAACACATTTGTCATCAGACCCTGGTCTTGGGCGGCCATTATAAGCCTCTCCTAGTCGTAGTGGAGGGCTCCCTTTTTTAGCCAGTCCAAGGACCCTTCCTTATCGATAAAGTTCTTAGATAGTTCATCGAGGCAGTATGTGGCACGTTTCTGTCCTAACCACTCCTCAATGCACCTGTTCTTAAAGGTCTGTGTGTATCTCTTGTTTTAGGGCTATCTCTGTGGCAGGATTGTTTGGTGTTTCTGCCTCATCTATATGACAGCCCTGTCCAAAATGCTTTGCCAACTTTGTGATGCAGTTTATTTTGCTGGCTCTTGACTCTTCATGTTCATGTACCATTGCTAGGCTGGGGTTTAAGGAGCTTCTTAGGTACTGGTCAATGCTGACAATAGTGGCTTTATGCTGGTGGTTAATGTCTGATAGCCTCAATCCTCCCTCTCTTCTGGGCAAGTAGTCTTGGGAGACACTGATTTCTATAGATGGCCCTATGGAGTGTTAACATTTTTCGTGTCTTTACATCTAGTCTGGTGATGGTTTGTTGAGGCCAATCAATGATGCCAAAGCTGTAGGTAATTACTGGCATGACGAGTTTTTTTATGGCAGCTATTTTATTTTTATTTGTAAGCTGTGTATTGCAGATCTTTCTCTCACAGCATAATACTCTCTGCCAATTTTCTCTCTCATCCTAATATGTTGTATTGTGTCATTTTCCTTTTCATTTTCTCTCCAGTATGAGTTCGCAAGTGTATTGTTTGTTTCCGGGTAAAAAAAGAACCACGTACTTCACAAGAATATGGTTTCTCTCTAGTATGCACTCTCATATGTCAGAACATATTTACTTTCAGTGCAAAAGACGAGCCACATACCTTACAAGAAAATGGCTTCTCTCCAGTATGAGTTCGCAAATGTGTCAACATACTTTGTTTCTGTGTAAAGAAAGAACCACATACTTCACAAGAATATGGTCTTTCTCCAGTATGTGTTTGCATATGTTGCAACATATTTTGTTTCAGTGCAAAAGAAGACCCACATACCTCACAAGAATATGGTTTCTCCTCAGTATGTGTCCGCATATGTCGCAGCATATTATGTTTCTGTGTAAAAGAAGAAGCACATACTTCACAAGAATATGGTCTCTGTCCAGTATGCGTTCGGATATGTACCAACATTCTTTGTTTCTGTGCAAAAGAAGAACCACATACTTCACAAGAATATGGTCTCTCTCCCGTATGCGTTCGGATATGTTGCAACATATTTTGTTTCTGTGCAAAAGAAGATCCACATACTTCACACGAATATGGTTTATCTCCAGTGTGTGCCCGCATATGTTGCAACATATTTTGTTTCTGTGTAAATGAAGAGCCACATACTTTACAAGAATATTATTTTTCTCCAGTATACGTTCGCATATGCTGGGACATCTGCTGTTTCTATGTAAAATTATTATATTATTTAATAATCCTATCAATAGAAGAAATACAAATACACTTTACTTGTAAGTTTTTTTCCAATATGTTTTCACAAAAGTTGATTTGATGAAAGAATAACAATTCGTATAGTTCACAAGTTTATTAGTTCTTTCGTATTCTGCTTTTACATCTGGGGAATATCAATCGAGAAATTCCAAAATATATTTCCGGTAGACATGACCATACTTTAAGTCACGAAAACAAGTAAAATCTAATAACACTTGTGTTTCTTATGACTGCTGGATATTCTGCAAATATGAAAAGAAAATTAAGAGATAAATTTTAAAAAAAGATAGAAGAACGTAAATCTAACCAAATCTTATAATACATTATTTTATTTGATTGTTGGAGTTACTGCAAATGTAAAAAGATAAATATACATTTCAATTAAAGATATCAATTTTTATACATGTTCTTTATTAACAAAATTATTTTTGAGATGTTGAGAAGATGACGAAACGGTTATTATTAAAAGACCAAATTAATAATATGTTGGCTAAAAGGCAACATTAAAAATTTCAGTATGCTGTCAAAATGTTATTTGATCGCAAAAAGGATTCAGCATTGTGGGCTAAAGGTAACATTGAAGTAATGTAAATTCATGAAGAAGTTCCCAAATGAATTATTGATTAAATTTTAAATATAAGAAGGCCATTTGTTGCAATGCTTACACATTAATAACATGAACAAATTTTCCTTTTTAAATAATGCAGCACTAAATTCCACAAAACCTTTATACATATGATCCAAAATGTCACATTTGTTTTAATTTACACAATTGTCATGGTTTAAATATGAATTATTTTGAATAATATTTAAGAAACATTAATTTTTTATTGAGGACCTTAAAAAGTTATATTCACATTTTGTTTGCAGAAGTGTTTGACTAATGTTTTTAAACGCATGGAATACATCCATTCTATATTATAATATATATATATATATATATATATATATATATATATATATATATATATATATATATATATACTCAAATCTATAATAATATACTCAGCAAAATATATGAATGAGAAAATTTGCTGACCACCAGTATCTGACTAACCAGATTAGACCATGTGATTTATAAACATATCTGACGTGCGATAATTTGTTCAACATATTAATTTATAAAGATTTAGAAATACTAAGAATATATTAGAATCAGAAAAATTACCTATTAATGGTTGATAAGTCCTAAAATAAAACCAAGTGGAAGCCATTAATCTTTTTCGCATATGTTATATTTCCTTATTTATTTATTAAATTTTACTTGATGAAATTATATCTTTAAATATGATTTTGAACGAACCAAAATAGAAAAAACGTTATGTGAAGAAGAAATAAAGACATCCCAAATATTACAAGTGGAAAATGTAACAGTCATATCGTTCTTCAGTCAACCACATTATAATGTATATAGAAAAATATACAATAATATATTCTATATTATACTCTATATATTCTTTAATAATAATATTCTATATTATAATGTATATACATAAATATATAATAACATATTCTATATTATACTCAGCAAAATATATGAATGGGAAAATTGGCTGAATATCCAAGGGGTTAAAAATTTCTTCCACTTCCGCAAGATAAAAAAGTAAATATAACCATTTAAAATATTATTAATGTATTTGAATAAATTAAATTTAACCATCAACATAAATGAATCGTAGTGAAACTGCATTTAAATTTAATTTGAAAAAAATATAATTTTAAATGAACTGTAATTTTTTATAAGAAATACATATTTTTGCACAGTGATTTTTATAAAAATGAGACAAAAAACATAAGCTGTAATTTTAATTTGAATAAAAATGATTCAATTTCTTTATGAAAATGTGTTTTTGCGAGACGAAATATTCAGTAATTTTAATAGACTCGTTTTTGGATTTCCAATTTGATAAAATTACATTTCATAATTATAAATGATTTTGCATTTAGTGATTAACTGATTGTTTAAGGAAAGCTTAAGCACTTCGGTTATACACGGATACAAATTATTGATTGTAATTTATTTTACTGATTTCATATCATTTGTAACTGATGAAGAAAGTAGCCATACTTTACATGTCAGTCACGTGTCATTGAAAACAAGTGATTGCGATGTTTTCTGACGCACATATAAAGTACCATCTAAACTAATTGTAACAGGCAAAGCCTATCCCTTACGATATAAACGATATAGGATCGACTGTGCCATGCATAACGGCGATATGAACTGTAATAAAATGCTCAGTTTTTTTTACTGCCTAACTTTGAATACGGCATTGAAATTAATGTTTAAGAAAGACGTGAAAGTAATTTTAGTTGAAGGAAGACTAGAAAGCAATAACGGTTTGGAAAGAATTGAAAGTAATGACGTTTGACAGAAGATTTGAAGGTAATAACGTTTGAAGGAAGACTTGAATGCAATGACGCTTAAAGGAAGACTTGAATGCAATGACGCTTAAAGGAAGACTTGAATGCAATGACGCTTAAAGGAAGACTTGAATGCAATGACGCTTAAAGGAAGACTTGAATGCAATGATGCTTTAAGGAAGACTTGAATGCAATGACGCTTCAAGGAAGACTTAAAAGTAATGACGTTTGAAGGAAGACTTAAAAGCAACGCTGGTTGAAGGAAAACTTAAAAGCAATGCTGGTTGAAGAAAGACTTAAAAGTAATGACGTTTGAAGGAAGACTTTAAAGTAATGAAGTTTGAATGACGACTTGAAAGCAATGCTGGTTGAAGGAAGACTTGAAAGCAATGCTGGTTGACGGAAGACATGAAAGCAACGCTGGTTGAAGGAAGACTTGAAAGCAATGCTGGTTGAAGGAAGACTTGAACGAAATGTCTGTTGAATTAATACTTGAAAGCAATAACACTTAAAGGAAGACTTGAAACCATTTCGATTGAAGGAAAACTTGAAACCAATTACAGTTCAAAGAAGACCTTAAGACAATTAGGGTTGGAGATATACCTTAAGGCAATTAGAGTTAGAAGTAGACGTAAAGTGATTAAAGTTAAAATAGTTGTACATGCAAATATTACAAGCTATCTCATGAACATAATGACAGACACCATTGACTTAAAGCTGATACCAAAGACACGTATTTCAGACCTCTAACAATCCATAATTTAATGGATTGAGAAAGCTGAGCTCGAGTGTCATGTTTATGGTTACAGTGCTGGCAGAGAATAAAAGACGACGATGATCAAACGTTGTGATGCTAGATGACCCTGTCTTCAAGTGCCCGTCAAAGAGTCACTTTGGATCTATCAGACCATTGTTTACAACGGCAGTAGGTACTGCTTATCGAGGGTGGGATTTTGTCTGAACGTGACTCTTCACATAATGAAGGCTATTATAGACGTAGCCTAATAACCGAACAAACAAATCAAGAATGGCAATCTCGGAATATGTTGACAACATACATGAAACTGTCACATTTGAAACCAATATTTTTGGAGACTTGTCGTATCTTCGATTAGTTCCTTGGATTGGGGGTCTGGGGATTGGATGATTTTCGATTTTAGAAACGAGCTTCCAGACGTTGCAAGCATTATTACAAGGAGGAAGGTGTTTTCTATCTGTGAAAATTCAGTGTACATCTTCAGAGAAAGAATAGGATTACTCAATGGATAATTTCTTCACTGATATATGCTAATGTAGACGATCAATAGGGAAAAACAAGCCGATCTATGCAAAAGAGAATAGCGAGTAAACTCTTGCAAAGGTAATTCGAGGCAGATAGAAGGGAGGCAGAGCCTGTGTTGCAGATAAGCGTTGCTGCTAGTGACACCATAAGCTGAAGCAAATACGATGAATGCATTCGAACAGCGGCCATTCTTGAATGAAATGGACAAGAAACTTCAAGAAAATCGCTGCAACTACAAATAAAATGACCTGGGAATTTATAATTACATTCTGTTGATAGTGTGTGGCCATTTATTCAGTGCAGATTCGATGGAAAAAGAGAAAACTAGAATCTTCAAATTCATGGCAAATTTTGCTATCTGTGTTACCTCCTATGGGCGTGCGCACTACCTCACCATCATCAATTGTGAGTCCACAATGTATGTAGTTATTATTCTGTTGCTTTAGTAAAGTGTCTATTATTCTGCTGCTTTAGTAAAGTCTCTCAATTCAATTTTATTTGAGAGTGAATCACTCAAAGAATCCTGACTGATAACCCTAAGCATGCACCAGCAACAACAGTTTCAGTGTTTACTGATAGCTGTGATGCACAACTGCATTTCCGGTTTGCATATGAACTGTCATAGAAGACATTCTTGAGCGATTCACAGATCAATCCATAGCTAATTGTGCCTAAGCAGTAATGCACTGTAAGAGAGGTTGTTTATTGGCACAGGGTCACACCTAAGTATGGTATTTACAGTGTCACTGCTCTAGCTTATGCATTTCATGTGATTGCAATCTATTTATGTATTTACTCACACTATTTGTGGATAAAAACAAAGATCTTTTCTCAGAAGAAATTCTAGCATGATAGATTATTGAGTCATTAAACAATATTTACAAAACCTACAGCAGATTAAAAATATTAAGATGGACAAAAATATAAATAAACACTGGATATTTTATAATTTTATGTGGTGCAATAAACAATTACATACTTTTATATCATGGAATAAACAATTTAGATTTAATGATTTTATATAATTGAATCTATATTCAATAAATACATTTTATTATTATATATTATAGAAATTTCATAATTGTATAGATTTCATGATGGAATAAACAATATCGACTTCATGATTTTATATCATGGAATGAATAATATAGATTTAATGATTTTATATCATTGAATAAATACATCTATTTATTATGGAAATTTCATAATCGTATAGATTTCATGATGGAATATCGACTTTATGATTTGATATCATGGAATAAACAATAGATATTTAATGATTTTATATGATTGAATAAGTAAACTTAATTATTATATATTATAGAAATTTTATAATTGTATAGATTTCATGATGCAATAAACAATATCGACTTCATGATTTTATATTATGAAATCAACACTGTAGATTTACTCATCTGATATCATGAAATAAACAATAAACAATGGAGATTTCATGATTTTATGTCTTGGAAAAAATTGTAGATTTACTGATTTCATATCATGGAATAAACAGTGGAGATATAATGATTTTATATGTCAGGGACAAAAGTAAACATTGTCTAAATTATCTTTCCACATATTCAAAAAATATACAACATTCCATTTTTAAATTAGAAATGTTAAAATGGTGAGGTTGGGTTCAAATATAACATTTTAAGTAAGTTTATTCCTGCCAAAGTTAAAAACTGGTTATATATAATCATAGTATAACCAATGGAGATTTACTGATTTTATAAAATATAAAATTCTGGTAGTTTTTGCAATTTTCTTTTCATGGAATTAACAATATTGATTTCATGATTTTATCTGATGCAATAAACAATATTGAGTTCATGATTTTATATCATGGAATTAACAATATTGATTTCATGATTTTATCTGATGCAATAAACAATATTGAGTTCATGATTTTATATCATGGAATAAACAATATTGATTTCATGATTTTATATCATGCAATAAACAATATTGATTTCATGATTTTATATCATGGAATAGACAATATTGATTTCATGATTTTATATCATGAAATAGACAGTGGTGATTTCATGATTTTATCTGAGGCAATAAACAATATTTATTTCATGATTTTATATCATGGAATAGACAATGAAGATGGAATAAATACATAAGATTTAATGATTATATATTATGGAATAAATTGTAGATTAATATTATATTGTGAAATAAACAGTTTATTTATCTAATATCATGGAATAAACAATAAAAAATACCATGAACTGTATTAACTTGCTAGAATGCCCATAAAGGTTGCGATGTTTTAATTAATTTACCTTACAAAAATCTCAATTGAAAAAAAAATAAACTCATGCAATTACAATAATCATTAAAGAAATAATACAACACTAAACATTTTAACAAATTCGGACAATTACCTGTTATTAAAACAATATTTAAACATTCAAGCTGTCCGTTTTCTGTAAAGGGTTTTGGCTATAGAAATATGCAGTTGAGATTTTCTGGAAAAGTCTGTAAAACAAAATAATTAATTAAATTTAGTTTTATATAAGGAACAGACGTGAAGAGTTTTAATTGTTCATTGTTAAAAATGTATTTAATACGTCGGTGCTTTTATCGATCCTGAACTGGCGTTCATGACGTTCGACTCGGAAGCGTTCGGCTCTTCTACGCAAACGCCCGAGAGTTGCCGAGCCGATTTGTACCAGGCAACATTTATGATACAGTGCTGCGTCCTATGACAATAATGTTTTGCTTGTTCTTTTTATATTTGTTAGGTTTAGGGTTAGGTTTAGGTTTAGGTTTCGGATTAGATTTAGGGTTAGGTTTACGGTTAGGGTTAGGGTAAGGAATTTTTTAAAGAAACAAACAAAGAAAATTAAACATATTTACATTAATTTTTTTAAAGAAGCAGGAAAAAAACATAGCGAGGTTACTGTAATAAAATGAATACTATATTTTTATTTACAAGGAATTTTTTGGAAGAAATTTTTTTTAAAAAACGTAGGAAAATTACTTTTATCACGACATATGTTTTTAATTTTATTATTTATTCTTACTTGCTCTCGATGATACTGCAGTGCAAAGCTGTTCGTAATTAATTTTGGATTTATTTTCTTCATAAAAACTTCATGACAAAAAATCCGTCTTTGAAAGCACTTATCTTCAATTTGTAACAAAGTTATAGGCTGCTCGCTGCTTCGGCTCGTCAACACTCGGCTGATTGCGTAGGCCAGCCGAACAAGTCAAACGTCATGAACGCCGGTTCAGGATCGATAAAAGTACCAATAAGTCTAATTATTTAGTATACTGAATTACATAAAAACTTCAATGTTAAGAAACAAAATTCATATTTAATTAAAAAAATACAGAAAAATATTGTTACGGGTTCATGAATAAATGTGCACAGTAATCATCAGATTCAAAGTTATCCGATGTTTCCACAACTCTGACTTCTTCAACGTGGTTTCAATAATTGGGAATGTTGATCAATTCAGAACAAATAGTAGAATTTTGTTTCATGTCACTCAACTAGAATCGATCGTTGTGCATCAACTCTTTGTCAGTACAAGTTTGATTTACTCCTCTCCAGGAGTAAGGCACAAGGCCAGTTTTTATCTTACTCCCACAAGTAAGATGTGACCCAAGGTCGGGTCGGGAAAGTGGGGTTTAAAAATTGCCTGGGCAGCCCCGTCGGTATTCCCCGGTAGGGGCGCCTCAGGCAGTAAGCAATAAACTTACTCCTCCCCAAAGAGGGTAGATGTGTTCGATTGTATGTCTGGGATTTCCACAATGGCAGTTTCTTGTTGTTGCTGGTTACCATCTGGTCTTCTACCTTAGCTCTTGTTCGATTCAAGATCCCTTTGTCATTCCTTGAGAGAGTCGTGCTATGTGGAACATCTTCTCTGGGTTCTTGGTTAGCTTCGTTCAATTAGTCATTCGAGTTATTTCATCTGTCACTGCAGTAATTATGTGACCGTGCAAGTTCAAAGCTCACTGTGGTTATTAAATGCTTATTGATTTAAATCTGCCTCTTGACCAAATGCGAGGTGTCCTCTGTTGCTTTCCTGGTCGATTTGGGATACTCACATGGGTTTCTCTTCAAATATGCAAGAGATATTATGCTTACCAATCTTTACACCACTGGTAGGATAGTTGGTCTTAGTTTTCTAGTGATTCGATGGCATGAATTATTTAGTACTGGGTCGATTAATTTGCCCCAAACTACAGTACTGCTTGTATTTAGTAGCATATCAACAAACTGATAATGTGTTGTGTGCAAGATTTTTAGGTCAGCTCCCCAGTTTGAATTTGCGAGTTTTGTCAGCAAGTGATCAATTGTAGCATAGTGTTCTACCCAGTGTAACACCAAGGTAGACAGGAAAACTGACATTTTGTAATTCATTGCTATTTCAAGTGATGTTGAGCTGGTTTCCTCATAGTTGTTCAGATAAAATATGCAGCGCTGGGTGATGCCGTGAGTATTCATATACTCATTGAATTCTCTTGATGAGAATGGCTGTCCGTTGTCACTCCTCAGATAGTTGGGATATCCATGATGATTGAACATCATTTCTAGTGCACCCGTTACATTTTTGGCATTTGCTATTTTCATATGCGCAACTTCTGGCCATCTTGAGTAGTAGTCGACAACAGCCAGCAGGTAGTTCCCTTCGGAGACACTCAGTAGGTCAACAGCTATATAGGTCCAGGGTTGGTCAGGCAGCGGTGTACTCTCTAGTTCTTCTGGAGGGGCATTTTTGCCAACCACTTGACATGGGTAACACGCTTTTACTCGCTTTTCTGTCATTCTATCCATCTCTGGCCACCAAACTTTGGACCGTAGGCGATTTTTGGTTCGCACAATCCCTTGGTGTCCTTCATGAGCCAGTACAACTACCCGCCCCTGAAGTGCCTCAGGTATTATGATCCTGCGTCCTCGGATGACCATCTGTCCTGCTATCCAGAGTTCATCTTTGATTGCATGAAATGCAGTACCTTTGAAATGGGTCCAGTCATTTTCGGATATAGCTTGCCGAAGTTTGGAGATCGTAGCATCATCCTTTGAAGCTTTTTCCACTTCACAGGGAGTCAGTGCCTGAGGTACAGTATCTTTAATGATACTGTAGATGTAGTCCATTGTTTCCTTTTCCTCAGTTTTGTCTGGGTTTTCAACGGGCTGTCGACTCAGCAGGTCCGCCTTATTGGTTCGGCCAGGAATGTGGATGACTTTGTAGGTGAACTGTTGTAGAAACAACAGCCATCTCTCCACTCTTGCTGAAGGGGGCTTCGAGGAAGGTGATAGTACCTTTACCAGCGCTTTGTGATCAGTCAGGATCTGAAAGTCACATCCAATGAGGTACAGACTGAACTTTTTGCATGCCCAGAATACTCCCAGTGCTTCTCTTTCAAATTGAGAATATCGGGACTCTGTTGGTGTGAGCTTCCTACTGGCATAGTATACTGGTTTCCAGTATCCGTTTAGCTGCTGTTGTTCAATGATTGCACCCACGCCAACGGGAGAAGCATCAGTTGTGATTCTAGTTGGCAACTCAACACTGTAGTATGCCATGACTGGCGCTTCAATTAACCCTTTCTTTAGTTTGTTAAAGGAATATTGTTCCTCTTCTTCCCATCTCCAATCAGAATCTAGTCTTGTAAGATCCCAAAGTGGTGCAGTTACACTAGCAAAATGGGGCACAAACTTAGCACAGAATTGGGCCAGTCCCAAGAAACTCCTAATCTGTGATGCATCTTTTGGTGGAGGAGCATCAACTACAGCCTTCACCTTTTCGTCCGAGACCTTCAAGCCGTCTTGTGTCAGAATGTGGCCCATGTATCTTATAGATGTCATTTTAATCTGGCACTTCTTTCCATTGACGGTCAGTCCTTGTTCGGCTAGGTGTTGGAAAACTTTGGCGAGTCTAGTGTCGTGCTCACTTTCTGTTTTCCCGACTACTATGATGTCATCTGACATGCTGTATGCTCCTGGGCAGCCAGCTATAACCTGACTTATGATTTGCTGAAATTTTTCTGAGGCCATGTTTACCCCAAACATAAGTCTTTTATACCGGTATAGCCCATAAGGTGCAGCAAATGTTGTGATTTCTCTGGAGTCTGGATGCAACTCTATTTGATGGTAGGCCATATTCAAATCTACTTTTGAGAAATATTTGCCTCCAGCCATTTCTTGTATAGTTTCCTCAATCGTGGGCACTGGATGACGTTCTCGAACGATAGCTTCGTTTGCTCTACGCATGTCGATACATATCCTCACATCGCTTTTTCCATTGTCCTCGGGCCTTTTTTCCACTGTCACTAAAGGATTCACCCATTGAGAAGGTTCCCTGACCCTCTCAATTACATCCAGATCAACCAGTTCTTGCAATTTGTTTAGGACACATTGCCGCCGCTTGAATGGTATCCGACGTACTGGCTGAGTGACAGGTATAATTTCTGGATTTATTTTGAATTTTAATTGGTAGTTTTTCAGTTTTCCCAATCCACTGAAAACCTTTGGAAATTCTTTTAGTATTCTTGTCCATATATCCAGTTCCGAGCAGTTCAAGATGTTGGCGTTAACGCCCACACTTAAAAGTCCTAGTCTTTTACTAGTTCTACCACTTAAAAGTGACGCTTGGGCCTGTGGTATGACAAAAAATGGAACTGTTATGTAGCGATTTGTGCTAGGAACTTCAACCTTCAATATGCACTTTCCTAGAAGGGGAAGTGGTTTTTCACTAGCATAGGGGTATAGTTTAGTAGAATCTGGCTGGAGCTTAATTTTGGGTCCTTCTTTTTCTATTTTCTTGAAGTCCTCTACAGATAATGTATTATGCTGTGCTCCTGAGTCTATCACTAAAGGGATGGTGGTGTTTCTGACTTTGAGGTTTATTACATTTTCACTCATTGATATTTTGAATAAATTAAACCCATTAGCGCCACCAGTTTTGTTATCTTCCCTTTCCCCTACACTCTGTTGAATTCCTTTGTTATGATAATGCTTTCGTCCACCACGACTGTATTTTGGGGCTCTGTCATGTTCGTTTCTATTCTGCGTTTTTGTTTGTTTGTTTTTGTAGAAACAACAGACTTCAAAATGTCCCTTTTTCCCACAGATTCCACACTTGTGATGCTTGCTTCTAACACAATCTCTTGCAAAATGTCCATTCCCCCCACACTTATAACATGCAGATGACACATTGTGGCTTGGTTTAGGGTTTTGTCTGTCGCTTAATCTATTTATATCAGACGTATAAGTAGATCTTAAAATTAGGGCCTCTTTGTGGTGGTACGTCCCAATAATTTGGATGAGACGATCCAACGTCAAGTTGCTTTCACCATATAATTTGGCTTTTAGTTCCGCGTCCTTTATGTGAAGAAGGATCTTGTCTCTGACGAATTCGTTCGGTTCTGGAGTGAAACCGCACACCTTCGCCAAACTCTTTAAGCGAGTGATATAATTATTCACGGTTTCTCCCGTTTTTGGTTCAGACTCCCAAAATCTTGAACGCGCTTTAGGGATATTTTCCTTTAGAGCGAAAGTTTTGTCAAACAGTTCTATAGCTGTTCGGAATACATCGACTCTTTCTTTATTAGCCTCGTGTCCGGCTTTTTGTTCGTCCGTGAAATTCGTCCAAATTTCACGCAGACCCTCGCCTCCTGTTAACAAAAGGATAGCTCTTTTTTTGCTCAGAATTTATGACACCTGAAGCTAGTATGAAAATTTCCAGATCGGTTTTCCAATTTACCCATCTTTTATGTAAAGACTCTGGATCTCCGATCGTATCTAACGCACGTGGAGGGCTTAGCCCCCCCCCCCAATGTGACGAATTTTGCCATATTGTTGTTTAAAAGGACAATAAGATGTGAATAACAAAAGGATTGCTATTTAAAGACAATAAATGTGATAACAAACGAATTACTTATCTCTCGTTTTTTTCTGTACTTTTCCTTTGGAAGAAAAAAAGTATATTTTTCTTTCTCTCTTGTAGCACGTGTGACCTCTTTTTTCGTGTTTTTTTTTCCGTAGAAAAGTTCGTTGTTTGCACTTTTTTTGTAGATGTCTTTCTTTGCTTTTTTTTGTGTAGAATTTCATCTCATCGTCGTCGCCAGTTTGTGGTGTTTGGTAATAAACAACAGTCAATTGTGGTGGTTGTAAACATATCTTTATTTAACAAGGGTTATAACAACATGTGTGTATCAACGGTCGTAATCTCTCTATCTATGTCCCTAGCTATGCCGCTGCTGTTGCTGCTGCTTCCTGCTCTCGTACCGATCACGTTGGTACGTGATCTTCGACACTACAATATCTATATTTAGAAATCATTTATAAAGAATATTTTCTTATTTAAAAAATTAAAGTACATGTACTTAATAAATTTATTATATAATTTATAAGAGAATGTTCTTTTAATTAATTAATTTTAATTAAAATCAATCCTAAAATGTGTAAAGATTTTCTAGCCTACATTTTATGTTTCTATTTTTGTTAATACTTATCTTGAAGACTATGCTTATCCTATTCAATATTTATATTTTCACCTTTTTATTTCATCAACACCATGAAACTTATTCCTTTCTGAGCAGAACGTTATTAAAAGTTGTGGTGTTCAAATTAATGTACCTTAAAGAAATCTGACAGTAAAAAAATAAAATAAACTCAGGATATAATTATTAAAGAAATTTAAACAGTAAACATTTTTTATAAATTCGGAAATTACCTGTTATTAAAAATATTTCATCATGAAAGCTGTATGTGTTCATGAAAGGTTTAACATCTACAGAAAGTACAGAATAGTTACAAAGCACCACCCTATTCTCCCTATGTAAAAAATCGTTGTCTAAATAATGTTATTATTTCAAGCCGGTTCGTAATTAAGTTACGAGATTAAATCCATCATAATTCGTTTAGATTTCTTCGTAAACAAGTCATCCATTTTAATTAACAAAACATCAATTACTTCGTGTGTGTGCAAAACTTGAAAGGAATTTATAAACTATCGAGTAGAACGTCATTTAAACTGGCTTTAAATTCTTAGAAAATCTCATGTATTTAAAAAAGCAAAATTGTTTTCTTGTTATTAAATAAATTACTTATTTATTTCTTTGTAACTGTAAATCAGTGTTTTTTTTCATCTAGCCTAAAACTTGTTTTAACTAACAACTTTATTTAATATTCAAAACAAAGAAATTCTTCTTTCAAATAAATCGTTGTATGGTCGGAACAAAAAATCAGAAAAATACAGCCAATTCATTGTCTGCCATTTTAGTTGTGAAACGATGGATTAACCAATTTTTCTCACAGTGATTTACACATTTTGAATTAAAATAAAATGACTCAACGAGCGGCCCATTTTCTTTTTTTAATTCGATTAAAAGTTTTTTTTTCACTCATATCACATGCACCCACTCATTGTTTAAAATTATGGCACTTCTCCCATTTAGTTGTGTATCACAATTTATTTCTGAAGAAAGGGGAGACAATCAACCGGATCTAACTTAGAATTAGATCGAAAATGACGTTTTTAATAACATGGGGGTGCTTTGTTAACTATTCTGTACTTTCACGTAACAATTTAATAAACAGAAGATATCGTAAAAATTATATTTAACTTGAAAATCTTATCTAAATATTAGCTTGGTTCGTAAACTGCACAAGTACCAAAAAAATAATATAAAAAATGTTCTTCACTGAGGAGGGCGGTAGCCCCGTATTTACAAGTATATATACTGTAAAAACGGTTACAAACGAGTTTTCCATTTACGAATTTTCCGGGCATCACAATTACTTATCATGTCGATAGAGAATTCCGGGGATTTTGGAAAAAGATTTTTAAAAAATCTCTCCATAAGAACAACATATGCAACATGGTCAAAACTGATCCCCCTCCTAAAATCTTAAATATTAAAAAAAAAATATTCCCCAAAACCCGGATCTCTCGCGACATGATAAGTAATTGTAAGCAGAAGAAGAATTAAAAAATGTGATATAGTCAAATAGAGGGGGGTTAGTCTACGTTGAATTTACATTGAAAACTGATCCCCCGTCTTAAAATCTAAATTTTTTGAATTTTTTCCCAAAACCCTCGGAATTCTCTATCGACATGATAGGTAATTGTACACCGAAAAAGATTTTTTTTTTAAATTGAGATGGTCAAAAAGAGGGGTATCAGTCTACGCTGAATTTACACTGGAAACTGATCCCCCTCCTAAAATGTAAATTATTTGAAAAAAATTCCAAACCCCCCGGAATTATCTAGCAGCCTGATAGGTGAGGGTACACCGAAAAAAGAACAAAAAAAAAACGGACTATTGTAAAAGACGAACAAGTACCAAGAAATTAAATAAAGTAAACATCATGGAATTTTTATTTTACATGCATTTTTTATTTATTTTTATTAAAATTAATAGATAAAATTAACGTCATTTTGAAGAAAATTTGTATATGTAAAAAATACAATTTTTATTTATTGATATTAAAAATAATACATAAAATTAACATCATTTTGAAGAAAATTTGTATATGTAAAAAATACAATTTTTATTTATTGATATTAAAAATAATACATAAAATTAACATCATTTTGAAGAAAATTTGTATATGTAAAAAATACAATTTTTATTTATTTTTATTAAAAATAATAGATACAATTAACGTCATTTTGAAGAAAATTTGTATATGTAAAAAATACGATTCTTTATTTACTGATATTTAAAAAAAAGTTAATAAAATTAACCGCATGCGATTTTTAAATAAAGAAAATGTGTTTATTTATATTTAAACCTCATAATAAAAACGGATCCGAAAAAAATACTTTTAATCAAGATAGATAGATCCGCAGTTGATAAAACGTTATCAATAACTTGAAAGCACAATGAAAATTACAATATATGGACGTAATTTAGCGCAGAAAAAATGTGTTAAAAAAACCAACATCTGCACTGATTTGCTTTTAGAAAATGAAAAAAAAATGATTTAATTTAAAAAAAAAAAAAATTGGCACTTCTGTAGTATATATGAAGCAGCAGATTTTCTGTCCTTCTACTGAAAATAAAGGGAGGTAATTCAACCGGAAGTAATTTTTTTACAACATAAAAAAAATGCAAGACTGATTTGTTTTTGGGTAACAATTAACAATTTCTTTTTTTTATTATATGAAGTAAAAAAAATTTAAATAAAAAAACCCTAACCCTAAACCCAAACCCTAAACCCTAACCATAAGAAATCAGGCGGTGTGCCTGTAAAAAATCTATTGTTTTTTGCGGCTAGTTCATTAAATTACCAATGTCTAGAAGATTAATCTCATTTAACTCCATTTTCTAAATACTAAATTCAACTTCCGGTGAATTCTGAATGAATGGTACTTGGAGAAAAAAACGGAACTCTTCAATTTCGATTTCTTAATCGGCAGCTGCTTCATATATACTACAGAAGTGCCAAATTTTTACTATGAGTGGGGATAAAAAAATAAAGATTTGCGGTGACGTTTTGTGAGGAGACGATTTATTCAGAAGTCGAACAAGAAGAACGGTCATTACAATCAGGTAAATATTGCTATAAAAATACGTATCTGTTAATGTTAAGTTTTGTTTTTAATGTAAAATTAATCGATAAATTTATAAAAAATGTCGGTTGTGTTTAAAGAGACAAAATAAGTGAATAAGATCTGAATAGGAAACTAAAAAATGACCCCCGTTTGTTTTTATCGACCCATGAAGGAGGGGGGGGTAGGACGATTATGGAGTTGCACATTACAGACTATTCTTTTACCAATTTGGTAATTCACACGGAAATTTGCAAGGAATGGATTTACTAAAGTTAGTTTTGTCCAATCTTGTTTATCTGAAGGATTTATCCGCTTTCTAGAACTAAAAGATTCAAAAAGACGAAATGACCCATAAAAATGTCTGTTTTCCCTTTAGTAACAAAACAAAATCTCTCGATCATTTAAAGAAATCAGTTTTATATTGCTTTTCTATACGGGAAATATTAACGAATTCGGTGCTTCTGTAGTTTCACAATGACATGTTAGGCGTCACTTTAAAAATAGCTAAAGAAATGTATAAACTTTGTTATGTATGTATGTGGTAGACGAAAAGAAGACTGTACACCAAAAATTACGCAAATTTATTCAATATTTATTGAATTAAACATTTGAAAAAAAAAACGATTGTATCGGTCTGTCGCCATATTGTATCTATCAATTGCCAGCTTTTTAAAAAATGTATTATCTCTCTTGCTAATCATACACTTAACTAGTTACAAAATGTCTAGCGATACGTAATATCGTTTTTGTTTTTGTTTTCTTATAATTTAATAAATACTGGATGAATTTGCGTATTTTATTCGTGTCAATCTTATTTTCAGCTAACACGTAAGTACATAACAAAGTTTATACGTTTCTTTAAATATTTTAATGTCATTGTGAAACTACAGAAGCACCACGAATTCTCCTCTTGTATGTATTCTAGACATAGAAGAGGAAGAAAAGCCCCAGAAAAGAAAAACAAATTAAATTCACAAATATATATTCTTTTAATTTAAAGAGTTTTTTTATTTTTTGGTAATTGTTTTTTTTTTGTAAAAGAAAAACAAATTAAATTCACAAATATATATTCTTTTAATTTAAAGAGTTTTTTTTTTGGTAATTGTTTTTGTTTTTTTGTAAAAGAAAAACAAATTAAATTCACAAATATATTTTTTTAATTTAAGGATTCCTATACAAAAGTTAGCGTATGTGGCCAATCTGCGCATAACATCGCTAGGACTACACTTTTCTTCACGTCTTAATAAGAACTTGACGGCTCTTTCTGCTCGTTTCGTGATTCGACCCCTCGGGGTAAATACCATCAAAATGAGGAGGTAGAAAAAAACTATAAGACAGTCTCGCCTGACAAGGTTGTTATAAACAACGAAAGCTAGCAAAAAAATTAAATAAATGATTTTTTCATTTAAAATCGCACGATTGTTGATTTTCAAAATATTTCACTTTAATACATTCTAAATCATGCTTCAAAGATGTTCATTTCCTTACTTAAAATAAAGACATGTTAGTAATTATTTTTCTTTATAGGTTTTAAAACATACATATTTACATTTCACATGTATTTGTGTTTTGTCAGTGCAAGGAAATGGAACTGAACTGACAAAATGGTTTGAATAATATTAATAACCAAAAATCATTTTTATTGTTATACTTTGATTTTATTGCCTTCTATCTCCACCCCATCCACCTTGTATATATTGAGAATTTTTTTACAATCAGTTAAGAGACAGGAAACTCAAAATCAAAGTAGAAGTGACGCCTAAGTGTAGTCTCGCATAGAGCCTTGAAAATCTTTAAATTCACTAAGTAAGGTATACCTATTTTTTTTTATTATTAGCCTCTCATTTATTGCCTTCTATCTCAAGTGTAATCCACCTTATTTATGTTTAGAATTAATTTTATAACAGTTAATAGACAGGAATTCAAAATCCACGTGTGGTCTCGCATAGAGCCTTGAAAATCTTTAAATTCACTAATTCATTTATACATAATTCAATCAAACCTTTATAAATGTTCCTAGTTTTTTCACACTTTTAGCGACCTCTTCTCAGGTTTGCCGATGCTGAAAGACTGGACAAAAGCCCCCATGATTTAATTTTTTGCTTCTTAGACAAGTAAAATAAATCTACATCATATGTTCTTGTTATTATGATGTAGAGATTTTTATTTTACTGGTAGTTTAAAAACAATATTTATCATTCTGTCATTAGTACCAGCAATGGAAACTGAAGTTTAATTACTCTTAAGAATCATTTTGGAATCAAATTTTTACCGATTCGATACCAAAAAGTATTGATTTCTTCCGATTTAGATTAATCGTTCTAACACTTTCAATAAAACTGTTATTTTTCTTCTATTTTCAGACTGTATTACTAAAAATGAGCTTAACAATTGTAAAAATATGATATCGATTAGTCGTCCTAACACTTTCAATAAAACTGTTATTTTTCTTCTATTTTCAGACTGTATTACTAAAAATGAGCTTAACAATTGTAAAAATATGATATCGATTAATCGTCCTAACACTTTCAATAAAACTGTTATTTTTCTTCTATTTTCAGACTGTATTACTAAAAATGAGCTTAACAATTGTAAAAATATGATATCGATTAGTCGTCCTAACACTTTCAATAAAACTGTTATTTTTCTTCTATTTTCAGACTGTATTACTAAAAATGAGCTTAACAATTGTAAAAATATGATATCGATTAATCGTCCTAACACTTTCAATAAAACTGTTATTTTTCTTCTATTTTCAGACTGTATTACTAAAAATGAGCTTAACAATTGTAAAAATATGATATCGATTAATTGTCCTAACACTTTCAATAAAACTGTTATTTTTCTTCTATTTTCAGACTTTATTACTAAAAATGAGCTTAACAATTGTAAAAATATGATATCGATTAATCGTCCGAACACTTTCAATAAAACTGTTATTTTTCTTCTATTTTCACACTTTATTACTAAAAATGAGCTTAACAATTGTAAAAATATGATATCGATTAATCGTCCTAACACTTTCAATAAAACTGTTATTTTTCTTCTATTTTCACACTTTATTACTAAAAATGAGCTTAACAATTGTAAAAATATGATTTCGATTAATCGTCCTAACACTTTCAATAAAACTGTTATTTTTCTTCTATTTTCAGACTTTATTACTAAAAATGAGCTTAACAATTGTAAAAATATGATATCGATTAATCGTCCTAACACTTTCAATAAAACTGTTATTTTTCTTCTATTTTCAGACTTTATTACTAAAAATGAGCTTAACAATTGTAAAAATATGATATCAATTAATCGTCCTAACACTTTCAATAAAACTGTTATTTTTCTTCTATTTTCAGACTTTATTACTAAAAATGAGCTTAACAATTGTAAAAATATGATATCGATTAATCGTCCTAACGCTTTCAATAAAACTGTTATTTTTCTTCTATTTTCAGACTTTATTACTAAAAATGAGCTTAACAATTGTAAAAATATGATATCGATTAATCGTCCTAACACTTTCAATAAAACTGTTATTTTTCTTCTATTTTCAGACTTTATTACTAAAAATGAGCTTAACAATTGTAAAAATATGATATCGATTAATCGTCCTAACGCTTTCAATAAAACTGTTATTTTTCTTCTATTTTCACACGTTATTACTAAAAATGAGCTTAACAATTGTAAAAATATGATATCGATTAATCGTCCTAACACTTTCAATAAAACTGTTATTTTTCTTCTGTTTTCAGACTTTATTACTAAAAATGAGCTTAACAATTGTAAAAATATGATTTCGATTAATCGTCCTAACACTTTCAATAAAACTGTTATTTTTCTTCTATTTTCAGACTTTATTACTAAAAATGAGCTTAACAATTGTAAAAATATGATATCGATTAATCGTCCTAACACTTTCAATAAAACTGTTATTTTTCTTCTATTTTCAGACTTTATTACTAAAAATGAGCTTAACAATTGTAAAAATATGATATCAATTAATCGTCCTAACACTTTCAATAAAACTGTTATTTTTCTTCTATTTTCACACTTTATTACTAAAAATGAGCTTAACAATTGTAAAAATATGATATCGATTAATCGTCCTAACACTTTCAATAAAACTGTTATTTTTCTTCTATTTTCAGACTTTATTACTAAAAATGAGCTTAACAATTATAAACATATGATATCGATTAATCGTCCTAACACTTTCAATAAAACTGTTATTTTTCTTCTATTTTCACACTTTATTACTAAAAATGAGCTTAACAATTGTAATAATATGATATCAATTAATCGTCCTAACACTTTCAATAAAACTGTTATTTTTCTTCTATTTTCAGACTTTATTACTAAAAATGAGCTAAACAATTGTAAAAATATGATATCGATTAATTGTCCTAACACTTTCAATAAAACTGTTATTTTTCTTCTATTTTCAGACTTTATTACTAAAAATGAGCTTAATAATTGTAAAAATATGATATCGATTAATCGTTCTAACACTTTCAATAAAACTGTTATTTTTCTTCTATTTTCAGACTTTATTACTAAAAATGAGCTTAACAATTATGAACATATGATTTCGATTAATCGTCCTAACACTTTCAATAAAACTGTTATTTTTCTTCTATTTTCAGACTTTATTACTAAAAATGAACTTAACAATTGTAAAAATATGATATCGATTAATCATCCTAACACTTTCAATGAAACTGTTATTTTTCTTCTATTTTTACACTTTATTACTAAAAATGAGCTTAACAATTATAAACATATGATATCGATTAATCGTTCTAACACTTTCAATAAAACTTATTTTTCTTCTATTTTCACACTTTATTACTAAAAATGAGCTTAACAATTGTAAAAATATGATATCGATTAATCGTCCTAACACTTTCAATAAAATTGTTATTTTTCTTCTATTTTCAGACTGTATTACTAAAAATGAGCTTAACAATTGTAAAAATATGATATCGATTAATCGTCCTAACACTTTCAATAAAACTGTTATTTTTCTTCTATTTTCAGACTTTATTACTAAAAATGAACTTAACAATTGTAAAAATATGATATCGATTAATCGTCCTAACACTTTCAATAAAACTGTTATTTTTCTTCTATTTTCAGACTGTATTACTAAAAATGAGCTTAACAATTGTAAAAATATGATTTCGATTAATCGTCCTAACACTTTCAATAAAACTGTTATTTTTCTTCTATTTTCAGACTTTATTACTAAAAATGAGCTTAACAATTGTAAAAATATGATATCGATTAATCGTCCTAACACTTTCAATAAAACTGTTATTTTTCTTCTATTTTCAGACTTTATTACTAAAAATGAGCTTAACAATTATAAACATATGATTTCGATTAATCGTTCTAACACTTTCAATAAAACTGTTATTTTTCTTCTATTTTTACACTTTATTACTAAAAATGAGCTTAACAATTATAAACATATGATTTCGATTAATCGTCCTAACACTTTCAATAAAACTGTTATTTTTCTTCTATTTTCAGACTTTATTACTAAAAATGAGCTTAACAATTGTAAAAATATGATATCGATTAATCGTCTTAACACTTTCAATAAAATTGTTATTTTTCTTCTATTTTCAGACTTTATTACTAAAAATGAGCTTAACAATTGTAAACATATGATTTCGATTAATCGTCTTAACACTTTCAATAAAACTGTTATTTTTCTTCTATTTTCAGACTTTATTACTAAAAATGAACTTAACAATTGTAAAAATATTATTTCGATTAATCGTCCTAACACTTTCAATAAAACTGTTATTTTTCTTCTATTTTCAGACTTTATTACTAAAAATGAACTTAACAATTGTAAAAATATGATTTCGATTAATCGTTCTAACACTTTCAATAAAACTGTTATTTTTCTTCTATTTTCACACTTTATTACTAAAAATGAGCTTAACAATTGTAAAAATATGATATCGATTAATCGTCCTAACACTTTCAATAAAACTGTTATTTTTCTTCTATTTTCACACTTTATTACTAAAAATGAGCTTAACAATTGTAAAAATATGATTTCGATTAATCGTTCTAACACTTTCAATAAAACTGTTATTTTTCTTCTATTTTCAGACTTTATTACTAAAAATGAACTTAACAATTGTAAACATATGATTTCGATTAATCGTCCTAACACTTTCAATAAAACTGTTATTTTTCTTCTATTTTCAGACTTTATTACTAAAAATGAACTTAACAATTGTAAACATATGATTTCGATTAATCGTCTTAACACTTTCAATAAAACTGTTATTTTTCTTCTATTTTCAGACTTTATTACTAAAAATGAACTTAACAATTGTAAAAATATGATATCGATTAATCGTCCTAACACTTTCAATAAAATTGTTATTTTTCTTCTATTTTCAGACTTTATTACTAAAAATGAGCTTAACAATTATAAACATATGATATCGATTAATCGTCTTAACACTTTCAATAAAACTGTTATTTTTCTTCTATTTTCAGACTTTATTACTAAAAATGAACTTAACAATTGTAAAAATATGATATCGATTAATCATCCTAACACTTTCAATAAAACTGTTATTTTTCTTCTATTTTCAGACTTTATTACTAAAAATGAGCTTAACAATTATAAACATATGATATCGATTAATCGTCCTAACACTTTCTAATAAAATTGTTATTTTTCTTCTATTTTCAGACTTTATTACTAAAAATGAGCTTAACAATTATAAACATATGATATCGATTAATCGTCCTAACACTTTCAATAAAACTGTTTTTTTTCTTCTATTTTCAGACTTTATTACTAAAAATGAGCTTAACAATTGTAATAATATGATATCGATTAATCGTCCGAACACTTTCAATTAAACTGTTATTTTTCTTCTATTTTCAGACTTTATTACTAAAAATGAGCTTAACAATTGTAAAAATATAATATCGATTAATCGTCCTAACACTTTCAATAAAACTGTTATTTTTCTTCTATTTTCAGACTTTATTACTAAAAATGAGCTCAACAATTATAAAAATATGATATCGATTAATCGTCCTAACACTTTCAATAAAACTGTTATTTTTCTTCTATTTTCAGACTTTATTACTAAAAATGAGCTTAACAATTGTAAAAATATGATATCGATTAATCGTCCTAACACTTTCAATAAAACTGTTATTTTTCTTCTATTTTCAGACTGTATTACTAAAAATGAGCTTAACAATTGTAAAAATATGATATCGATTAATCGTCCTAACACTTTTAATAAAATTGTTATTTTTCTATTTTCAGACTTTATTACTAAAAATGAGCTTAACAATTATAAACATATGATATCGATTAATCGTCCTAACACTTTCAATAAAATTGTTATTTTTCTTCTATTTTCAGACTTTATTACTAAAAATGAGCTTAACAATTGTAAAAATATGATATCGATTAATCGTCTTAACACTTTCAATAAAACTGTTATTTTTCTTCTATTTTCAGACTGTATTACTAAAAATGAGCTTAACAATTGTAAACATATGATATCGATTAATCGTCCTAACACTTTCAATAAAATTGTTATTTTTCTTCTATTTTCAGACTTTATTACTAAAAATGAGCTTAACAATTATAAACATATGATATCGATTAATCGTCCTAACACTTTCAATAAAATTGTTATTTTTCTTCTATTTTCAGACTTTATTACTAAAAATGAACTTAGCAATTATAAACATATGATATCGATTAATCGTTCTAACACTTTCAATAAAACTGTTATTTTTCTTCTATTTTCACACTTTATTACTAAAAATGAGCTTAACAATTGTAAAAATATGATTTCGATTAATCGTCTTAACACTTTCAATAAAACTGTTATTTTTCTTCTATTTTCAGACTTTATTACTAAAAATGAACTTAACAATTGTAAAAATATGATATCGATTAATCGTCCTAACACTTTCAATAAAATTGTTATTTTTCTTCTATTTTCAGACTTTATTACTAAAAATGAGCTTAACAATTATAAACATATGATATCGATTAATCGTCTTAACACTTTCAATAAAACTGTTATTTTTCTTCTATTTTCAGACTTTATTACTAAAAATGAACTTAACAATTGTAAAAATATGATATCGATTAATCGTCCTAACACTTTCAATAAAACTGTTATTTTTCTTCTATTTTCAGACTTTATTACTAAAAATGAGCTTAACAATTATAAACATATGATATCGATTAATCGTCCTAACACTTTCTAATAAAATTGTTATTTTTCTTCTATTTTCAGACTTTATTACTAAAAATGAGCTTAACAATTATAAACATATGATATCGATTAATCGTCCTAACACTTTCAATAAAACTGTTTTTTTTCTTCTATTTTCAGACTTTATTACTAAAAATGAGCTTAACAATTGTAATAATATGATATCGATTAATCGTCCGAACACTTTCAATTAAACTGTTATTTTTCTTCTATTTTCAGACTTTATTACTAAAAATGAGCTTAACAATTGTAAAAATATAATATCGATTAATCGTCCTAACACTTTCAATAAAACTGTTATTTTTCTTCTATTTTCAGACTTTATTACTAAAAATGAGCTCAACAATTATAAAAATATGATATCGATTAATCGTCCTAACACTTTCAATAAAACTGTTATTTTTCTTCTATTTTCAGACTTTATTACTAAAAATGAGCTTAACAATTGTAAAAATATGATATCGATTAATCGTCCTAACACTTTCAATAAAACTGTTATTTTTCTTCTATTTTCAGACTGTATTACTAAAAATGAGCTTAACAATTGTAAAAATATGATATCGATTAATCGTCCTAACACTTTTAATAAAATTGTTATTTTTCTATTTTCAGACTTTATTACTAAAAATGAGCTTAACAATTATAAACATATGATATCGATTAATCGTCCTAACACTTTCAATAAAATTGTTATTTTTCTTCTATTTTCAGACTTTATTACTAAAAATGAGCTTAACAATTGTAAAAATATGATATCGATTAATCGTCTTAACACTTTCAATAAAACTGTTATTTTTCTTCTA
This sequence comes from Sepiola atlantica, assembly GCA_963556195.1. Lineage (NCBI taxonomy): Eukaryota > Metazoa > Mollusca > Cephalopoda > Sepiida > Sepiolidae > Sepiola > Sepiola atlantica. The sequence continues at coordinate 29,727,445 of OY744549.1, read as the reverse complement.
TTTTCAGACTGTATTACTAAAAATGAGCTTAACAATTGTAAACATATGATATCGATTAATCGTCCTAACACTTTCAATAAAATTGTTATTTTTCTTCTATTTTCAGACTTTATTACTAAAAATGAGCTTAACAATTATAAACATATGATATCGATTAATCGTCCTAACACTTTCAATAAAATTGTTATTTTTCTTCTATTTTCAGACTTTATTACTAAAAATGAACTTAGCAATTATAAACATATGATATCGATTAATCGTTCTAACACTTTCAATAAAACTGTTATTTTTCTTCTATTTTCACACTTTATTACTAAAAATGAGCTTAACAATTGTAAAAATATGATTTCGATTAATCGTCTTAACACTTTCAATAAAACTGTTATTTTTCTTCTATTTTCAGACTTTATTACTAAAAATGAACTTAACAATTGTAAAAATATGATATCGATTAATCGTCCTAACACTTTCAATAAAATTGTTATTTTTCTTCTATTTTCAGACTTTATTACTAAAAATGAGCTTAACAATTATAAACATATGATATCGATTAATCGTCTTAACACTTTCAATAAAACTGTTATTTTTCTTCTATTTTCAGACTTTATTACTAAAAATGAACTTAACAATTGTAAAAATATGATATCGATTAATCGTCCTAACACTTTCAATAAAACTGTTATTTTTCTTCTATTTTCAGACTTTATTACTAAAAATGAGCTTAACAATTATAAACATATGATATCGATTAATCGTCCTAACACTTTCTAATAAAATTGTTATTTTTCTTCTATTTTCAGACTTTATTACTAAAAATGAGCTTAACAATTATAAACATATGATATCGATTAATCGTCCTAACACTTTCAATAAAACTGTTTTTTTTCTTCTATTTTCAGACTTTATTACTAAAAATGAGCTTAACAATTGTAATAATATGATATCGATTAATCGTCCGAACACTTTCAATTAAACTGTTATTTTTCTTCTATTTTCAGACTTTATTACTAAAAATGAGCTTAACAATTGTAAAAATATAATATCGATTAATCGTCCTAACACTTTCAATAAAACTGTTATTTTTCTTCTATTTTCAGACTTTATTACTAAAAATGAGCTCAACAATTATAAAAATATGATATCGATTAATCGTCCTAACACTTTCAATAAAACTGTTATTTTTCTTCTATTTTCAGACTTTATTACTAAAAATGAGCTTAACAATTGTAAAAATATGATATCGATTAATCGTCCTAACACTTTCAATAAAACTGTTATTTTTCTTCTATTTTCAGACTGTATTACTAAAAATGAGCTTAACAATTGTAAAAATATGATATCGATTAATCGTCCTAACACTTTCAATAAAATTGTTATTTTTCTATTTTCAGACTTTATTACTAAAAATGAGCTTAACAATTATAAACATATGATATCGATTAATCGTCCTAACACTTTCAATAAAATTGTTATTTTTCTTCTATTTTCAGACTTTATTACTAAAAATGAGCTTAACAATTGTAAAAATATGATATCGATTAATCGTCTTAACACTTTCAATAAAACTGTTATTTTTCTTCTATTTTCAGACTGTATTACTAAAAATGAGCTTAACAATTGTAAACATATGATATCGATTAATCGTCCTAACACTTTCAATAAAATTGTTATTTTTCTTCTATTTTCAGACTTTATTACTAAAAATGAGCTTAACAATTATAAACATACGATATCGATTAATCGTCCTAACACTTTCAATAAAATTGTTATTTTTCTTCTATTTTCAGACTTTATTACTAAAAATGAACTTAGCAATTATAAACATATGATATCGATTAATCGTTCTAACACTTTCAATAAAACTGTTATTTTTCTTCTATTTTCACACTTTATTACTAAAAATGAGCTTAACAATTGTAAAAATATGATTTCGATTAATCGTCCTAACACTTTCAACAAAACTGTTATTTTTCTTCTATTTTCAGACTTTATTACTAAAAATGAGCTTAACAATTGTAAAAATATGATATCGATTAATCGTCCTAACACTTTCAATAAAACTGTTTTTTTTCTTCTATTTTCAGACTTTATTACTAAAAATGAGCTTAACAATTGTAATAATATGATATCGATTAATCGTCCTAACACTTTCAATAAAACTGTTATTTTTCTTCTATTTTCAGACTTTATTACTAAAAATGAGCTTAACAATTATTAACATATGATATCGATTAATCGTTCTAACACTTTCAATAAAACTGTTATTTTTCTTCTATTTTCAGACTTTATTACTAAAAATGAGCTTAACAATTGTAAAAATATGATATCGATTAATCGTCCTAACACTTTCAATAAAATTGTTATTTTTCTTCTATTTTCAGACTTTATTACTAAAAATGAGCTTAACAATTATAAACATATGATATCGATTAATCGTCCTAACACTTTCAATAAAATTGTTATTTTTCTTCTATTTTCAGACTTTATTACTAAAAATGAGCTTAACAATTATAAACATATGATATCGATTAATCGTCCTAACACTTTCAATAAAATTGTTATTTTTCTTCTATTTTCAGACTTTATTACTAAAAATGAACTTAACAATTATAAACATATGATTTCGATTAATCGTCCTAACACTTTCAACAAAACTGTTATTTTTCTTCTATTTTCAGACTTTATTACTAAAAATGAGCTTAACAATTGTAAAAATATGATATCGATTAATCGTCCTAACACTTTCAATAAAACTTTTATTTTTCTTCTATTTTCAGACTTTATTACTAAAAATGAGCTTAACAATTGTAAAAATATTATTTCGATTAATCGTCCTAACACTTTCAATAAAACTGTTATTTTTCTTCTATTTTTACACTTTATTACTAAAAATGAACTTAACAATTGTAAAAATATTATTTCGATTAATCGTCCTAACACTTTCAATAAAACTGTTATTTTTCTTCTATTTTCAGACTTTATTACTAAAAATGAGCTTAACAATTGTAAAAATATTATTTCGATTAATCGTCCTAACACTTTCAAAAAAACTGTTATTTTTCTTCTATTTTCACACTTTATTACTAAAAATGAGCTTAACAATTGTAAAAATATGATTTCGATTAATCGTTCTAACACTTTCAATAAAACTGTTATTTTTCTTCTATTTTCAGACTTTATTACTAAAAATGAGCTTAACAATTGAAAAATATTATATCGATTAATCGTCCTAACACTTTCAATAAAACTGTTATTTTTCTTCTATTTTCAGACTTTATTACTAAAAATGAGCTTAACAAATGTAAAAATATGATATCGATTAATCGTCCTAACACTTTCAATAAAACTGTTATTTTTCTTCTATTTTCAGACTTTATTACTAAAAATGAGCTTAACAATTGTAAAAATATGATTTCGATTAATCGTCCTAACACTTTCAATAAAACTGTTATTTTTCTTCTACTTTCAGACTTTATTACTAAAAATGAGCTTAACAATTGTAAAAATATGATATCGATTAATCGTCCTAACACTTTCAATAAAATTGTTATTTTTCTTCTATTTTCACACTTTATTACTAAAAATGAGCTTAACAATTGTAAAAATATGATATCGATTAATCGTCCTAACACTTTCAATAAAACTGTTATTTTTCTTCTATTTTCAGACTGTATTACTAAAAATGAGCTTAACAATTGTAATAATATTATATCGATTAATCGTCCTAACACTTTCAATAAAACTTTTATTTTTCTTCTATTTTCAGACTTTATTACTAAAAATGAACTTAACAATTGTAAAAATATGATACCGATTAATCGTCCTAACACTTTCAATAAAACTGTTATTTTTCTTCTATTTTCACACTTTATTACTAAAAATGAGCTTAACAATTGTAAAAATATGATTTCGATTAATCGTCCTAACACTTTCAATAAAACTGTTATTTTTCTTCTATTTTCAGACTTTATTACTAAAAATGAGCTTAACAATGGTAAAAATATGATATCGATTAATCGTCCTAACACTTTCAATAAAACTGTTATTTTTCTTCTATTTTCAGACTTTATTACTAAAAATGAGCTTAACAATTGTAAAAATATGATATCGATTAATCGTCCTAACACTTTCAATAAAACTGTTATTTTTCTTCTATTTTCAGACTTTATTACTTAAAATGAGCTTAACAATTGTAAAAATATGATATCGATTAATCGTCCTAACACTTTCAATAAAACTTTTATTTTTCTTCTATTTTCAGACTGTATTACTAAAAATGAGCTTAACAATTGTAAAAATATGATATCGATTAATCGTCCTAACACTTTCAATAAAACTGTTATTTTTCTTCTATTTTCAGAGGGTATTACTAAAAATGAGCTTAACAATTGTAAAAATATGATATCGATTAATTGTCCTAACACTTTCAATAAAACTGTTATTTTTCTTCTATTTTCAGACTTTATTACTAAAAATGAGCTTAACAATTGTAAAAATATGATATCGATTAATCGTCCGAACACTTTCAATAAAACTGTTATTTTTCTTCTATTTTCAGACTTTATTACTAAAAATGAGCTTAACAATTGTAAAAATATGATATCGATTAATCGTCCTAACACTTTCAATAAAACTGTTATTTTTCTTCTATTTTCACACTTTATTACTAAAAATGAGCTTAACAATTGTAAAAATATGATTTCGATTAATCGTCCTAACACTTTCAATAAAACTGTTATTTTTCTTCTATTTTCAGACTTTATTACTAAAAATGAGCTAAACAATTGTAAAAATATGATATCGATTAATCGTCCTAACACTTTCAATAAAACTGTTATTTTTCTTCTATTTTCAGACTTTATTACTAAAAATGAGCTTAACAATTGTAAAAATATGATTTCGATTAATCGTCCTAACACTTTCAATAAAACTGTTATTTTTCTTCTATTTTCAGACTTTATTACTAAAAATGAGCTTAACAATTGTAAAAATATGATATCGATTAATCGTCCTAACACTTTCAATAAAACTGTTATTTTTCTTCTATTTTCAGACTTTATTACTAAAAATGAGCTTAACAATTGTAAAAATATGATATCAATTAATCGTCCTAACACTTTCAATAAAACTGTTATTTTTCTTCTATTTTCACACTTTATTACTAAAAATGAGCTTAACAATTGTAAAAATATGATATCGATTAATCGTCCTAACACTTTCAATAAAACTGTTATTTTTCTTCTATTTTCAGACTTTATTACTAAAAATGAGCTTAACAATTATAAACATATGATATCGATTAATCGTCCTAACACTTTCAATAAAACTGTTATTTTTCTTCTATTTTCACACTTTATTACTAAAAATGAGCTTAACAATTGTAATAATATGATATCAATTAATCGTCCTAACACTTTCAATAAAACTGTTATTTTTCTTCTATTTTCAGACTTTATTACTAAAAATGAGCTAAACATTTGTAAAAATATGATATCGATTAATTGTCCTAACACTTTCAATAAAACTGTTATTTTTCTTCTATTTTCAGACTTTATTACTAAAAATGAGCTTAACAATTGTAAAAATATGATATCGATTAATCGTTCTAACACTTTCAATAAAACTGTTATTTTTCTTCTATTTTCAGACTTTATTACTAAAAATGAGCTTAACAATTATGAACATATGATTTCGATTAATCGTCCTAACACTTTCAATAAAACTGTTATTTTTCTTCTATTTTCAGACTTTATTACTAAAAATGAACTTAACAATTGTAAAAATATGATATCGATTAATCATCCTAACACTTTCAATGAAACTGTTATTTTTCTTCTATTTTTACACTTTATTACTAAAAATGAGCTTAACAATTATAAACATATGATATCGATTAATCGTTCTAACACTTTCAATAAAACTTATTTTTCTTCTATTTTCACACTTTATTACTAAAAATGAGCTTAACAATTGTAAAAATATGATATCGATTAATCGTCCTAACACTTTCAATAAAATTGTTATTTTTCTTCTATTTTCAGACTGTATTACTAAAAATGAGCTTAACAATTGTAAAAATATGATATCGATTAATCGTCCTAACACTTTCAATAAAACTGTTATTTTTCTTCTATTTTCAGACTTTATTACTAAAAATGAGCTTAACAATTATAAACATATGATTTCGATTAATCGTCCTACCACTTTCAATAAAACTGTTATTTTTCTTCTATTTTCACACTTTATTACTAAAAATGAGCTTAACAATTGTAAAAATATGATATCGATTAATCGTCCTAACACTTTCAATAAAATTGTTATTTTTCTTCTATTTTCAGACTTTATTACTAAAAATGAGCTTAACAATTGTAAAAATATGATATCGATTAATCGTCCTAACACTTTCAATAAAACTGTTATTTTTCTTCTATTTTCAGACTTTATTACTAAAAATGAGCTTAACAATTGTAAAAATATGATATCGATTAATCGTCTTAACACTTTCAATAAAATTGTTATTTTTCTTCTATTTTCAGACTTTATTACTAAAAATGAGCTTAACAATTGTAAACATATGATTTCGATTAATCGTCTTAACACTTTCAATAAAACTGTTATTTTTCTTTTATTTTCACACTTTATTACTAAAAATGAGCTTAACAATTGTAAAAATATGATATCGATTAATCGTCTTAACACTTTCAATAAAATTGTTATTTTTCTTCTATTTTCAGACTTTATTACTAAAAATGAGCTTAACAATTGTAAACATATGATTTCGATTAATCGTCTTAACACTTTCAATAAAACTGTTATTTTTCTTCTATTTTCAGACTTTATTACTAAAAATGAACTTAACAATTGTAAAAATATGATTTCGATTAATCGTCCTAACACTTTCAATAAAACTGTTATTTTTCTTCTATTTTCAGACTTTATTACTAAAAATGAACTTAACAATTGTAAACATATGATTTCGATTAATCGTCTTAACACTTTCAATAAAACTGTTATTTTTCTTCTATTTTCAGACTTTATTACTAAAAATGAACTTAACAATTGTAAAAATATGATATCGATTAATCGTCCTAACACTTTCAATAAAATTGTTATTTTTCTTCTATTTTCAGACTTTATTACTAAAAATGAGCTTAACAATTATAAACATATGATATCGATTAATCGTCTTAACACTTTCAATAAAACTGTTATTTTTCTTCTATTTTCAGACTTTATTACTAAAAATGAACTTAACAATTGTAAAAATATGATATCGATTAATCGTCCTAACACTTTCAATAAAACTGTTATTTTTCTTCTATTTTCAGACTTTATTACTAAAAATGAGCTTAACAATTATAAACATATGATATCGATTAATCGTCCTAACACTTTCTAATAAAATTGTTATTTTTCTTCTATTTTCAGACTTTATTACTAAAAATGAGCTTAACAATTATAAACATATGATATCGATTAATCGTCCTAACACTTTCAATAAAACTGTTTTTTTTCTTCTATTTTCAGACTTTATTACTAAAAATGAGCTTAACAATTGTAAAAATATGATATCGATTAATCGTCCTAACACTTTCAATAAAACTGTTATTTTTCTTCTATTTTCAGACTTTATTACTAAAAATGAGCTTAACAATTGTAATAATATGATATCGATTAATCGTCCGAACACTTTCAATTAAACTGTTATTTTTCTTCTATTTTCAGACTTTATTACTAAAAATGAGCTTAACAATTGTAAAAATATAATATCGATTAATCGTCCTAACACTTTCAATAAAACTGTTATTTTTCTTCTATTTTCAGACTTTATTACTAAAAATGAGCTCAACAATTATAAAAATATGATATCGATTAATCGTCCTAACACTTTCAATAAAACTGTTATTTTTCTTCTATTTTCAGACTTTATTACTAAAAATGAGCTTAACAATTGTAAAAATATGATATCGATTAAACGTCCTAACACTTTCAATAAAACTGTTATTTTTCTTCTATTTTCAGACTGTATTACTAAAAATGAGCTTAACAATTGTAAAAATATGATATCGATTAATCGTCCTAACACTTTCAATAAAATTGTTATTTTTCTATTTTCAGACTTTATTACTAAAAATGAGCTTAACAATTATAAACATATGATATCGATTAATCGTCCTAACACTTTCAATAAAATTGTTATTTTTCTTCTATTTTCAGACTTTATTACTAAAAATGAGCTTAACAATTGTAAAAATATGATATCGATTAATCGTCTTAACACTTTCAATAAAACTGTTATTTTTCTTCTATTTTCAGACTGTATTACTAAAAATGAGCTTAACAATTGTAAACATATGATATCGATTAATCGTCCTAACACTTTCAATAAAATTGTTATTTTTCTTCTATTTTCAGACTTTATTACTAAAAATGAGCTTAACAATTATAAACATATGATATCGATTAATCGTCCTAACACTTTCAATAAAATTGTTATTTTTCTTCTATTTTCAGACTTTATTACTAAAAATGAACTTAACAATTATAAACATATGATATCGATTAATCGTCCTAACACTTTCAATAAAACTGTTATTTTTCTTCTATTTTCAGACTTTATTACTAAAAATGAGCTTAACAATTGTAAAAATATGATTTCGATTAATCGTCCTAACACTTTCAATAAAACTGTTATTTTTCTTCTATTTTCACACTTTATTACTAAAAATGAGCTTAACAATTGTAAAAATATGATATCGATTAATCGTCCTAACACTTTCAATAAAACTTTTATTTTTCTTCTATTTTCAGACTTTATTACTAAAAATGAACTTAACAATTGTAAAAATATGATTTCGATTAATCGTTCTAACACTTTCAATAAAACTGTTATTTTTCTTCTATTTTCACACTTTATTACTAAAAATGAGCTTAACAATTGTAAAAATATGATTTCGATTAATCGTCCTAACACTTTCAACAAAACTGTTATTTTTCTTCTATTTTCAGACTTTATTACTAAAAATGAGCTTAACAATTGTAAAAATATGATATCGATTAATCGTCCTTACACTTTCAATAAAACGGTTTTTTTTCTTCTATTTTCAGACTTTATTACTAAAAATGAGCTTAACAATTGTAATAATATGATATCGATTAATCGTCCTAACACTTTCAATAAAACTGTTATTTTTCTTCTATTTTCAGACTTTATTACTAAAAATGAGCTTAACAATTATAAACATATGATATCGATTAATCGTTCTAACACTTTCAATAAAACTGTTATTTTTCTTCTATTTTCAGACTTTATTACTAAAAATGAGCTTAACAATTGTAAAAATATGATATCGATTAATCATCCTACCACTTTCAATAAAATTGTTATTTTTCTTCTATTTTCAGACTTTATTACTAAAAATGAGCTTAACAATTATAAACATATGATATCGATTAATCGTCCTAACACTTTCAATAAAATTGTTATTTTTCTTCTATTTTCAGACTTTATTACTAAAAATGAGCTTAACAATTATAAACATATGATATCGATTAATCGTCCTAACACTTTCAATAAAATTGTTATTTTTCTTCTATTTTCAGACTTTATTACTAAAAATGAACTTAACAATTATAAACATATGATTTCGATTAATCGTCCTAACACTTTCAACAAAACTGTTATTTTTCTTCTATTTTCAGACTTTATTACTAAAAATGAGCTTAACAATTGTAAAAATATGATATCGATTAATCGTCCTAACACTTTCAATAAAACTTTTATTTTTCTTCTATTTTCAGACTTTATTACTAAAAATGAGCTTAACAATTGTAAAAATATTATTTCGATTAATCGTCCTAACACTTTCAATAAAACTGTTATTTTTCTTCTATTTTCAGACTTTATTACTAAAAATGAGCTTAACAATTGTAAAAATATGATATCGATTAATCGTCCTAACACTTTCAATAAAACTGTTATTTTTCTTCTATTTTCAGACTTTATTTCTAAAAATGAGCTTAACAATTGTAAAAATATGATATCGATTAATCGTCCTAACACTTTCAATAAAACTGTTATTTTTCTTCTATTTTCAGACTTTATTACTTAAAATGAGCTTAACAATTGTAAAAATATGATATCGATTAATCGTCCTAACACTTTCAATAAAACTTTTATTTTTCTTCTATTTTCAGACTGTATTACTAAAAATTAGCTTAACAATTGTAAAAATATGATTTCGATTAATCGTCCTAACACTTTCAATAAAACTGTTATTTTTCTTCTATTTTCAGACTGTATTACTAAAAATGAGCTTAACAATTGTAAAAATATGATATCGATTAATTGTCCTAACACTTTCAATAAAACTGTTATTTTTCTTCTATTTTCAGACTTTATTACTAAAAATGAGCTTAACAATTGTAAAAATATGATATCGATTAATCGTCTGAACACTTTCAATAAAACTGTTATTTTTCTTCTATTTTCAGACTTTATTACTAAAAATGAGCTTAACAATTGTAAAAATATGATATCGATTAATCGTCCTAACACTTTCAATAAAACTGTTATTTTTCTTCTATTTTCACACTTTATTACTAAAAATGAGCTTAACAATTGTAAAAATATGATTTCGATTAATCGTCCTAACACTTTCAATAAAACTGTTATTTTTCTTCTATTTTCAGACTTTATTACTAAAAATGAGCTTAACAATTGTAAAAATATGATATCGATTAATCGTCCTAACACTTTCAATAAAACTGTTATTTTTCTTCTATTTTCACACTTTATTACTAAAAATGAGCTTAACAATTGTAAAAATATGATATCGATTAATCGTCCTAACACTTTCAATAAAACTTTTATTTTTCTTCTATTTTCAGACTTTATTACTAAAAATGAACTTAACAATTGTAAAAATATGATTTCGATTAATCGTTCTAACACTTTCAATAAAACTGTTATTTTTCTTCTATTTTCACACTTTATTACTAAAAATGAGCTTAACAATTGTAAAAATATGATTTCGATTAATCGTCCTAACACTTTCAACAAAACTGTTATTTTTCTTCTATTTTCAGACTTTATTACTAAAAATGAGCTTAACAATTGTAAAAATATGATATCGATTAATCGTCCTTACGCTTTCAATAAAACGGTTTTTTTTCTTCTATTTTCAGACTTTATTACTAAAAATGAGCTTAACAATTGTAATAATATGATATCGATTAATCGTCCTAACACTTTCAATAAAACTGTTATTTTTCTTCTATTTTCAGACTTTATTACTAAAAATGAGCTTAACAATTATAAACATATGATATCGATTAATCGTTCTAACACTTTCAATAAAACTGTTATTTTTCTTCTATTTTCAGACTTTATTACTAAAAATGAGCTTAACAATTGTAAAAATATGATATCGATTAATCGTCCTAACACTTTCAATAAAATTGTTATTTTTCTTCTATTTTCAGACTTTATTACTAAAAATGAGCTTAACAATTATAAACATATGATATCGATTAATCGTCCTAACAGTTTCAATAAAATTGTTATTTTTCTTCTATTTTCAGACTTTATTACTAAAAATGAGCTTAACAATGGTAAAAATATGATATCGATTAATCGTCCTAACACTTTCAATAAAACTGTTATTTTTCTTCTATTTTCAGACTTTATTACTAAAAATGAGCTTAACAATTGTAAAAATATGATATCGATTAATCGTCCTAACACTTTCAATAAAACTTTTATTTTTCTTCTATTTTCAGACTGTATTACTAAAAATTAGCTTAACAATTGTAAAAATATGATTTCGATTAATCGTCCTAACACTTTCAATAAAACTGTTATTTTTCTTCTATTTTCAGACTGTATTACTAAAAATGAGCTTAACAATTGTAAAAATATGATATCGATTAATTGTCCTAACACTTTCAATAAAACTGTTATTTTTCTTCTATTTTCAGACTTTATTACTAAAAATGAGCTTAACAATTGTAAAAATATGATATCGATTAATCGTCTGAACACTTTCAATAAAACTGTTATTTTTCTTCTATTTTCAGACTTTATTACTAAAAATGAGCTTAACAATTGTAAAAATATGATATCGATTAATCGTCCTAACACTTTCAATAAAACTGTTATTTTTCTTCTATTTTCACACTTTATTACTAAAAATGAGCTTAACAATTGTAAAAATATGATTTCGATTAATCGTCCTAACACTTTCAATAAAACTGTTATTTTTCTTCTATTTTCAGACTTTATTACTAAAAATGAGCTTAACAATTGTAAAAATATGATATCGATTAATCGTCCTAACACTTTCAATAAAACTGTTATTTTTCTTCTATTTTCACACTTTATTACTAAAAATGAGCTTAACAATTGTAAAAATATGATATCGATTAATCGTCCTAACACTTTCAATAAAACTTTTATTTTTCTTCTATTTTCAGACTTTATTACTAAAAATGAACTTAACAATTGTAAAAATATGATTTCGATTAATCGTTCTAACACTTTCAATAAAACTGTTATTTTTCTTCTATTTTCACACTTTATTACTAAAAATGAGCTTAACAATTGTAAAAATATGATTTCGATTAATCGTCCTAACACTTTCAACAAAACTGTTATTTTTCTTCTATTTTCAGACTTTATTACTAAAAATGAGCTTAACAATTGTAAAAATATGATATCGATTAATCGTCCTTACGCTTTCAATAAAACGGTTTTTTTTCTTCTATTTTCAGACTTTATTACTAAAAATGAGCTTAACAATTGTAATAATATGATATCGATTAATCGTCCTAACACTTTCAATAAAACTGTTATTTTTCTTCTATTTTCAGACTTTATTACTAAAAATGAGCTTAACAATTATAAACATATGATATCGATTAATCGTTCTAACACTTTCAATAAAACTGTTATTTTTCTTCTATTTTCAGACTTTATTACTAAAAATGAGCTTAACAATTGTAAAAATATGATATCGATTAATCGTCCTAACACTTTCAATAAAATTGTTATTTTTCTTCTATTTTCAGACTTTATTACTAAAAATGAGCTTAACAATTATAAACATATGATATCGATTAATCGTCCTAACAGTTTCAATAAAATTGTTATTTTTCTTCTATTTTCAGACTTTATTACTAAAAATGAGCTTAACAATTATAAACATATGATATCGATTAATCGTCCTAACACTTTCAATAAAATTGTTATTTTTCTTCTATTTTCAGACTTTATTACTAAAAATGAACTTAACAATTATAAACATATGATTTCGATTAATCGTCCTAACACTTTCAACAAAACTGTTATTTTTCTTCTATTTTCAGACTTTATTACTAAAAATGAGCTTAACAATTGTAAAAATATGATATCGATTAATCGTCCTAACACTTTCAATAAAACTTTTATTTTTCTTCTATTTTCAGACTTTATTACTAAAAATGAGCTTAACAATTGTAAAAATATTATTTCGATTAATCGTCCTAACACTTTCAATAAAACTGTTATTTTTCTTCTATTTTCAGACTTTATTACTAAAAATGAGCTTAACAATTGTAAAAATATGATATCGATTAATCGTCCTAACACTTTCAATAAAACTGTTATTTTTCTTCTATTTTCAGACTTTATTACTAAAAATGAGCTTAACAATTGTAAAAATATGATATCGATTAATCGTCCTAACACTTTCAATAAAACTGTTATTTTTCTTCTATTTTCAGACTTTATTACTTAAAATGAGCTTAACAATTGTAAAAATATGATATCGATTAATCGTCCTAACACTTTCAATAAAACTTTTATTTTTCTTCTATTTTCAGACTGTATTACTAAAAATTAGCTTAACAATTGTAAAAATATGATTTCGATTAATCGTCCTAACACTTTCAATAAAACTGTTATTTTTCTTCTATTTTCAGACTGTATTACTAAAAATGAGCTTAACAATTGTAAAAATATGATATCGATTAATTGTCCTAACACTTTCAATAAAACTGTTATTTTTCTTCTATTTTCAGACTTTATTACTAAAAATGAGCTTAACAATTGTAAAAATATGATATCGATTAATCGTCCGAACACTTTCAATAAAACTGTTATTTTTCTTCTATTTTCAGACTTTATTACTAAAAATGAGCTTAACAATTGTAAAAATATGATATCGATTAATCGTCCTAACACTTTCAATAAAACTGTTATTTTTCTTCTATTTTCACACTTTATTACTAAAAATGAGCTTAACAATTGTAAAAATATGATTTCGATTAATCGTCCTAACACTTTCAATAAAACTGTTATTTTTCTTCTATTTTCAGACTTTATTACTAAAAATGAGCTTAACAATTGTAAAAATATGATATCGATTAATCGTCCTAACACTTTCAATAAAACTGTTATTTTTCTTCTATTTTCAGACTTTATTACTAAAAATGAGCTTAACAATTGTAAAAATATGATTTCGATTAATCGTCCTAACACTTTCAATAAAACTGTTATTTTTCTTCTATTTTCAGACTTTATTACTAAAAATGAGCTTAACAATTGTAAAAATATGATATCGATTAATCGTCCTAACACTTTCAATAAAACTGTTATTTTTCTTCTATTTTCAGACTTTATTACTAAAAATGAGCTTAACAATTGTAAAAATATGATATCAATTAATCGTCCTAACACTTTCAATAAAACTGTTATTTTTCTTCTATTTTCACACTTTATTACTAAAAATGAGCTTAACAATTGTAAAAATATGATATCGATTAATCGTCCTAACACTTTCAATAAAACTGTTATTTTTCTTCTATTTTCAGACTTTATTACTAAAAATGAGCTTAACAATTATAAACATATGATATCGATTAATCGTCCTAACACTTTCAATAAAACTGTTATTTTTCTTCTATTTTCACACTTTATTACTAAAAATGAGCTTAACAATTGTAATAATATGATATCAATTAATCGTCCTAACACTTTCAATAAAACTGTTATTTTTCTTCTATTTTCAGACTTTATTACTAAAAATGAGCTAAACAATTGTAAAAATATGATATCGATTAATTGTCCTAACACTTTCAATAAAACTGTTATTTTTCTTCGATTTTCAGACTTTATTACTAAAAATGAGCTTAACAATTGTAAAAATATGATATCGATTAATCGTTCTAACACTTTCAATAAAACTGTTATTTTTCTTCTATTTTCAGACTTTATTACTAAAAATGAGCTTAACAATTATGAACATATGATTTCGATTAATCGTCCTAACACTTTCAATAAAACTGTTATTTTTCTTCTATTTTCAGACTTTATTACTAAAAATGAACTTAACAATTGTAAAAATATGATATCGATTAATCGTCCTAACACTTTCAATAAAACTGTTATTTTTCTTCTATTTTCAGACTTTATTACTAAAAATGAGCTAAACAATTGTAAAAATATGATATCGATTAATCGTCCTAACACTTTCAATAAAACTGTTATTTTTCTTCTATTTTCAGACTTTATTACTAAAAATGAGCTTAACAATTGTAAAAATATGATATCGATTAATCGTCCTAACACTTTCAATAAAACTGTTATTTTTCTTCTATTTTCAGACTTTATTACTAAAAATGAGCTTAACAATTGTAAAAATATGATATCAATTAATCGTCCTAACACTTTCAATAAAACTGTTATTTTTCTTCTATTTTCACACTTTATTACTAAAAATGAGCTTAACAATTGTAAAAATATGATATCGATTAATCGTCCTAACACTTTCAATAAAACTGTTATTTTTCTTCTATTTTCAGACTTTATTACTAAAAATGAGCTTAACAATTGTAAAAATATGATATCGATTAATCGTCTTAACACTTTCAATAAAATTGTTATTTTTCTTCTATTTTCAGACTGTATTACTAAAAATGAGCTTAACAATTGTAAAAATATGATATCGATTAATTGTCCTAACACTTTCAATAAAACTGTTATTTTTCTTCTATTTTCAGACTTTATTACTAAAAATGAGCTTAACAATTGTAAAAATATGATATCGATTAATCGTCCGAACACTTTCAATAAAACTGTTATTTTTCTTCTATTTTCAGACTTTATTACTAAAAATGAGCTTAACAATTGTAAAAATATGATATCGATTAATCGTCCTAACACTTTCAATAAAACTGTTATTTTTCTTCTATTTTCACACTTTATTACTAAAAATGAGCTTAACAATTGTAAAAATATGATTTCGATTAATCGTCCTAACACTTTCAATAAAACTGTTATTTTTCTTCTATTTTCAGACTTTATTACTAAAAATGAGCTTAACAATTGTAAAAATATGATATCGATTAATCGTCCTAACACTTTCAATAAAACTGTTATTTTTCTTCTATTTTCAGACTTTATTACTAAAAATGAGCTTAACAATTGTAAAAATATGATTTCGATTAATCGTCCTAACACTTTCAATAAAACTGTTATTTTTCTTCTATTTTCAGACTTTATTACTAAAAATGAGCTGAACAATTGTAAAAATATGATATCGATTAATCGTCCTAACACTTTCAATAAAACTGTTATTTTTCTTCTATTTTCAGACTTTATTACTAAAAATGAGCTTAACAATTGTAAAAATATGATATCAATTAATCGTCCTAACACTTTCAATAAAACTGTTATTTTTCTTCTATTTTCACACTTTATTACTAAAAATGAGCTTAACAATTGTAAAAATATGATATCGATTAATCGTCCTAACACTTTCAATAAAACTGTTATTTTTCTTCTATTTTCAGACTTTATTACTAAAAATGAGCTTAACAATTATAAACATATGATATCGATTAATCGTCCTAACACTTTCAATAAAACTGTTATTTTTCTTCTATTTTCACACTTTATTACTAAAAATGAGCTTAACAATTGTAATAATATGATATCAATTAATCGTCCTAACACTTTCAATAAAACTGTTATTTTTCTTCTATTTTCAGACTTTATTACTAAAAATGAGCTAAACAATTGTAAAAATATGATATCGATTAATTGTCCTAACACTTTCAATAAAACTGTTATTTTTCTTCTATTTTCAGACTTTATTACTAAAAATGAGCTTAACAATTGTAAAAATATGATATCGATTAATCGTTCTAACACTTTCAATAAAACTGTTATTTTTCTTCTATTTTCAGACTTTATTACTAAAAATGAGCTTAACAATTATGAACATATGATTTCGATTAATCGTCCTAACACTTTCAATAAAACTGTTATTTTTCTTCTATTTTCAGACTTTATTACTAAAAATGAACTTAACAATTGTAAAAATATGATATCGATTAATCGTCCTAACACTTTCAATAAAACTGTTATTTTTCTTCTATTTTCAGACTTTATTACTAAAAATGAGCTAAACAATTGTAAAAATATGATATCGATTAATCGTCCTAACACTTTCAATAAAACTGTTATTTTTCTTCTATTTTCAGACTTTATTACTAAAAATGAGCTTAACAATTGTAAAAATATGATATCGATTAATCGTCCTAACACTTTCAATAAAACTGTTATTTTTCTTCTATTTTCAGACTTTATTACTAAAAATGAGCTTAACAATTGTAAAAATATGATATCAATTAATCGTCCTAACACTTTCAATAAAACTGTTATTTTTCTTCTATTTTCACACTTTATTACTAAAAATGAGCTTAACAATTGTAAAAATATGATATCGATTAATCGTCCTAACACTTTCAATAAAACTGTTATTTTTCTTCTATTTTCAGACTTTATTACTAAAAATGAGCTTAACAATTGTAAAAATATGATATCGATTAATCGTCTTAACACTTTCAATAAAATTGTTATTTTTCTTCTATTTTCAGACTTTATTACTAAAAATGAGCTTAACAATTGTAAACATATGATTTCGATTAATCGTCTTAACACTTTCAATAAAACTGTTATTTTTCTTTTATTTTCACACTTTATTACTAAAAATGAGCTTAACAATTGTAAAAATATGATATCGATTAATCGTCTTAACACTTTCAATAAAATTGTTATTTTTCTTCTATTTTCAGACTTTATTACTAAAAATGAGCTTAACAATTGTAAACATATGATTTCGATTAATCGTCTTAACACTTCCAATAAAACTGTTATTTTTCTTCTATTTTCAGACTTTATTACTAAAAATGAACTTAACAATTGTAAAAATATGATTTCGATTAATCGTCCTAACACTTTCAATAAAACTGTTATTTTTCTTCTATTTTCAGACTTTATTACTAAAAATGAACTTAACAATTGTAAACATATGATTTCGATTAATCGTCTTAACACTTTCAATAAAACTGTTATTTTTCTTCTATTTTCAGACTTTATTACTAAAAATGAACTTAACAATTGTAAAAATATGATATCGATTAATCGTCCTAACACTTTCAATAAAATTGTTATTTTTCTTCTATTTTCAGACTTTATTACTAAAAATGAGCTTAACAATTATAAACATATGATATCGATTAATCGTCTTAACACTTTCAATAAAACTGTTATTTTTCTTCTATTTTCAGACTTTATTACTAAAAATGAACTTAACAATTGTAAAAATATGATATCGATTAATCGTCCTAACACTTTCAATAAAACTGTTATTTTTCTTCTATTTTCAGACTTTATTACTAAAAATGAGCTTAACAATTGTAAAAATATGATATCGATTAATCGTCTTAACACTTTCAATAAAATTGTTATTTTTCTTCTATTTTCAGACTTTATTACTAAAAATGAGCTTAACAATTGTAAACATATGATTTCGATTAATCGTCTTAACACTTTCAATAAAACTGTTATTTTTCTTTTATTTTCACACTTTATTACTAAAAATGAGCTTAACAATTGTAAAAATATGATATCGATTAATCGTCTTAACACTTTCAATAAAATTGTTATTTTTCTTCTATTTTCAGACTTTATTACTAAAAATGAGCTTAACAATTGTAAACATATGATTTCGATTAATCGTCTTAACACTTCCAATAAAACTGTTATTTTTCTTCTATTTTCAGACTTTATTACTAAAAATGAACTTAACAATTGTAAAAATATGATTTCGATTAATCGTCCTAACACTTTCAATAAAACTGTTATTTTTCTTCTATTTTCAGACTTTATTACTAAAAATGAACTTAACAATTGTAAACATATGATTTCGATTAATCGTCTTAACACTTTCAATAAAACTGTTATTTTTCTTCTATTTTCAGACTTTATTACTAAAAATGAACTTAACAATTGTAAAAATATGATATCGATTAATCGTCCTAACACTTTCAATAAAATTGTTATTTTTCTTCTATTTTCAGACTTTATTACTAAAAATGAGCTTAACAATTATAAACATATGATATCGATTAATCGTCTTAACACTTTCAATAAAACTGTTATTTTTCTTCTATTTTCAGACTTTATTACTAAAAATGAACTTAACAATTGTAAAAATATGATATCGATTAATCGTCCTAACACTTTCAATAAAACTGTTATTTTTCTTCTATTTTCAGACTTTATTACTAAAAATGAGCTTAACAATTATAAACATATGATATCGATTAATCGTCCTAACACTTTCTAATAAAATTGTTATTTTTCTTCTATTTTCAGACTTTATTACTAAAAATGAGCTTAACAATTATAAACATATGATATCGATTAATCGTCCTAACACTTTCAATAAAACTGTTTTTTTTCTTCTATTTTCAGACTTTATTACTAAAAATGAGCTTAACAATTGTAATAATATGATATCGATTAATCGTCCGAACACTTTCAATTAAACTGTTATTTTTCTTCTATTTTCAGACTTTATTACTAAAAATGAGCTTAACAATTGTAAAAATATAATATCGATTAATCGTCCTAACACTTTCAATAAAACTGTTATTTTTCTTCTATTTTCAGACTTTATTACTAAAAATGAGCTAAACAATTATAAAAATATGATATCGATTAATCGTCCTAACACTTTCAATAAAACTGTTATTTTTCTTCTATTTTCAGACTTTATTACTAAAAATGAGCTTAACAATTGTAAAAATATGATATCGATTAAACGTCCTAACACTTTCAATAAAACTGTTATTTTTCTTCTATTTTCAGACTGTATTACTAAAAATGAGCTTAACAATTGTAAAAATATGATATCGATTAATCGTCCTAACACTTTCAATAAAATTGTTATTTTTCTATTTTCAGACTTTATTACTAAAAATGAGCTTAACAATTATAAACATATGATATCGATTAATCGTCCTAACACTTTCAATAAAATTGTTATTTTTCTTCTATTTTCAGACTTTATTACTAAAAATGAGCTTAACAATTGTAAAAATATGATATCGATTAATCGTCTTAACACTTTCAATAAAACTGTTATTTTTCTTCTATTTTCAGACTGTATTACTAAAAATGAGCTTAACAATTGTAAACATATGATATCGATTAATCGTCCTAACACTTTCAATAAAATTGTTATTTTTCTTCTATTTTCAGACTTTATTACTAAAAATGAGCTTAACAATTATAAACATATGATATCGATTAATCGTCCTAACACTTTCAATAAAATTGTTATTTTTCTTCTATTTTCAGACTTTATTACTAAAAATGAACTTAACAATTATAAACATATGATATCGATTAATCGTCCTAACACTTTCAATAAAACTGTTATTTTTCTTCTATTTTCAGACTTTATTACTAAAAATGAGCTTAACAATTGTAAAAATATGATTTCGATTAATCGTCCTAACACTTTCAATAAAACTGTTATTTTTCTTCTATTTTCACACTTTATTACTAAAAATGAGCTTAACAATTGTAAAAATATGATATCGATTAATCGTCCTAACACTTTCAATAAAACTTTTATTTTTCTTCTATTTTCAGACTTTATTACTAAAAATGAACTTAACAATTGTAAAAATATGATTTCGATTAATCGTTCTAACACTTTCAATAAAACTGTTATTTTTCTTCTATTTTCACACTTTATTACTAAAAATGAGCTTAACAATTGTAAAAATATGATTTCGATTAATCGTCCTAACACTTTCAACAAAACTGTTATTTTTCTTCTATTTTCAGACTTTATTACTAAAAATGAGCTTAACAATTGTAAAAATATGATATCGATTAATCGTCCTAAAACTTTCAATAAAACTGTTTTTTTTCTTCTATTTTCAGACTTTATTACTAAAAATGAGCTTAACAATTGTAATAATATGATATCGATTAATCGTCCTAACACTTTCAATAAAACTGTTATTTTTCTTCTATTTTCAGACTTTATTACTAAAAATGAGCTTAACAATTATAAACATATGATATCGATTAATCGTTCTAACACTTTCAATAAAACTGTTATTTTTCTTCTATTTTCAGACTTTATTACTAAAAATGAGCTTAACAATTGTAAAAATATGATATCGATTAATCGTCCTAACACTTTCAATAAAATTGTTATTTTTCTTCTATTTTCAGACTTTATTACTAAAAATGAGCTTAACAATTATAAACATATGATATCGATTAATCGTCCTAACACTTTCAATAAAATTGTTATTTTTCTTCTATTTTCAGACTTTATTACTAAAAATGAGCTTAACAATTATAAACATATGATATCGATTAATCGTCCTAACACTTTCAATAAAATTGTTATTTTTCTTCTATTTTCAGACTTTATTACTAAAAATGAACTTAACAATTATAAACATATGATTTCGATTAATCGTCCTAACACTTTCAACAAAACTGTTATTTTTCTTCTATTTTCAGACTTTATTACTAAAAATGAGCTTAACAATTGTAAAAATATGATATCGATTAATCGTCCTAACACTTTCAATAAAACTTTTATTTTTCTTCTATTTTCAGACTTTATTACTAAAAATGAGCTTAACAATTGTAAAAATATTATTTCGATTAATCGTCCTAACACTTTCAATAAAACTGTTATTTTTCTTCTATTTTCAGACTTTATTACTAAAAATGAGCTTAACAATTGTAAAAATATGATATCGATTAATCGTCCTAACACTTTCAATAAAACTGTTATTTTTCTTCTATTTTCAGACTTTATTACTAAAAATGAGCTTAACAATTGTAAAAATATGATATCGATTAATCGTCCTAACACTTTCAATAAAACTGTTATTTTTCTTCTATTTTCAGACTTTATTACTTAAAATGAGCTTAACAATTGTAAAAATATGATATCGATTAATCGTCCTAACACTTTCAATAAAACTTTTATTTTTCTTCTATTTTCAGACTGTATTACTAAAAATTAGCTTAACAATTGTAAAAATATGATATCGATTAATCGTCCTAACACTTTCAATAAAACTGTTATTTTTCTTCTATTTTCAGACTGTATTACTAAAAATGAGCTTAACAATTGTAAAAATATGATATCGATTAATTGTCCTAACACTTTCAATAAAACTGTTATTTTTCTTCTATTTTCAGACTTTATTACTAAAAATGAGCTTAACAATTGTAAAAATATGATATCGATTAATCGTCCGAACACTTTCAATAAAACTGTTATTTTTCTTCTATTTTCAGACTTTATTACTAAAAATGAGCTTAACAATTGTAAAAATATGATATCGATTAATCGTCCTAACACTTTCAATAAAACTGTTATTTTTCTTCTATTTTCACACTTTATTACTAAAAATGAGCTTAACAATTGTAAAAATATGATTTCGATTAATCGTCCTAACACTTTCAATAAAACTGTTATTTTTCTTCTATTTTCAGACTTTATTACTAAAAATGAGCTTAACAATTGTAAAAATATGATATCGATTAATCGTCCTAACACTTTCAATAAAACTGTTATTTTTCTTCTATTTTCAGACTTTATTACTAAAAATGAGCTTAACAATTGTAAAAATATGATTTCGATTAATCGTCCTAACACTTTCAATAAAACTGTTATTTTTCTTCTATTTTCAGACTTTATTACTAAAAATGAGCTTAACAATTGTAAAAATATGATATCGATTAATCGTCCTAACACTTTCAATAAAACTGTTATTTTTCTTCTATTTTCAGACTTTATTACTAAAAATTAGCTTAACAATTGTAAAAATATGATATCGATTAATCGTCCTAACACTTTCAATAAAACTGTTATTTTTCTTCTATTTTCAGACTGTATTACTAAAAATGAGCTTAACAATTGTAAAAATATGATATCGATTAATTGTCCTAACACTTTCAATAAAACTGTTATTTTTCTTCTATTTTCAGACTTTATTACTAAAAATGAGCTTAACAATTGTAAAAATATGATATCGATTAATCGTCCGAACACTTTCAATAAAACTGTTATTTTTCTTCTATTTTCAGACTTTATTACTAAAAATGAGCTTAACAATTGTAAAAATATGATATCGATTAATCGTCCTAACACTTTCAATAAAACTTTTATTTTTCTTCTATTTTCAGACTGTATTACTAAAAATTAGCTTAACAATTGTAAAAATATGATATCGATTAATCGTCCTAACACTTTCAATAAAACTGTTATTTTTCTTCTATTTTCAGACTGTATTACTAAAAATGAGCTTAACAATTGTAAAAATATGATATCGATTAATTGTCCTAACACTTTCAATAAAACTGTTATTTTTCTTCTATTTTCAGACTTTATTACTAAAAATGAGCTTAACAATTGTAAAAATATGATATCGATTAATCGTCCGAACACTTTCAATAAAACTGTTATTTTTCTTCTATTTTCAGACTTTATTACTAAAAATGAGCTTAACAATTGTAAAAATATGATATCGATTAATCGTCCTAACACTTTCAATAAAACTGTTATTTTTCTTCTATTTTCACACTTTATTACTAAAAATGAGCTTAACAATTGTAAAAATATGATTTCGATTAATCGTCCTAACACTTTCAATAAAACTGTTATTTTTCTTCTATTTTCAGACTTTATTACTAAAAATGAGCTTAACAATTGTAAAAATATGATATCGATTAATCGTCCTAACACTTTCAATAAAACTGTTATTTTTCTTCTATTTTCAGACTTTATTACTAAAAATGAGCTTAACAATTGTAAAAATATGATTTCGATTAATCGTCCTAACACTTTCAATAAAACTGTTATTTTTCTTCTATTTTCAGACTTTATTACTAAAAATGAGCTTAACAATTGTAAAAATATGATATCGATTAATCGTCCTAACACTTTCAATAAAACTGTTATTTTTCTTCTATTTTCAGACTTTATTACTAAAAATGAGCTTAACAATTGTAAAAATATGATATCAATTAATCGTCCTAACACTTTCAATAAAACTGTTATTTTTCTTCTATTTTCACACTTTATTACTAAAAATGAGCTTAACAATTGTAAAAATATGATATCGATTAATCGTCCTAACACTTTCAATAAAACTGTTATTTTTCTTCTATTTTCAGACTTTATTACTAAAAATGAGCTTAACAATTATAAACATATGATATCGATTAATCGTCCTAACACTTTCAATAAAACTGTTATTTTTCTTCTATTTTCACACTTTATTACTAAAAATGAGCTTAACAATTGTAATAATATGATATCAATTAATCGTCCTAACACTTTCAATAAAACTGTTATTTTTCTTCTATTTTCAGACTTTATTACTAAAAATGAGCTAAACAATTGTAAAAATATGATATCGATTAATTGTCCTAACACTTTCAATAAAACTGTTATTTTTCTTCTATTTTCAGACTTTATTACTAAAAATGAGCTTAACAATTGTAAAAATATGATATCGATTAATCGTTCTAACACTTTCAATAAAACTGTTATTTTTCTTCTATTTTCAGACTTTATTACTAAAAATGAGCTTAACAATTATGAACATATGATTTCGATTAATCGTCCTAACACTTTCAATAAAACTGTTATTTTTCTTCTATTTTCAGACTTTATTACTAAAAATGAACTTAACAATTGTAAAAATATGATATCGATTAATCATCCTAACACTTTCAATGAAACTGTTATTTTTCTTCTATTTTTACACTTTATTACTAAAAATGAGCTTAACAATTATAAACATATGATATCGATTAATCGTTCTAACACTTTCAATAAAACTTATTTTTCTTCTATTTTCACACTTTATTACTAAAAATGAGCTTAACAATTGTAAAAATATGATATCGATTAATCGTCCTAACACTTTTTCAATAAAACTTTTATTTTTCTTCTATTTTCAGACTTTATTACTAAAAATGAGCTTAACAATTGTAAAAATATTATTTCGATTAATCGTCCTAACACTTTCAATAAAACTGTTATTTTTCTTCTATTTTCAGACTTTATTACTAAAAATGAGCTTAACAATTGTAAAAATATGATTTCGATTAATCGTTCTAACACTTTCAATAAAACTGTTATTTTTCTTCTATTTTCAGACTTTATTACTAAAAATGAACTTAACAATTATAAACATATGATTTCGATTAATCGTCCTAACACTTTCAACAAAACTGTTATTTTTCTTCTATTTTCAGACTTTATTACTAAAAATGAGCTTAACAATTGTAAAAATATGATATCGATTAATCGTCCTAACACTTTCAATAAAACTGTTATTTTTCTTCTATTTTCAGACTTTATTACTAAAAATGAACTTAACAATTATAAACATATGATTTCGATTAATCGTCTTAACACTTTCAATAAAACTGTTATTTTTCTTCTATTTTCAGACTTTATTACTAAAAATGAGCTTAACAATTGTAAAAATATGATACCGATTAATCGTCCTTACACTTTCAATAAAACTGTTATTTTTCTTCTATTTTCACACTTTATTACTAAAAATGAGCTTAACAATTGTAAAAATATGATTTCGATTAATCGTTCTAACACTTTCAATAAAACTGTTATTTTTCTTCTATTTTCAGACTTTATTACTAAAAATGAGCTTAACAATTGTAAAAATATGATATCGATTAATCGTCCTAACACTTTCAATAAAATTGTTATTTTTCTTCTATTTTCAGACTTTATTACTAAAAATGAGCTTAACAATTGTAAAAATATGATTTCGATTAATCGTCCTAACACTTTCAATAAAACTGTTATTTTTCTTCTATTTTCAGACTGTATTACTAAAAATGAGCTTAACAATTGTAAAAATATGATATCGATTAATCGTCTTAACACTTTCAATAAAACTGTTATTTTTCTTCTACTTTCAGACTTTATTACTAAAAATGAGCTTAACAATTGTAAAAATATGATATCGATTAATCGTCCTAACACTTTCAATAAAATTGTTATTTTTCTTCTATTTTCACACTTTATTACTAAAAATGAGCTTAACAATTGTAAAAATATGATATCGATTAATCGTCCTAACACTTTCAATAAAACTGTTATTTTTCTTCTATTTTCAGACTGTATTACTAAAAATGAGCTTAACAATTGTAATAATATTATATCGATTAATCATCCTAACACTTTCAATAAAACTGTTATTTTTCTTCTATTTTCAGACTGTATTACTAAAAATGAGCTTAACAATTGTAAAAATATGATATCGATTAATCGTCTTAACACTTTCAATAAAACTGTTATTTTTCTTCTACTTTCAGACTTTATTACTAAAAATGAGCTTAACAATTGTAAAAATATGATATCGATTAATCGTCCTAACACTTTCAATAAAATTGTTATTTTTCTTCTATTTTCACACTTTATTACTAAAAATGAGCTTAACAATTGTAAAAATATGATATCGATTAATCGTCCTAACACTTTCAATAAAACTGTTATTTTTCTTCTATTTTCAGACTGTATTACTAAAAATGAGCTTAACAATTGTAATAATATTATATCGATTAATCGTCCTTACACTTTCAATAAAACTTTAATTTTTCTTCTATTTTCAGACTTTATTACTAAAAATGAACTTAACAATTGTAAAAATATGATACCGATTAATCGTCCTAACACTTTCAATAAAACTGTTATTTTTCTTCTATTTTCACACTTTATTACTAAAAATGAGCTTAACAATTGTAAAAATATGATTTCGATTAATCGTCCTAACACTTTCAATAAAACTGTTATTTTTCTTCTATTTTCAGACTTTATTACTAAAAATGAGCTTAACAATTGTAAAAATATGATATCGATTAATCGTCCTAACACTTTCAATAAAACTGTTATTTTTCTTCTATTTTCAGACTTTATTACTAAAAATGAGCTTAACAATTGTAAAAATATGATATCGATTAATCGTCCTAACACTTTCAATAAAACTGTTATTTTTCTTCTATTTTCAGACTTTATTACTTAAAATGAGCTTAACAATTGTAAAAATATGATATCGATTAATCGTCCTAACACTTTCAATAAAACTTTTATTTTTCTTCTATTTTCAGACTTTATTACTAAAAATGAGCTTAACAATTGTAAAAATATGATATCGATTAATCGTCCTAACACTTTCAATAAAACTGTTATTTTTCTTCTATTTTCACACTTTATTACTAAAAATGAGCTTAACAATTGTAAAAATATGATATCGATTAATCGTCTTAACACTTTCAATAAAACTGTTATTTTTCTTCTATTTTCAGACTGTATTCCTAAAAATGAGCTTAACAATTGTAAAAATATGATATCGATTAATCGTTCTAACACTTTCAATAAAACTGTTATTTTTCTTCTATTTTCACACTTTATTACTAAAAATGAGCTTAACAATTGTAAAAATATGATATCGATTAATCGTCCTAACACTTTCAATAAAACTGTTATTTTTCTTCTATTTTCAGACTTTATTACTAAAAATGAGCTTAACAATTGTAAAAATATGATTTCGATTAATCGTCCTAACACTTTCAATAAAACTGTTATTTTTCTTCTATTTTCAGATTTACGAGGGGGGCTATCTGTGATGAAAAGTCATATTTCATTATCTAATTAGAGACGAGCTGTAAACTAACCATCCACATTTTAATAGGAAGGACAAGTTTAGAATGGCAGTATTTCAAATCGATTTTGTCTCAGAATAAAATTTAATTAAATTAAAGACAATCAAACAAGTAATTATTTTTCATACAAATTAAACAAAAACGAATGAAAATATTTGTTCCATCCAATATCAATAATAGGAAAATTGGTTTACAACTAATAATCCACTTTTAGAGGTATATTGTACGAATAGTAAATCTTTCTAAAATATCGCGTGACATTTTTATATAACAAAAGATCGTATGAAAGGAAATAATAAGACAAATTAATTTACAGATACAAAAAAAAGTGCACGATTTCTTCAATGCATTTTGGGTGAGATTATTTTATTTCTCTGGAAAAGTATTAAAGTAAAACTCAGATATATGATTTTAGAAGTCATATTTTTCTCTCATTAAAAAATTGATTTCTGAAACGTATGTCCGAAAACTCATTCTCATATTTTATAAGATGTTAAAAGTTATTTTATTTTCCTTTTTTTAAACAAAATGTTTTCTAAAACATTTCTACACGTGTTTATTTTATTAAAAATAGTTTTTTTTACGTTTGAATTTAATTTATATTGTCTAATTCATAGTGAGTATTGTACGTCAGAAAAAGATCAAAATATTTCCAAAGAATATCAATTTCCCCGGCATGTGTTGGCACGTGTCAATATTAAATGTATTAAAATGTATGAGGAGAGTCACATACGTCACACAAATATTATTTCTCATTTTTTTTCAATTTTCTGTTCTCTTTTCTATAGATGAGGTATCAATCAGATGGCAGACATTCACCGGCTATTTCAGAGACACTGAGAATTCATTTTTGGATTAAAACCCTCCCTTTTAGTGCAATTGTTTGAACCTCTCTCATGTTCGGTGCAACGTGTACATTGCCACATCATTATTTATAGCTATTTTTTATGATCCTAGTGGCTCGTATAATTATTGGAATTTATCATCAGTATATATCCGCATGTGTATCCACCATTTTGGTGTATGTGTAAGGGATACAGCATATACTTCACAATAATATGTTCAAGATCTTGTGTAAATAAATATACTTCACAAATATATTTACTCCATGCTCATTATATGATTTCTCTGAAACATCGAGCCACATATACAAAAATACAGTGTCTTACATTTACTTAGGTGTGATGTAACATACGATATTTGTGTAAACAAGAGCCACATATACAAAAATACAGTGTCTTACATTTACTTAGGTGTGATGTAACATACGATATTTGTGTAAAAAAGAGCCACATATACAAAAATACAGTGTCTTACATTTACTTAGGTGTGATGTAACATACGATATTTGTGTAAAAAAGAGCCACATATACAAAAATACAGTGTCTTACATTTACTTAGGTGTGATGTAACATACGATATTTGTGTAAAAAAGAGCCACATATACAAAAATACAGTGTCTTACATTTACTTAGGTGTGATGTAACATACGATATCTGTGTAAAAAAGAGCCACATATACAAAAATACAGTGTCTTACATATACTTAGGTGTGATGTAACATACGATATCTGTGTAAAAAAGAGCCACATATACAAAAATACAGTGTCTTACATTTACTTAGGTGTGATGTAACATACGATATTTGTGTAAAAAAGAGCCACATATACAAAAATACAGTGTCTTACATTTACTTAGGTGTGATGTAACATACGATATTTGTGTAAAAAAGAGCCACATATACAAAAATACAGTGTCTTACATTTACTTAGGTGTGATGTAACATACGATATTTGTGTAAAAAAGAGCCACATATACAAAAATACAGTGTCTTACATTTACTTAGGTGTGATGTAACATACGATATCTGTGTAAAAAAGAGCCACATATACAAAAATACAGTGTCTTACATATACTTAGGTGTGATGTAACATACGATATCTGTGTAAAAAAAAGCCACATATACAAAAATACAGTGTCTTACATTTACTTAGGTGTGATGTAACATACGATATGTGTGTAAAAAAGAGCCACATATACAAAAATACAGTGTCTTACATTTACTTAGGTGTGATGTAACATACGATATTTGTGTAAAAAAGAGCCACATATACAAAAATACAGTGTCTTACATTTACTTAGGTGTGATGTAACATACGATATTTGTGTAAAAAAGAGCCACATATACAAAAATACAGTGTCTTACATTTACTTAGGTGTGATGTAACATACGATATTTGTGTAAAAAAGAGCCACATATACAAAAATACAGTGTCTTACATTTACTTAGGTGTGATGTAACATACGATAATTTGTGTAAAAAAGAGCCACATATACAAAAATACAGTGTCTTACATTTACTTAGGTGTGATGTAACATACGATATTTGTGTAAAAAAGAGCCACATATACAAAAATACAGTGTCTTACATTTACTTAGGTGTGATGTAACATACGATATTTGTGTAAAAAAGAGCCACATATACAAAAATACAGTGTCATACATTTACTTAGGTGTGATGTAACATACGATATTTGTGTAAAAAAGAGCCACATATACAAAAATACAGTGTCTTACATTTACTTAGGTGTGATGTAACATACGATATTTGTGTAAAAAAGAGCCACATATACAAAAATACAGTGTCTTACATTTACTTAGGTGTGATGTAACATACGATATCTGTGTAAAAAAGAGCCACATATACAAAAATACAGTGTCTTACATATACTTAGGTGTGATGTAACATACGATATCTGTGTAAAAAAAAGCCACATATACAAAAATATAGTGTCTTACATTTACTTAGGTGTGATGTAACATACGATATCTGTGTAAAAAAGAGCCACATATACAAAAATACAGTGTCTTACATTTACTTAGGTGTGATGTAACATACGATATTTGTGTAAAAAAGAGCCACATATACAAAAATACAGTGTCTTACATTTACTTAGGTGTGATGTAACATACGATATTTGTGTAAAAAAGAGCCACATATACAAAAATACAGTGTCTTACATTTACTTAGGTGTGATGTAACATACGATATTTGTGTAAAAAAGAGCCACATATACAAAAATACAGTGTCTTACATTTACTTAGGTGTGATGTAACATACGATATTTGTGTAAAAAAGAGCCACATATACAAAAATACAGTGTCTTACATTTACTTAGGTGTGATGTAACATACGATAATTTGTGTAAAAAAGAGCCACATATACAAAAATACAGTGTCTTACATTTACTTAGGTGTGATGTAACATACGATATTTGTGTAAAAAAGAGCCACATACTTAAAAATAATAGTTTCCCTCGAGTCTGTGTTCGCATATACCGCACCACATGTGGCTTTCATGTAAAAGAACCACACATGGCAAAATGATATAGTTTTACTCATTGATGTGTTGCAACATATGCTGTATAATTTTAAATGAACTAAATATGGTTTCTTATAAGCATCAGCATATAGGATTTGTCTGACAAAGAAAGAGATACATACCACAGAGGTATATATTTTCTATGTAGTATGTATTCGGATGTTCTTTAATATAGTGTATGTGTAAAAGGTAACGGCAATATACTTCACAAGCATAGTTTGTATACAGTATGTGTCTGCCTGACACATATTGGATTTCTTTGAAAAAGAACACAAACACTTAACAAAAATGTTTCTCTTTTTTGTTTCACTTTACTTCAGTCGCAACATGTGTTTTTTTAATGTGTAAAGAGCCATATACTTTACATAAATATTGTTTCTCTCACGTATGCGTTTGCATATGTCGCAACATATGTTGTTTCTTTGTAAAAAGAAAGCCACATACTTTACAAGAATATAGTTTCCACCTTTGTTTTATTTTATTTCATCTGAAGTTCTCAAAGATCAAGAGTTCTCTTTAGTATGCATTCGCATATGTCGCACCATATTTTGTTTCCTTGTAAAAGAGGCACATACAGCACACGAATCTGGTTTCGCTCCAGTATGCGTTCATGTATGTTCCAACACATTATGTTTAATTGTAAAAGAAGAGCCAAATATTTCACAAGAATATGGTTTCTCTCCAGATGCGTTCGCATAAGCTGCAACATATAGTGTTTCATTCTAAAATAAGAGCCAAATACTTCACAAGAATATCGTTTCTCTCATTTTTTTTATTTTTCTTGTCTTTCTGTTTTTGCTTGAGATGGGAATCCTACCGGATTCCAGACATTCACCGGCTATTTAACACACTCCAGCCTAGAGATCGTTTTAAGATTCTAACCGTCCCTTTAAATGCAGTTGTTTGTATTTCTCTTTCACTCGGTTCTCCGGGTATAATCGCCAGATAGCTCTTAAAATTCTTCTTCATTAATCCTGTTGCTCCTATAATTACTGGTATGATGGAGATTTTCCAATGTATCTATTTGTAAAAGAAGAACCACATATTTCACAAGAATATGGTTTCTCTCCAGTATGTGTTCGCATAGTGTGTTTACTCGCCAGACATTCGCCAGCTATTTAAGATACTCCAGCCTATAGCTCTTTTATAGATTCTAACCGTCCCTTTAAGTGCAGTTGTTTGTATTTCCCTTGCACTCGGTTCACCGGGTATACTCACCAGATATCTTTTGAAATTCTTCTTCATTAGGCCTGTTGCTCCTATAATTACTGGTATGATAGAGATTTTCCTAAGATTCCAGTTTCTTTTCATGTCGTACATTATACCTTGGTATTTCGTAATCTTTTACCTTTCTGCTCTGTTCAATCCTGCATCATTAAGGACACTGACTTCAACAAGGGTTCCTACTTTCTTCCTTTTGTCCCATATTACGATGTCAGGTTTAACAGCTCCGTTTTCTAGATATGTAGCTGTAGGGATTTCATAGTCATAGTGGATGCTGTATAAATTATTTCCAACTGTTTTTTCTGGTATATGCTTCCAGGACTTTCTGTTACACTGGATATTCAACTTTTTCAAATAGTCCAGTGAAGATATTTACACACTCCGTTGTGTCGCATTGTATAATAGCCATCCCCCAGGAGAACCTTACAACTGGATGTACGTGGCTCACACTCTCTACTTCTGTGTGGCAGAACCTGCACTTGTTATTGTTGCTGAGACCACTCATCTTTTTAAAGGCATTGCTCATCAAGCCTTGATCTTGAGCAGCCATTATCATTCTCTCCTGCTAATAGTGGAGATACCCTCTTTTCAGCCAGTCTACAGAGCTTTCCTTATCTATATATTCCTGGGATAATTCAACTCGGAAATACTTAGCACGTTGTTGGTTGGCACATTCTTCCAGTTTTCTAGAATGGAATGTATTGGTGTATTTCTGACGGCTTTTGCAAGTTATTTCTGTAGCAAGATTGTTGTCTGTTACTGCCTCATTTATAAGACAGTCCTGTCCAAAATGTTTGGCCAGTTTTGTGATAGAGGTTGTTCTGCTTGCTCTGGTTTCTTGATGTTGGCATACGACTATAAGGTTTGGGTTCTGGGAGCTCATCAGATATTGGCCGGTGCTCACAATAGTGGCTCAATGTTGATGCCCAATTTCTGAGAGACCCATACTCCCTGTTCCTCTTGGGAGATATAGCCTTGGTAGACACTGGTTTTTGTACATTCCCCTGTACATTGTCAACATTTTTCTTGTTTTAGTGTCTAATCTATTAATGTCCTTTTGTAGCCAATCAATAATTCCAAAGCTGTATGTTATCGGTGGCATAGCTAATTGGTTAATGGCAGTTTTTTTGTTTTTGTTTGTAAGCCGTGTTTAGCAAATCTTTCTAACATGGCATATATATTCTCTGCCAATTTTTTTCTCTCATCTTGGCATGTTTAATTGAGTCATTTACTTTTATGCCAAGGTGTGTATTGTTCCTGTTCTTCAAGGTATTTGATGTCAGTATCTTCATCAAGCTGTATGTATTCCGTTTGAATCTTCCCAGCTCTGAGAAAGCACTTGGCATATTTGTCCAGGCTGAACTTCATTTCAATATTTTTGGAGAAGCTATGTACAACCTGTAAGAGTCGGATTAAGTCAGCATCTGAACTAGCATACAGCTTGAGGTTATCCATGAAGAGCAAGTGGTTGACTCTTTTGTTTAGATCTTGTTTGCGGCTCTGGCTCAGATTGTAGGCACTTTAGTTTTTGTTTAATAATTTACAGGCAAAAGAGTAGAGGAGATAAGCTATCTCCTTGGAAGATTCCTCTTCGGATCTTTACGTCAGGGATTTTTATTGTTCCATTATTGTGTCTTAATGCCATAGTTCTTTTCCACATATTTATTTGTACTGCAATGGTTTTCTTGATGACTGGATGGATATTATATAGATCACGGCAGTGCAGGAGCCATGCGTGGCGTACACTATTGTATGCCTTTTAGTAATCAATCCAAGCCATGCTTAGATTTCTCTGCTTCTTCCTACAGTCCTCAAGGATGGTCTTATTAATCAACAATTGGTCCTTGGTGCCTAAACACTTTCTTTATTCACCCTGCCTGTTCTTTTCCAGGAATGCTCCAGAAGAGAGGTGTTCGGAGATGCTGTCTGCAACCAGGCCAGTCAAGAGTTTGTAGGTTGTAGTGAGGCAGCGGATCGGACTATATTTTGTAGGGTTTTGTGTCCCACTCGTTTTGGGTATGAGGTTCGTATCACCTTTTACTAGCTATGCTGGTGTGCCCTCATAACCCGTCAAAAGTTGAGTGAAGCAGCTACGATAATGGCTATGAAGTGCTGTTAGTTTTTCCAGTCAGAAATCGCGTGCATTGTCTATGCAAGGTTTTTTGTGATTCTGCAATTGATTCAACTTTCGTTTTATCATTCCAGACGTTATCTCTGGCTCTGACATTTTTGGCTTGCTTTTATTACTTCGAGCTATATCTGAAATCCACTTGGCCTCTTGGTTGCATGGCCCGTCATTTTAAAACAAAGGCCCCGAGTAGTTTTCTAGCTCCTTCTCTTCTGGTGGCTTTTTTTACCGTTATCTTCTCTCCAACCAAATTTCGGTAGAATAGTCGTGTATTCTTTTTGAACTGTCTGTTCTCAACTTTCGCCCTGTGCGTGTTATCCTTTTCTTAAATTCTTTTGGCAAGTGCTGGGATTTTGTCTTCAAGTTCCCTCACAACGTTTTCAATTTCTTCTACATTTTTGTTGTATTTCAAACTGTCTGCAGATGGTGTCTCTCAGCCGTCCCCGCGCTGTAGTAGCAGCAAGGAATTGTTTAATATGAGACACTTCCTTACTGCCAAATTTAAGTTGTTTCTGGAGCTTCAGTTTCTACGGTGGTATTGTGACTCGTGCTTTGGACTCTCATTGCTTTTTGAATTGTGGGAGTGTTTTCCTAACGATGTAAAGTTCTGCAGCATATGTAATTTGATTTAGATCCGTGAGGGATATGTTGGATGGAACACGTCTTTGGAGAGCGATGTTTATGTATTGTATTACTGCCTTGGTAACTCTTGAGGCTTGGATTTTATGGCAGTTGAGGTCTTTCCCACAGCCTCATCATCTGGACTTCTTTAAGTGTATTCCCAAGCTCTTCTTCCAAGGCCAATTGCTCATCATCTGGTTCCAGTACTTTCTGATGTAACGATGGGGATTCAGGTGTTACCAGTGGCCTCGGTGATAGCGGTGAAGATGAACTTAGGTTCAATGAGGGATTATCTTCTGGTTCTAATAGACATCTGATGGTGGTGGTATACTTGTCGGGCAACCCTTTGCTAAAGGAGATTCTGGTGTTAATGTGGCTTTATGGTGGGTTGTCATGAACACAGATAGTTTGACAGCTTCATTATGGGTGAATGGTAATGTGGTTTCTGCTGTATCTGTGGTGTGGTTTTTTGGACGATTATGGGAATTGTGGGAATTTTGTGGGGCTTTCAAATGGACACTTTTTGATTCTAGTGAGGTCTGCTATCTCTGATGCCATATATGCCAGCTCAGCTTCATTGAACAGGCTAATGCTGTTAGATCTTTGGAAAGTTATTTTGTGTGATAGAACATTCTTTTTGCCCAGACAGAAATGGAAGAATATTTCGCTCCAGGTCTCTATTCTCGTTTTTGTTTAGTATATTGTTCTTGAGCATATTTCATAGCCCATAGCAGTGCCAACTTTTCCTCCCTCTCCCATATAGACTCTTGTCTCCGTCTAGTTTCTTCTTACCTGATAAGAGGTTGTCTTCTTCAGCCTCCCTTATGGCTGCATTTTTTATAAGAGTGCTCTCTTCTTCTGTTATATATATTCCCATCTGGGAAACAAGCGATCATAGGCGGGTAACCGGTGATTTTTCTTCTTTGGGGAGGGTAGATTCTTGGATCTTATTAGATAGAATCTCATTAGATGTTTTGCTCCACTTTTCAAACTTTGAGTATTGGTAGCAAAACAATAGCACGTTCTTTTGTGCAACAGTCTAGGGTTGGGCTTTTAAGCCTCTTATGCTTCTTTTTCTGTTGGTGCATTTGATGGGGATGGGGGGGGCGAGAACCTTTTGTCTCACGGCCTGATGGCTGACCCTGGTTGCCCTCTGTATTGGCTGGAGCACCATTTCAAGAGGAAGGAAGGTTTACACCATTGCTTTCATCTTCCCACCTGGTGTATGGGACCTTTTTATCCTGGGTGCTGGCCTGCCTGTATTTATTTTTGTTTTTATTCATATTTTTTTAATTATTCATTTCCTCATTGTTAACGGCTTCTAATTGTTTATTCGAAGCTGCTCTCTTTGGGAGACGTGCTAGATGGCTTGAGGAGGCAGCACACCATTTGTTTTGAATAATTGGTCAGAGTTTCCTCAAGTAAGAAAGTATCCTCATGTAAGAGTCTCTGTCAAACCCCTGTACAGAAAGACCTGTGTGTATTCTCATGTGAATTTTTAAATTGTGGAAATGTAGTTCTACAAACTGTGACGGAATAAGGTTGATCACTTTTTTTAAAAAAATTTATTTTTCTTATCTTTCTGTTTTTGCTGGAGATGAGGCATCCTACCGGATGCCAGACATTCACCGTCTATTTCAGACATTCCAGAGATCTTTTTAAGATTTTTCCCTTTTGTTTTCATTTTAATTTAGTTTATCTAAAGAGATCAAGGGGCCTACTCTTGAGGCTAAGATTTGATTATCCTATGAGTAAAATTTATATCAGTGGGCTCTCTTAAGGATAGATGTTGTTCCTTTTAGGGCTGCTATCTCTACTTCCTTACAGTTTGGTTTTCCCGGGATTGTTTCTAAGTATTTACTTAGATTTTTTTTCAATAGACCAGTTGCTCCCCACTACAACCTAAATGATGTTTATTTTATCGAGGGACCATGTTATTTTAAAATCATTTTTGAGATCTTGGTATTTTGTTATTTTTCCCGTTCGACTCTATTGAGGCCATAGTCATTTGGGATGGTTACATCAATGATGAGAGAAGTTTTTTTCTGGTTTGTTCCGGATGACAATGTCTGGTTTGATGGCCTTGTCTTTTATGTATCTTTCCGCCTATATGTCTTTATCATAGAACACTGTCACTTTTCCATTCGATGTTATGGGTGGGGGTTCATGTTCCCAGATTTTCAGTGATCTTTCAAGCTGCATCTCTCCGAGGATCTTCCAATGTAGGTATTTACATACTTTGTTGTGGTGGGCAGTGTAATGGCCATCTTCGCATGTGCTTTTTCAAAGTAGAACTGAGTGAAAATTTAGTTCTACAAACTTTACAAGAATATTATTTCAAACCTGTGTGTGTTCGCATGTGAGCTTTCAAATGGGAATGTTGTGAAAATGCAGTTCCACAAACTTGGCAAGAATAGGGGTTTTCACTTTTTATTTTATTTTTATTTTCATTCATTTGCTGGGGACGGGGCATTCTTCCAAATGCCATACGATCACCCGCTATTTACAGACTCCAACCGAGAGCTCTTTTCAGGATTCTGGCTGTTCCCTTGAGTGCAGTTGTTTGGATTTCTCTTGCACTTGGTTCACCAGGTATACTTGATAAATACTTTTTCAAGTTGTTCTTCATGAGTCCAGTGGCTCCTATTATAACTGGAATGATAGAGATCTCTTTGAGGTTCCAGTTTCTTTTCATATCATACATTAGACCCTGATATTTTGTTATTTTCTCCCTTTCAGTTCTATTTAGACCCCCATCACTAGGAACACTGACCTCAACCAAAGTTGCAACTCTCTCTCTCTTGTTCCATATTACAATGTCAGGTTTGACAGCTGCGTTTTCCAGATAGGTAGCTGTGGGGATTTCATGGTCATAATGGATGGTGTATGTCTCATTCCCCACAGTTCTCTCAGGTAGATGTTCCCAGTGCCTGCTGCTACATCTGATATTCAGTTTCTTACAGATGGTCCAGTGGAGGTATTTGCACACTCCATTATGTCGTGCTGTATAATAGCCATCTGCCAACATGATTTTGCAACTCGATATCAGGTGGCTCACACTCTCCACTTCAGTGTGGCAAAACCTGCACTTGTTGTCCTGACTGAGACCAACCATCTTTTTAAACGCATTTGTCATCAGGCCCTGGTCTTGTGCGGCCATTATAAGCCTCTCCTGGTCGTAGTGGAGGCCTCCCCTTCTTAGCCAGTCCAAGGACCCTTCCTTATCAATAGTCCTTGGATAGTTCATCGAGGAAGTATGTGGCACGTTTCTGTCCTGACCACTCATCAATTCACCTGTTCTTAAAAGTCTGGGTGTATCTCTTGTGGCTCTTTTGGGCTATCTCTGTGGCAGGATTGTTTGGTGTTTCTGCCTCATCTATATGACAGCCTTGTCCAAAATGCTTGGCCAACTTTGTGATGGAATTTGTTTTGCTGGCTCTTGAATCTTGGTGTTCACGTACCATTGCTAGGCTGGGGTTTAAGAAGCTTCTTAGGTACTGGCCAATGCTGACAATAGTGGCTCTGTGCTGGTGGTTTATTTCTGATAGACCCAATCCTCCCTCTCTTCTGGGCAAGTCCAGTCTTGGCAGACACTGATTTCTATAGATGACCCTATGGAGGGTTAACATTTTTCGAGTCTTTACATCTAGCCTGTTGATGGTTTGTTGAGGCCAATCAATGATGCCAAAGCTGTACGTAATTACTGGCATTGCAAGTTGGTTGATAGCAGTTATTTTATTTTTGTTCGTAAGCTGTGTTTTGCAGATCTTTCTGACACGGCGTACATACTCTCTGCCAATTTTCTCTCTCATCCTGGCATGTTGGATGGTGTCATTTTCCTCAATTCCAAGGTATTTATAGGACTCCTGCTCTTCGAGATCTCGTATCTCATTTTCCTCATCTAGCTGTAGATTGTCTGTCTGAATCTTATTCCCAGCCCTGAGGGAGCACTTGGCGCATTTATCCAAGCCAAATTTCATTTCAATGTCTTTCGAAAATGTGTGTACAACCTGCAGGAGCTGCTGCAATTCAGTGTCAGAGCTTGCATACAGCTTAAGGTCATCCATGAAGAGAAGGTGGTTGATTTTCTTGGATGGATCTCTCTGGCGTCCCTGACCCAGGCTGTAGGCCTCTCCCCTGTTGTTGAGAAGCTTACTAAGTGGGTCTATTGCCATGCAGAAGAGCAACAGGGATAGGCTGTCACCTTGGAAGATTCCTCTTCTGATATTAATGTTAGGGCTGGTAAGCTTTCCATGGCTGTGGCTTAGTTGGTTTGCCACATTTTTATGTGGGCTGTCATTGTTTTTTTTAATTATTGGGTTGATATTATACATGTCAAGGCACCGTAGTAGCCATTAGTGGGGCACGCTGTCATAGGCCTTCTGATAATCAATCCATGCCATGCTCAGGTTTCTATGCCGCTTCCTACAATCCTCTAAAATTGTTTTGTCAATCAATAACTGGTCCTTGGTACCAAAGCATCGTCTCCTACAGCAAGCTTGTTGATCTTCTAGGTAGTTTCCAGAGGAGAGATGGTCGTAGATGCTATCGGCTACCAGGCCAGTAAAGAGCTTGTAGGTGGTACTGAGACAGCATATGGGTCTGTATTTATTTGGGTATTGTGTCTCTTTTGTTTTGGGTATGAGGCTTGTGTCTCCCTTAGTGAGCCATGGTGGTGTTACCTCTTCACCCCTCAGTAGTTTGTTGAAGCATTTACTGTAGTGGCCATGGAGTGCAGTCAACTGCTTAAACCAAAAATTGGAGACATTGTCAATGCCAGGTTTCTTGTGGTTAGCAAACAGAGCTAGTTTTTTTTGTCGCTTCTGTTGTAATCACTGGCTCCGGCATTGTGGGCTTGGTCTCATTTATCCTCTGTATGTCTCCAGTCCACTGGGCCTCTTGGTTGTATAGTCCCTCACACTCAAACAGGGGTCGCCAGTAGTTCTCCAGGTCTTGTTCTTTAGGTGGTTTTTCTACAGTAATGGTATCCCTTATTAGAGTTCTATAGAACACTCTAGGGTTTGCTTCAAACTGTTTGTTCTGGGACTGGGCCTTCTTATTTTCCTCGGTTTTTATTCTTTTAGCAAGTGCTGGTATCTTGCCTTCCAGCTCCCTGACAACGTGGTTTAGTTCCTCACTGCTGGTGGTGTGATACTTTGCATGGAGTCTGCTGATGGTGTTTTTCAGTCTCTCCTTTTTCACCAGTGTGTATTCGCATGTGCTGTTTCAAACTTGAATTTTGTGAAAATGCAGTACCACAAACTTTACAAGAATAGGGTGTATCACCTGTGTGTATTCTCATGTGACTTTTCAGATTGGCACTCTGTGAAAATGCAATTCCACAAACTTTGCAAGAATAGCGTTTTTCACCAGTGTGTATTCGCATGTGACTTTTCAGATTGGCACTCTGTGAAAATGCAGTTCCACAAACTTTGCAAGAATAGAGTTTTTCATCTGTGTGTATTCGCATGTGCCGTTTCAAACTTGAATTTTGTGAAAATGCAGTTCCACAAACTTGACAAGAATAGGGTTTCTCACCTGTGTGTATTCGAATGTGTTCTGTCAGATTAGCATGCCGTGAAAATGCAATTC
This sequence comes from Sepiola atlantica, assembly GCA_963556195.1. Taxonomy (NCBI): domain Eukaryota; kingdom Metazoa; phylum Mollusca; class Cephalopoda; order Sepiida; family Sepiolidae; genus Sepiola; species Sepiola atlantica. The sequence goes on along the minus strand of OY744549.1, from coordinate 29,686,424 downwards.
CACAAACTTTGCAAGAATACGGTTTTTCACCTGTGTGTATTCGCATGTGCTTTTTCAAATTAGAACTGCATGAAAATTTAGTTCTACAAACTTCACAAGAATATGGTTTCTCACCTGTGTGTATTCGCATGTGAGTTTTAAGATTGCAATGTTGTGAAAATGCAGTTCCACAAACTTTGCAAGAATAGAGTTTTTCACCTGTGTGTATTCGCATGTGCCGTTTCAAACTTGTATTTTGTGAAAATGCAGTACCACAAACTTTACAAGAATAGGGTGTATCACCTGTGTGTATTCTCATGTGACTTTTCAGATTGGCACTCAGTGAAAATGCAATTCCACAAACTTTGCAAGAATAGCGTTTTTCACCCGTGTGTATTCGCATGTGACTTTTCAGATTGGCACTCTGTGAAAATGCAATTCCACAAACTTTGCAAGAATAAGGTTTTTCACCTGTGTGTATTCGCATGTGCTTTTTCAAATAAGAACTGCATGAAAATTTAGTTCTACAAACTTCACAAGAATATGGTTTCTCACCTGTGTGTATTCGCATGTGAGTTTTAAGATTGCAATGTTGGGAAAATGCAGTTCCACAAACTTTGCAAGAATAGAGTTTTTCATTTTTTTTTTTCATTTTAATTTAGTTTATCTAAAGAGATCAAGGGGCCTACTCTTGAGGCTAACACTTGATTTCCCTATGAGTAAAATTTATATCCGAGGGCTCTCTTAAGGATAGATGTGGTTCCTTTTAGGGCTGCTATCTGTACTTCCCTACAATTTGGTTTTCCGGGGATTGTTTCTAAGTATTTACTTAGATTTTTTTTCACCAGACCAGTTGCCCCCACTACAACCGGTATGATGTTTATTTCATCGAGGGACCATGTTATTTTTAGATCATTTTTGAGATCTTGGTATTTTGTTATTTTTTCCCGTTCGGCTCTATTGAGACCGTAGTCATTTGGGACGTAGTCATCTGTGTGTATTCGCATGTGCCGTTTCAAACTTGTATTTTGTGAAAATGCAGTTCCACAAACTTTACAAGAATAGGGTTTCTCACCTGTGTGTATTCGAATGTGTTCTGTCAGATTAGCATGCCGTGAAAATGCAATTCCACAAACTTTGCAAGAATACGGTTTTTCACCTGTGTGTATTCGCATGTGCTTTTTCAAATTAGAACTGCATGAAAATTTAGTTCTACAAACTTCACAAGAATATGGTTTCTCACCTGTGTGTATTCGCATGTGACTTTTAAGATTGCAATGTTGTGAAAATGCAGTTCCACAAACTTTGCAAGAATAGAGTTTTTCACCTGTGTGTATTCGCATGTGCCGTTTCAAACTTGTATTTTGTGAAAATGCAGTTCCACAAACTTTACAAGAATAGGGTTTCTCACCTGTGTGTATTCGAATGTGTTCTGTCAGTTTAGCATGCCGTGAAAATGCAGTTCCACAAACTTTGCAAGAGTATCTTTTCTCATTTTTTTTCATTTTACTTTAGTGTAAATTCTCAGAAAGCAAGTGGCCTCTCCTTGAACTAACACTAAATCTCTATATGAGATACATAGATATCTGAGAGTTCAATTAAAGCTTTTCTTTAACCTCTCAAATGTTGAATTTGCATAGAAGTAAAGAACACCAATTTTCCTCTCTCTAATTAATCAGTTTATTATGTTACATTATATGTTTCTTATTGTCTTTGAGTCTTACTGGATTCCAGGACAAGAACTCATCTAGTCTGGTTAGAGTATCCAGCTTAGTGTTGGTACTTGAGACAACATCTCACCGGTGTGTATTCACATGTGAATTTTTAGATTGAAACTGTGTGAACATACAAATTCAGAAACGTTACAATGGTAGGATTTTTCACCTTTGTGTATTTACATGTGATTTTTCAGACGAGGACTCTGAACATACAAATCACCAAAATATTTAATATTATTTGACACATGGGAGTCTTCTTTTTATTTCTTTTGAAAGTAGAACTCACTTAAAATTCAGTTTTACATATTGACAAGTATATGCATTCACCATTCTTTTGTATTCTTCCTTTCAGATATCAACATTGATGAGTCTAATATGCATTCAATGAGTTAGTATCGATATTTTCTACAAGATTTTGATGGAGATGAAGCATCCTATAAGATACAAGATATTCACCCGCTCTGTCTGTACTCTCATTTCTTTCCCAACTGCATCTACATGGATTTGTAAACAGCAATTCTTTGAAAATAATGATAAACCTACATACAGAAAAATAAGATGGCAGTTATTTATGCAGACTTTTCGTAATTCTTGTGGAACAGAAAATTACCATCCTTTTCTATAATAGTTTCAATCTGTAAATAAAGAAAATATGTTAGCAAAACATTTTAACATACTTTATATTTATATGCAATTAATTTTTAAAAACGAAATATCTTGTCATTCATTTTCAATGAAAAATAATTAATATTCACATTATTCTGGCTTGAAAACCAACTGTCTTATCAGAGACATGGACAATTCTAAACCAACTTCACTTGTTTAGAAATCTGGCATAGTAAATCAGAAATCTTCTTGGTGAAAAGACTATAGATTTCTAATAATAAAAGCTTTTAAAATAACAACCGCTACAATAGTTGAGACATAAAGGATAGAATTTTATATCTATTCTAAAAGAAAAGAAAAGACGAAATGACGAATGTTGATGGTGATATTACCTGATGCTCAATACATATAAGAAAATCCGTCCGCTTTTCTCTTATATACATTCTCATCTAAAGTAAATTGCGTTTTTGATTCAGCTCTCAGAAAGGTTGAGTAATTTAGTGCAATGAAACCCCATATTGAGAGTCGGCCTATTATCTATTCTCAAAATAATCAGATTCGCTAAGCATCGTCTAAACCAAGAGTAGAAATCAACTTTTGAAAAAGATGTTTTCAAACATTGTATTGTAAACTATCAGAGAACCAGCATTGTAATCTAGTAGAGACTTTTGTCCTCTCGATTTTGCAAACCATTGCCTTTTTCGAAATTTCAACCATTACACATTTGTTCATTCCAAGCCATGCATGCTTCCTTTCCATGTAAAAAATTTGGGATATTTTAATTTATTTCAATCACGAAAACTTTATCTATTGAAAACCATAACATATTATTGTTTGTATTTCATGGTGTTTTGTTTATTGATATTTCATCTAAGACAAAATATGGATTCAGGAACGGATAACAACTTTAAAAACTTTTTTATCATTTCAATTTGCATCAAAAACCAACCATTGAACACATGAACAACTGTAAGCTGACACTCAGAAATAGGGCGTTCTATACCTCTCGCACACAAATGGTCAGAATGAAGATGGTTACGGCCAATGTGTTCAAATGATGCATGTTGCACACTATAATATTGACAGAGTTCACAACCCTAACGAATCTATATACGGTCCAATCTAGAACCGACGAGTAACACAACACTTAATCAGTATAAGAATATAATCATATTCAAAGAGAAATCTTACATTTTAACAATGGTACAAGGAGAGTCCCAGAAAGACGGTCTGGCAGTTTGGACGGAGGTAACTGAAGGGTAAATATTATCCAGCATGACTTAAAAACAGAGTCAAACAGGACAATGACCAGAATGTGACACATAGCACTATTTAACCGGTGCCAATAGACATTATATACAGCATAATCACATTGACATATATACGGCAAAATAACGTTGACATACAAATTTTTGACAACAGCAAAATAACGTTGACACACCGATTCGGCCTAGCAATTTGGAGGGTGAATATTATCCAGCATGATTATGCTGTATATAATGTCTATTGGCACCGGTTAAATAGTGCTCTCTCTCTCTTTCTGTTTTCTATCAGTTTGATCACTACTTTGTTTCATTAACACTTTACAAAAACTCGGTCTGAACAGCCAGTAAAAATCCACATACGAGCAAGACCTTAAATTAAGCCCAATCACAATAAACAGAATCGTGTTCATTGCACTCACAGGCAAGAAATGACTATCCCTGGTGTGTCTTACAAGAAATGATTCCACAAATCTCAGCCTGAACAGCCAGTCAAAATCCGCTTATTTTAGCCTATGAAGGAAGCTTTATACTGCTTAAAAGGAGTCAATATAATAGAGAATAAAATACTCATACAAAAACAACTATGAAAAGACATACCAAAGTCACTCCTTCCAGCACATATGGACGTTAATGACATGCTGGCAAATATCAGTCAATTTCTTTTTGTGCAAGTCTATATAAAAGTCTTTACCAGACAGAAACACAATAAAAAAAACTTGCAACATAACAGAACCTTAGAGAACTTTTGATGCTACTGTCGAACATTAAATTCCTATTCCAAACACTTTGGGGCATATTCAAATAACTTTGACGAATTTCTGCAAGCTTCAAGGAAAACACTATATAATATATTAAGATATATATACAGAATGAGAATGTCATAGACGCATGTGGCACCTACAAAACTAGTTCTGCACAGTATTTCAGAAGCAATATCGTCTGTTCGATTCTGAGGAGTATATGTTCCTGGAAATATGAGTATTCGAAAGTGCACAGTCAGTGTACTACTCCCACCATACTAGTGGACAGTAGTGATGACTATTACAGCCTCTGCCATCATAGCTTAGTTAGATCCCTATTGACACATAACATGCCCATCAAAGATAAAATATGTCTCTAGCAATGATGCTATGCATGCTACAGTACCATTTCCCAGTCCCCAAAGGCAAATACTGAATTAACAAATGGAAGAAGATAAAGTCAATCAGTACAGGGCATAGCGATGGCCAAAAGACACCTGAAACAAAAGGTGACACAATGAAGTAGCACACTTTATTGACTAAGATTTTTAAATCTGTTCAGATACAGTAGCAAGTCAGCCCATACACAAATTCTATAAAATTCTTAATGGTAGACATTCGTTACAATCTGACATCTGTTGCAGTTCTCATACACATGCTGTTGGGAACATTTAGTAAACGCACTAGGCCACAGACTGAACATGCAGATATCGCCTAGATAAAAAATGGAAGACTTGGAACAGAAGGAAGTCCCCACACTGATGAAGGTTGATGAATAACAATATCAAACAAATCAGCCACAACCAAATCAAGTCATATGTCATAAAACAAGAATATCACAAACACTTAGAAAGATTTCTCCACGGATGCAAGTACACAAGAATGTCCTGGCAAGTGACTACAACTCAAACATTTTTTGCCCCGAGAGAAATAACAAAGTAGAGTAATATGTCAAAGGTATTATATGATAAGACGTTTTTTGATGCAACTTTGGTCAGTTCACCCATGATTGGACACATGCATCCATAGATAATATTCACATGTTGATAAATGGGGCAAATGTGGCACACACCACAGATATTTTACTATTTAACAAACAAAAACCGGTACCATACTCTCTCCAGCGAGCATCAACACATGATTAAAAACTTCACCCAGGGAAAGGGTTTTTTTCCACTCTGTCCACATGTATCGATTAACAGGTTATACATGTAAAAGACATCTTCATGACAGTATATTTCGCTGGAAGATGTCGCTTCTCTCATATATAGTGCCGGCTATTCCCAAATGGTTACCCAACTGCTTCTGGTAAAGCTCAACGTCACTTAGAGATCATTGGATTATCTTTCCTATTTCATTTGGTTTTAGCAAAAAAATGGTATTAAAATAAAATTTAAAGTCTCCCAAATTTATAATGGTCAAAATATTTTTACGTTTTAAAAATGTCAGATGTTGCATTAAATATAATAATGGAGTTTTGGCAGACTTATGTGACGTCACACATTTCGATCGGTGTTACAGCAAAATAAGCCCCTATTATTTTTTGCCCAGTTCCATTTTGACGATTTTTTTAATCTTCAGTTTAACTTTCAAAATCACATTTGATGTTATTATTTGTTGATAAAACAATTTGTTGAAAAGAATAATTTTCAAAAACCACCAGAAGACAAACGACAATACGTCATTATTATGATGTTTAATTTGTTATACAAATGATAAAATTGAAAAATTTTGTAATATATTTCTATTCGTTTGATTTATTGTTTGTAAAATTGTAAAAAAAACATAATTAATAAGTAAATAATTTGTTGAAAATAAATCATTATTTGCAAAAAGTAAAAAATAAAAAATGGCAAAAATAAAATGGGGATTATTTTTGTTGTAACACAGGTCGAAATTTGTAACAGTTATCGTCTTGAATATAACCATTGTATCATACCTTAAAAACAAACATTTTCACTGAAAAAGTAAACTATGAACATTAACTTCGCACATAAAATCTCTCGTTAGTAAATCTCACATATTTCTCAATAAAATTAAAATGTGTGATAAAAAATTAAAAAAACATTTGCAAAAATTAATACTAATTATCTAAAATTGAATGTAAAAATACAATTGTTTCATATTTTTGTAAAATTTCATTTATTTTATTATGATTGACTTTTGTTTGATTTTAAACTTTTGCCCGGCGAGCTTTTATCTGGGAATCTTTTGTAACCTACGCATAATAATAATATATTCTTTTTTTACAAATCATAGAAATATAATTTTAATTTTTGCAAAAGAAACAATGTCTGGGCAATTTTTATTATCACATCCGTCGTTGTTTTTAATCCCTAAAAAGATTCAGATTCTATTTGTGGCGGAGGGGGGGGGGGCGATTACATGTAAACAGCTTGAAGAAATATATGTAACAAAAAAATAAATATTTTCGATTTTAGAGTGGGAGTTCACTTTTCTTATATGAATAAAACATAAAATGAGCACTCACTCCCTGGCCAGTTAGCGTAAATCAAGACATATAACCGATTGGGTTTTCAATTTTTCAAGTCAAGAAAATTGGGAAAGGAGCATTATTTTTACTTATCTAATTTAGACTTTTTTCTATTTTTAATATATATCGGGTTTGTATTTTTCTAAACTTGAAGTGTTTTTGTTATATTATGATGGGCCCTGTATTTTAAACGGGTAGATCAGCTAGTATTGATTGTGACCGGGGTGAATTGGTCGGATTCGGTGCAGGTTGAGCTGACCTCTATTTTGGATGAGTAGGTCGGTTCCCACGAATGATTTGTTTTGTAAATCATAATGGGTTGACAGGACCTGGCTTGCTTCAAAAGATTTGGGGTTAGTAAAGGTCAGATATAATGTAGGGATTTTCGTTCATGACAAGACAGGATTATGACGTCACTTGTTGTTGTCGGAGCGAGAATCGAGATCAGTCCGCCATGGGAGCTTGAAACGACAACGTCATTTCGGAAAAACGAGCGAAGTTTTCCCAAGAATGTAATCGCTCGCGATAAGGGCTGTATCTAAAACAGATCACCATGGAAGCTTGTGGCGAGCGCATGCAGATGAGGTAGCTCTCGAATGCAAGAGTTCGGGTGTGAATCGAAGAGATATGGGCCAAAGCTACTAAGAAAAACTAACAGCGTCTAACGTCCCACACAGTACGAACTTAAGAAGATGTGAATGAAGAACCAATAATGGAAACCTCTCCACTCGAATGAAAGCATGAAATAAAAAGAACAAGAGAAATCTCTCAGAAAATCCGACTTCGAGTGTCTTTGTCCTCTGCTTAAAGATAGAATTTGCCCACAAAAACAGGTGCCGCGCGGCGATCACAGCCAGCAACAAGATGAGGGCCAGCGACGAACGAGAACCACAAAGGTAACTTTCTTATAATGTAAAATATCTGGAAACTGTGTTTCAAAGTGACTTTTGGACTCTTGAAAAATGTGTTTAGAAATCTGTTTAAATGACTCTTAAGAAAAGTGTGTTTAAGGTCCCTGTTGAAAAATGACTCTCCAAAATGTGTTAAAATTACTGAGAAACATGTTTGCTTAAAGAATGACTATGAAAATGTCTATGAAAATTGTATCATCAGAAGTATTAAGAAAAAAGATTGAAATCACTATTAATCCTCTCATGAACATTTCGCATTATTTTCGGCCGGAGAGGATGTAATAGCGAACTGTTGAGGTGGTTTTGGAGAACTGCCTCAGTCGGAAGGATTTCTGCCTGTAGTAATAAATAAGCTCTCCCCCCCCCCTTTGCTTCTCGTGACGTTTAATTTCGGTAGTTATGCAACATTTTAATTCACTCTGAAATAAGCTACTACTTACCAATAAAAAAAATCGATGACGATAATAAAAATTATCGTCTTTGGCTAAGTAAAAGTGACAATAACAACTCCAGAGAAAAATCTTATAATCCACACTTAGTTTTTTTTAGGGCCAGGAATTTATTTAACGAAAAGAGTTTATAAAGATATTAAATAAATAAAAACTATTTGTGAAAACATTAAAAAAATAATTTAACACATTATTATATTATTATTATAGCATATTTTTATTTTTCTTCCAAACATCTAAATTATTAGTAAAATGTATTATTTTCATAGCATAATTACTAAAAGTATAATGCGATAGAACACTTTTCACAGGCTTTTCATTTCACTTCAAACAGTTAATTGTATCTGAATATTTACTTCAACTATAACCGAAGTTTTACATGCTTCACTATCAATAACTTTATGATTCTCGGCATTGTCTTTTGTTTTGTTTGTTTAAACCGAATATGATGATAGAAAAGTCTCAAATTAATATGAATTTAAAAAAACACATTTTGTTTTCATTTTTGGAAAATTCCTAGCATACCTTTAAGAAAATCGTAAAACAAAGAAATTTAAGTAATACTTACGTTTCCATAAGCTGCTTTAAAGAATCGACAATAATCTTTCGACAATAAAATGATGTGTTAGTGTTCGAGTTAAAACGAGTGTAAGTGTAAATTCAAGATGGCGACCGGAAATGAAGGTTCGCAGAAAATTTTAATAGACATAAAACAAAGCGATTTCGCAATTGTGTCGATCTCTTTGATTACAGGGGAAAACATTATTCAATCAATTAAATATTTGTCACTTGTGCACTTGAGGAAACAACTGAATTTATTTGTTTTCAATTTAGAAGAGTTACATTTAAAACAGCGGCGATAATCCACATTCAAGACAGGGCAAACAGATAATCAACCGGAAGTAACGAAACGAACAATAGATTAAACCATTTTAATAAATATATTTATTTAATAAAAGAAAAACACTGTAATAGTGTTGGGGTTTTTTCATAATTTAATGTGAGATTTTTTTAACATTTAAAATGTTCAGTGATTGTTTTAACATCGTAATAAAATAGTTTCTGAATTCAATATGTTATCAATTTAATTTAGGGTTTATCAAAGGGGGTTCGGAATTAATTAGGGTATCTTTCAGAATGATCAGTACGCTGAAAACGCTAAAAAAAACAAATATACAACAAATAAAAGTAACTGTCGTCGATAAAAGTTAATTTAAAACTGACCTGTGATATTTGTTTGTATTTTTAAACCGTTCCAACTGCTATTTAGTAGAAATCAATAGTTTTATCACGGGAACTTGCAAAAAAAAAAAAATGGCGCTTGCTCGTAAGACGCCATACTGTCTAAAAAAAACGAGTAAAAAATGAACAAGAAATTTTTTTTACATCTAATAAAACCCCATTTATAGTACGTAAAAATACAAACAAATATCATAGGTAAGTAGACAAATATCTCTTCTCGACGTAGGTTAAACTCACTTGTTGCATATTTATTTTTATAACCCCGTTCTCGTTAGTTTTTTGGACCCCGTCCGCGACTGTACTGATCATTCTGAAAGATACCCATAAAGCTCATTTTATTTCTTTCATTTACAAAATAATATTGTATGAATTAAAAAAAAGTTTTATTCCACTTTATCATGACTATTGACATTTACTTTGTTTTTACCGTCACTCATATTGCGACTATTATTTTGGGGCAGAAATTTCCTGGCGCCGCCAAATTAAAACAAATTTATTCGTCAATATACAGTACTGGATAAGCTATTATGATGACGTTTAATAAAATATTTCCCCAAAATCATTAATTTCACAAAATGTTTCCCCCCAAAAAAAACATTATTTTCACTAAATATTTCCAAAAAAACATTTCATGTATTTTTTGGAAAAACACATTTTCACTATTAGTTGATAAAAAATTAGTTATTCCTATTCTCAAAGGGGGGGGGGGCACATTATTTAATTGCTCAAAAACATTGTTTATTCTTTAAATATATTACTTATTTCTAAGTTGTTTATTGAATAAAAAAATCACATTCCGTTGCCCAAAAACATTTCTTGGGGGAAAAAAAGGGCGTCTACATTTCTTTTTAAAATATTAATATACGACTTTACACATTTCTTTAAAAAAAACTTTACAAATTTCCTAAATAAATGATAAATATACTTTACAAATTTCCTAACAAAATTATATAACTATACTTTACAAATTTCTTTAAACAAATAATATAAATATACTTTACAAATTTCTTTAAAAATATGATAAATATTCTTAAATGATAAAATATACTACAAATTTCTTTAAAAAATATTAATATACGACTTTACACATTTCGTCACATTTGGCATTTCACAAGTCTAGTTTTAGACATGACCGAGAAATCAGACGAGATTTCGCTAACGAGATTTCCAGTTTCTCGGCAACATATAAAATTACTTCCGGTTTGTAATTAATTCCGTCACCCTTTAAAGATATCTTAAAACATATCCTCTACCGTTATAACTTCTTCAACTATTTGTTCAAAACAATAAAATAAAAAACAAATAAATTATTTAAAAAATAGATCCGGTATTCTGTTAATTTTTTGTTTATTACGAAATAAAAGTAATACATTCGTTGGACAAGTCTGAAATTGGTATAAATTGTGGAGAAAGTTTTTTTTATTTTTTTTATTTCTGGCCATCCGTATAAGAGAAACGGCGTTATTTGCTGCTGAGTGAACACGAAAGTATGAAAGTCACAAATCGCCCTTAATAAAACATATCTGCTGCTGTTATAACTTCTTCAACTATTTTATCGATAACTATTGACTAAATTGGTTATATGTGGACGTAATATAGCGGATTATCACGAATGAATTTGATGAAAATAGAAAGCTCACGAAAAAATGGGAGAGGAAATGACACGGTAACAATGGCATAGGTAAAAATTGCACGTTAACAATGGTATAGGTAAAATGTCACGGTAACAATGTGATAGGTAAAATTGCACGTTAACAATGGCATAGGTAAAAATCACACGGTAGCAATAGCATAGGTAAAAATGGCACGTTAACAATGACATTGATAAAAATGACACGGTAACAATGCCATATGTAAAAATGGAACGGTGACAATGGCATGTGTAAAAATGGCACGGTAACAATGGCGTAGGTAAACATTGCATAAGTGGATGAATAGGGAAAATAGCACAAAGGAAAAAGATAAAATCTTACAGTGAGTTTGTCAAAGAATTTGATAAAATATGTAAAGGGAAAACATTAAGAAGTTTATCAAATTAAAACGAAAATTATATCTACAATACAAATAGATGAGGACATACAGTCCCCCCCCCCCTCGTCAAAAAAAGAGATTCTATTTTATTTAGGCAGTTACGTGTTAACACCTTGAAAATGTTTGGTGAAAAAAAAATTATATTACATAAATTTAATTTCTCATATAAATTGAATGTAAAATGATCACACATTTCCTTTTTACGTGCATATTGTCACACTGTGTTTGCTCGTATTGAGTGGCTTATTAGTAGAGACAAACGAGAGACGCGTGTTGTTGGTTTTAAAAATATACATGGAGAACTTTATTCAAGTGCGCATGCGCGGTTGTTACAAAACTAGAGTTCGTCACAAAACGAAACGATAACATCGTTACATCCCCCCTTTACCAATATGAAGATTATGATATTGAGCATATTCAATATATAATAAAAAGGTAAGGGCTAATTCAGGGTAGACTGCCTGAATAGCTACAGCGAAGCAGGGGATTATTCTGCCCCATGAATTGCTTGCTATAATTCTCTAGAAAATGTTCACAAGTTCATTTTTGATGGTGGTCGTACCATCCTGCCACTGCGAGTGTATTGTTGGGAGTCTCTTTGTGAGGACTGAGTTGTACATACAGGTGGTTCTGCAAATGCTACATGCTTTGGCGTTTGTGGTGGGGTTGGCCTTATTGGAGCACTCCTAATATGCTGCCGGTTTCTCCGTAGCACATATCCGTTTGCAGTTTTTAGGAGATATGATCGGGGACCATCTGCTTGAGATACTACGGTTGCTAGGTCCCAGTTTCCATGTGTAGGGTTTTGTGCTCTTACCCTCTGGCCAGGATATAAAGGTGGTAGGTCTTCCTTGAGTGCATGCTGGTCAAAATATTTCTTTTGCTTATGTTGCCTTTGTTTAAAAGCATCATATATTTGACCTTGATCTTGGTGGTTGTTTTCTATTTTTGTTGCAATTGGGGATTGGATTCGTCTACCCATGAGTAGCTGTGCGGGGCTGGATATGGCGTTTGAGATAGGTGTGCAGCGCCAGTGCAACAATGCAATTTCGGGTGTTGTCCCAGATTGCTTGGCCTTTTTGAGGATGGTCTTGATGGTCCTTATCTGGCGCTCTATGAAACCATTTCCCTGTGGTCTTCGAGGTGAGGTGGTCTGATGGTTGAAACCCCATTCTGTGGCAAATTCGTGGTAAAGGGCGCTTGAGAAGTGCGGCCCGTTGTCACTAACCACTTTTGACGGTATGCCAAACTCCGCGAAGGTTTGTTGCGTTATTTTTACGATAACACTGCTTGGTGATTGGGCAGGTAACTGTTTGATGACAGGGTACTTGGAGTAGTAGTCTGCTATGATCAGCCATTGATGTCCATGGAGCTCGAACAAGTCTGTTCCAACTACGTCCCATGGCTTTGTTGGAATGTCGTGCTGCAGAAGAGGCTCTGACATTTGTGATGGCTGATGTTGTTGACAGATGCTACATGAGCTTGTAAATTGCTCGATGTCTCTGTTTATATTTTTCCAATAGACAGTGTCTTTGGCTAGGAGTTTGGTTTTCTCCTGTCCTAAGTGAGCAGTGTGGAGTTGCTTTAGGATATCTTCTTGGAGGGTCTGAGGAATGACAATTTGTTGTCCTTTAAGGATAAGGCCGTCATCAATTGATAGCTGATCTCTTAGGCTCCAGAATTCTCTGATATCGGTAGGCAGTTGCTTGATTGTCTCAGGCCATCCCGTGACAATGGTATCTCTTAGCTGGCTAAGCAGAGGGTCGGCTGTTGTGCAGTCTCTCAGTTTTTCAATGCGGTCAGCAGAGAAACGAATGGTGTCAACTCGAACATCCAGATCGATAGGGTCCGAATTACCAGGTGATGGCAGGCGTGATAACCCATCAGCCAATATGTTTTCGGATCCCTTGTTGTAGGATAATTTGAAATTATATCCCTGTAGCTGGATAAGCATTCGTTGTAGGCGAGCTGGAGCTGAGGTGAGAGGTTTGTCAATGATCATGACAAGAGGTTTATGGTCAGTGATAATTTGGAAACCATGACCGTATAAATATGTGTGGAATCTATGTGTGCCAAACACGATTGCCAGTAGTTCCCGCTCGATACATGCGTATCTTTGTTCTGTTTGTGTCAGACTCTTGCTTGCGTATAAGACAGGCATTAAATTGCCAGCTGCGTCTGGTTGTAGAAGCGCTGCGCCTATTCCATGAAGACTTGCGTCACAGTGCATGTAGATTGGGCGCTTGGGGTCAAAGTAGTGAAGTAAGGATGTTTCAGATACTTCACTCTTCAGGTTTTTGAAAACCGTCTGGTGGTGTGGCTCCCATTGGAATTCTGACTCTTTGTGAAGTAAGTCACGTAATACAGTGGTTTTTGAGCTGAAATCCTTTATAAAACGGGATAGGTATGTCATTACACCTAAGAACTGTTGCAGTTCTGTTTTATTGCGTGGTTCTGGCATTTCCTGTAGGTCTCGTACCTTTGCTGGGTCAGGTTTCATCCCAGTATGGGTGTATATATTTCCGAAGAAGGAGATTTCCTGGCGTTTTATCTCGCATTTCTTGGAATTCATTGTGAGGCCCTCTTGTGTGGCAACTTCCATGAGGTGCCTTAGGTTGTTGTCATGTTCGCGTTCTGTTGAGCCATATACAACAATATCATTAGCTATACCGCATGCTCCTGTGCACTTCTCAAGTATTCTGTCCATCTCAAGCTGGTAGATGTCTTGGCTCACGTTTAAACCAAATGGAAGTCTTTGGAAGCAGTACCTTCCAAATGGTGTTTGAAAAGTGGTCAGGATCTGGCTTTCCTGGTCAAGCTTTATAGACCAGTATCCTGCCTTAGCATCCAGTTTTGAGAAGTATTTTGCACCTGCAAACCGGTGATTGAGTTCCTCAACTGTTGGAATTTGATGATATGGCCGCATTAGGGCTTTGTTTAGTGCCCTTGGGTCTAAGCAGACCCTTATTGTTCGTCGCGTTTGGTTACATATGTAAGGGAGCTTACCCAGTCTGTTGGCTCCTCAATACGACGAATGACATTCTGTGACTCCATCTTGTCTAGTTCAGCCTTGATCTTTTCACGCATGGCTATTGGCGTTCTTCTCGGTGCGTCTATGTGGCATGGGATGTTAGGGTTGACAGTGAGCTTGTGTGTTTTCTTGAACTCGCCAATGCGGTCGAATCTGTCGGGGTGTAAACGCATCAGATCATCTATGCTGTTGATAGGTTGTTGCTGAACGGATATGGCACAGTTCATTGTCACAACGTTAAATGCTACAGATGTTGGCAGGCCCAGTATAGCTGGTCCTGGAGTGTTGACCACATAAAATTGAGTGTTGAGCCATGATGAGTCCTTGTATTTGCACCTGATGTTTGTGGTGCCATGGCATTTTATTTCAGTGTTGTTGTATGCTGTCAGTACGCATTTCGTTGGGTTTAGTGATCCAGGTATTGGGTTTCCGTCTTCGTTTATAGCGGAGGGGCACATACTGCGGAATATGCGTAAAGGTAGTGTGTTTGCTTGTGCACCTGTGTCTACCTTCAGTTTGAGGCTGTGCGTACCTGGGTGGTCTGTCAATATAACGTTGATATTGACAAATGCTTCATTTTGTGTTGTTTTTTGTTTATGCAGTGGATGTTCACTGTTAATAGTGCTGAATGTGAGGTGCTCCATCGCCGCATGTAGGTTTGTTGTGGCTCGGTCGTCATGTTCAGCAACGCTGTCGACTTTTCGGCCTGTTTCGTGTTGTCTGTGCCTTGACTGGCTACGGCTTTTGTGCCAGGATTTTCCTTGTTTCCTGGGTCTGAGTCTCACTGAGAAGCACAATTTGGCCCAATGGCCCATTTTTCCGCAGGAACTGCATATGTCGTTCTTGGCAGGGCAATGCTCCTTGCCAAAACGATGGTCCCGTCCACAATTTTTACATAAGTTGCTGGTATTTCTGTTGCCTTCCTGGCGTTCGCGACCACCGCGATTTATGGTGTCTATCTGTGACAGGCCATGTAGTTGGTGTATTTTGTTTATATACACGGCTGAAGCCTCATATGTGCGTGCTAATTTCACAGCCTCTTCTATTGTGTAGCCCTTCGGTTTGTTTAACAATTCTTTTTGTAAGTCCGGTATGGGCGTGTTGGCTATCAGTATTTCTACTAAACGTTCGTTCATTTCATGGGCTGTGAAGTCGCATTTCTTCGCCTGTAAGCGACACCTGTTTAGAAATATGTCGGTCGTCTCGGTAGGCTTTTGTTGGTATCTACTGAGTTCGAGCCTATATATACGGTGGTTGGTTGCCGGTTCCAGCTGCTCCATAAATGCGTTGAAAATTTTGTCGGCGTCTCTCCGGTCTTCGCTTGACATAGACCAACTGTTGTATCTACGAATTCCTTCCTCACCAGTTGCGAGTAGAACGATAGGCACTTCCTCTTCTTTAGTTCCCTTCGCTGTGAAATAAAGTTCCAAACGTTGTTGGAATATCTTGAATGACTCTGCAATGTTAGGCGAAGAGTCCCAGTCAAGAATGGGAACTGGTATAGATATATTAGCCATAATAGTAGTAGTGTTGTTATATGTGTGCGAGAGTTCTGTTCCGAGCTTCGACGAGCGTGTGTGTGTGAAGTTTTACGAAGTTTTGGTTCGAAAAGAAAAAATATAATGTCTTACTTTAATCGTTGTTTTCTCTTATCTTTCTTTATATCCCACCGCTGCCACCATGTCACACTGTGTTTACTCGTATTGAGTGGTTTATTAGTAGAGACAAACGAGTGACGCGTGTTGTTGGTTTTAAAAATATACATGGAAGCCTTTATTCAAGTGCGCATGCGCGGTTGTTACAAAACTAGAGTTGGTCACAAAACGATAATAATAATAATAATAATAATAATAATAATAATAATAATAATAATAATAATAATAATAATAATAATAATGATAATAATAATCATGTGCATTGCTAGAGATGAAAATGGGAAAACTGGAGGCAACAGAGGGCATGGAACTGCCCAATCAAGAGGAGATGAAAGTGCCAGGCGAACAGGATAGCTATAAATATTTGAGAGTTCTGGAAGCAGACATCATCAAATCTACAGAAATTAAAGAGAAGGTTGGAAAAGCAAACTGGTACAGCTTTTGAACCGGTCTGTGTTTTAACCCTAACCGAATAAGTTTTGTAAGATTTTAAAGCTGCATCTGAATCAAAATATTTTTTAAACTTGTAAAAGTCATTATTTTATTATGTTCGGTATAATCTTTAGTTTATTCATTAAAAAAAAGCATAATTTATTAAAATAAAATTACTTGTTTCATATTGAAATGTCGCCCTGTTTTTATTTTGACATCAGTTCGATTTTATTCGACTTGTTTTTTTAAGTCTGTTTACGTATTTTTGCATTAGCATGAGTCGGTTTGTAACCGTACAGATATCTGCTGATCACGCTAACTGCGAATATCAAACCGAATTTATATTCCAAAAGTTATTTTTCCGCCAACAAATATTTTGCGGCATGTCTGAATGCCAAAATTAAATAACAAAAAAGGTAGACAAAAATCAATAATTAGCTGTTTTCCTGATTTTTGTTTCGTTCATAGCTTTCCCACGATTTAGTAACAGTCAGACTTTGAACGTCGAGTTGACATGACATCAGATATCTTCATCGCCTCTCGCAATGACTTGGGCGAGATAAAAAAGAAACTAAATCTTACCACGATGACCAGCAAACGTGGTTAAATTAATCAGAAGATGCGAAGAGTTTTACACTGAGCTCTACAAAACCCCAAGATAAACGCTTGACAGACTAAAATAGGGCTGCTACGCTTCCCGCCCTCACAGTTACGTCTGAAGTACAGTTGTAGCAGTTACCTCCTCCTTTTACACATAACTGCACCGGTTGGCCGTTAGGTGTCGCTTATTCACCGACAGGTGGCGCTGAAACGCGACACCGGAGTTATCTGCCCTTCTGAGTATAAAAACCGGTGTAAACGAAAAATCACCCTCGTTTTCATTCAACAGCCTCGCAGAGACGTCCCCTTGGCACCAGCTTGGACGCATCGCCGAGAACACCGACGAGGAACCTGGAAAAGCTCTTTCTTCTGCTACCGTCGCCTCACTCGGAGACTACTACCATCTTCACTTGAAACCCCACGGACAGCCCGGAGAACAATTACATTTTTCCTCTTCTTCAACCGGACACCGTCCAACTCTCTCGTCTACCTATACCAAACGGTATAGGTATCCTTGAGTCAATAAAACCCCTCTTTTTTGTTGCCTGTTACTCAGTTGTTCGTTCAATTCATTTCGTGCGATAAATGTAAGTAAGGGACAAACACCCCCTTCAATTACAAATAGTCACGTCGGGGTCACTAATGTTTGAATCGAAGGTGATGTTCCCGGCTATTAGCGTGTTCGTTAAATAAAGCAATGTTGCATGCAAATACAGAGTAATAATTAATAAACAAAATGAGGTAGTTCAAATAAGGTTTATTGAACGTGTGTGTACGTGGAATGATGAGGTGTGTGGTGTATGTATGTCGATAAGAAACAGTTCTTGAGATGCGTATGTGAAGAAAATGAGTCCGGCGTGGGAAAAGTCTTTGAAAGCCGTACACAAAGAAAATGAGTTGAGAACTCTTACCGTAGTTTGAAACACGTGTTGACGGAAGAAACGTGTGTTGGTTGTTGTTTTGCCGAGGCCAGTTGAAGAGAAAAGAGCGTGAGACGGAACGCCGGTGTCAGCGTCGTTCTGCCGAGGCCAATTGAAAGGACAAGAGGGTGATTTTCTGTTTTCATCGGTTTTTATAATCCGAAGGACAGATAACTCTGGTGTCGCTTTTCAGCGCCACCTGTCGGTGAAAAAGCGACACCTAACGGTCAAGCGGTGTAGTTATGTTTGAAAGGAGGAGGTAACTGCTACACAGTCTGCAATCACACAACTAAAGAGAGATAAATCTCCAGCAAATTTACGGCAGCTATTCCCCAAGATGGGGGTGAACCAATTGCAGAGATTTTCACCAGCAAATTATACCACAAATGCCGAACTAAAGACAACATTCTTAGTAATAGAAAGTTTGCGTCAATTACCATCCTCAGCAGGAAAGGAGATTTGAAAGATATTAATATGTCTACTTTCGGTTGTTTACAAAGTATTATTCATATTTTTTTCTTAAAAGAATACAAAACACACTTGGAAAAAAAATTACCAAGAAAACAAGCTGGTGTCCGACCTTGATTTTCAACCATGGACCACAGTCGATTTGTAAGCCAACTCCATGAGAAAGCTAATGAGCACCGTATACCATTTCGTTTTGACTATGTCGACTATTAAAAAAGCATTTGCTTCCTTCGAATTCACCCCTATGTTCACAACTTTGAAAAGTCAAGGAGTGAACAGCGCTTACTGTTACGTAGGCTTCATGCTTTAGTGGTGCATGTGAATGACAGCCGGTGCAGACGATAGATGCGCTGTCAAAGGGAAACAAATAGAACACAGAGGAATATGAACTTATGTTTATTTAGTATTTTAGACCACAGAGAATCTTATTTCTTTTTCAAATGAAATAAGTGCCTCATAAAAAGCGAGAATCATGCTGAGACCAAAAAGTGATTTTCCTAGATTTTTTCCATGATTACCCCAATTTGAGTGGACTGTCTGGCAGTTATCTCAAGTCGATATATCCAGCCGTCAGCTTATGGGTGGTCGGGTGATGATCGCCGAGAAAGAATGAATCCAAGATTTTCGGTCAGAATAAAAAAAATATCTAGGATATTGGAGGTGTGTGCCTGGCCCTCTGGGCATGACATGACGTTTGTTTTCATGAGAGCTGCGGGCAGATGGAGCTGAGTGCATCTTCAAGCAAGATGAACCAATTTGGGGCTTTAAACTGAATTACTGTGTTGATAAGAGTTATACTTTATTTTGCCGGGATAAAAGATCTCATTTTGCAAGTCTGCAACTCAATCAGATCACCCCCTATAGACAGCACATCATCGTCACTTGCTGAACTACTATCTGGATGGGTTAGATCAACCACACTACCAGTCGAATAAAACCTGGAAAAAAGAACATCGACAACGACTAGAGAGAAGATCGGCAGAAATTAAAATTATTCAAGATCTAAGTAGGTATGTAGGATGGAAATTTAATTTTCTTTTTGTGTGTGTCGGCTAGTTGCCGAGGCAAAGGAAAGATTTTAAGTCGCTGAGAATATTTATGCATATGCCTTCTAATGGTGTGGTGGACCATTTATTTTTATTAAACACCATCTGCGCGCTATCGTCGGTAGAGTAACAGAAATATAACCGTTTTCAATTAAACTGTTTGCTTACGCAAACATGCATTTACATTTTTTTTTCCGTGACATGTGTCCCGTTAGAAATTCTTTAGTCTTCAGTGAAAAATATCTCCGGTTTTTGTTTTTCAATGAAAAAGTGTTATCTTTTCTGGGAAAAGTAGTTTTTTTGGAAAATGTTTATTTTTTTGCGAAAAGTAGTTTTTTGGAAAATGGTTTTGCTTTTCGGTAAAATATGTCCATGTGGAGATGTTTTAGTTTTCTGGTGTGAATTTTGTTCATGCTGTCCATTGAGTTGGCTTAACAGAATTTTTTTGTGTAAAAAAATGGACACAAAATTGACTTTTAAATGTCCTGGAGGCTCTGGCAGGAAACTTCGAAGAGAAAACCCACAAAGTTTTCAGAAGGCTGTATGCTCTAGGGGATCACCAAAATGTAGGATGACAGATGTGGAAATATTAGTGTGTACATGAGTATTTAAGAGACAAAATCATGTGACGGTACGTTATTATTATTATTTCCCAATGGAGTTTAGAGAATTGTTCATGTTATTGAATGTATGTACACCGGCTAAGGTGTCAGGACGCGCCCATATGTATATACAAGTATGTGTGTCTGTAATATCAAGTCAACGTGTTGAGACAGTAGCCATTTTGGCGTCTTGTCGAAGCCAGGGCCAAAAAGCCCGGGAAAATGCTTATTGCGTCCCCAGAGAGGCGGGGACATGTGTTTGCAGTGCCAAAGAAAGAAAGAGAGAAGCGTTTTCTCGTGCCACGGAAGTAAAAGAAAACGGGCGGATGGCGGTCGAATGTTTATATAATTATGCTAGCCATCCGAGATTCGCCTAAAAGAAGACTACTGATTGGTCAAGACAAAGAGGAAGTAGTTTGCCTGAACTAATCAGCAGGTAGCTAAGAAGTCATTGATATTTAAACAATATAGCAGATTGTAGGAAACTGCTACAAAGACACTATCATGCTACCGCCACTCTATACAGGCTAACGCGTGTCAATAATAAATGAAATTGACAAAACGTGGAACTCTGGGACCATTTTCCTTAAAAATGGTAACCCATGAGCTATATTATGGAATCTCCAAATGCAACCAAACTCTGACGTAATTGTTTTAACCTACGTGCAATACCAGCACCGACAGTGATGAAGAAAGTGCACTTCGCTGATCCAACACCACAAACGATACAATATAATGAGAAACCAATACAGATGGGGGCAGGAAACAGGTCACCGTTTCTCATAACGAAAGAGGAATCAGACAAAATTAAGAGCAGATCCAAAGAAACACAAACACACTAGATCTGAATGAATCATAAATTTGCCGACCAGATCCAAAAACTCCATATAAACAATAAACATCATAGAGATAGTTTATGACTACCACAGAAATACCAACACTACCAGATTCAAATAATCCAGCATATTTTCTGGAGGGGGGGACGTAAATCGATCTCAAAGTGCTGACATCATATTCGGCCCCATTGACGTGTACGATTCTTCAACATTATACCTATCTTATTCATTACGAAGTAAAACCTCAACTACAACCAAAATAAATCCATTTTGTTCTTGCGATGGTTTGCCGTTGTAGCAGTTACATAATTACTATCTATTTTCTTTTTCACTTGCATGTTTTCACTCACCGAGTGATTGATGCTTTATTCAACCAAAACACTTTTTGTGCGGGAAAGTACTTCAGCCCAAACATTTTCAGGGGATTCATGAACAGTCAGATTTTGCGCGTCGTGTTGACTTGGGCAGAGGCCAGATCAAAAACCTTAACTCAATGACCTCAATCTTACTTGCATAGTAGATGCATGTCTCCTGACTCAACATATTTTGTACTTCTGCTTCCATAATTATTTGCGGGTCATGTTTATTGTGGAAATTTCTGGATGTTTTTCTAAGTAAGTCAACGGTTACTTCCCTTTGTTGAGGGGTCAGGGGGCCCTACGTGCAGGTCGACGGTCATATGGATATTGCGTGGGTGTTATGCCGGGAAGGCCATGGTGTGTCACGTGATTTCTATTTTTAGCAATGATGCATTGTTGTGTCGAGTTGATATCGGCGCGAAATTTAGTTAGAACAGAGTTGGACGCCGAGGCCGACACATGTTAAACCTGTTTCTCCGTCCACGTGGGGGACGTTAAATTTGTGAAGAATTTCTACTTGAAGAAATTTAAGAGATATGATATGTCTTGGCAGAGTAGCCTTTTGTGTATGAAATATTTTCCCCTCGATCGAGAACGTTATCCTTGGGAGGAAGTTTCAAGTCAGAGACTTGGAATAAAGAAGTTGAACGAGATAGCTCCGGGAACGAAGTTGCCTATGTTGAAGAGCTTAGCTCCCGAGAATTGAAATACTTTGCTGTCGAGAAGATTCTAATCAGAGATTAAGAATCATAGAGATTGATCGTCTTTGCAACACAGATCGATTTGAGAGATATAACTGTGCCAGCTGTATCCGTACATTCGCGCGTGATTGCCATTCAAGACAAACGAGGAATATAGCGAGTATTATGTTTATTTGAAAATTGTATTGTTCTTGTGACGTATATATTACGTTGGATTTGCTAAAAGAAAATTATTGAAGAAAAAGAAGAAAAAAAGAACTTTCTGACAGACGTCTGATAAAATAAAAAAAGAGTTATTTTTATCGTGGAAATTATGTTCGGCCTTCAGCACGGTTTGTTAATTTTATTTCTTTTGATTGTAACTTTGGTGTAAAGAAAAAAAAGAGACTTTTGATTGATTTGTAAGAATACGGACTTTATAGTAAGTTCATGTTTTAAAAGTATTTATTCCTTAACTTAGATCGTGTCAATTTTTGTTGTATCTAACTTTAATGTTCAGAAGTACTGATGTGTATTTTTTTTTTTGTATGTTATGCAGGAATAATTTATTTATTCCAGCTTTGGAAAAAAAAGCAGTCCATGCTACCTTTTTTTTGTAAATAAAACTTTATTTTAACTTTTACGAACATCGTGTATTATTCCATTCCTTATCTCTTGTTATAATTTTTTTATGATAATTGTCCTAGATAACATAACTTTCGTTTAGAGCGGTTTTTCGTTAACGCCACGAAAATTCCGACATTATTGTGTTGAAGAAGTTGTTTGAAAAAAATTGATGTGAATTGTAAAGGAGAAAGTTTGTCCTTTTAATTAAAATTTGCTAACCAGTTTTCTTAATATTCAACAAGGCAAGAAGTGTGGATATCTTTACAGCAATTCCTGCTACAAAATGGCGATCCAGAAAGCTTTCCCCTCTTCCCACCGTTAAGTAAGTTCGTACCAAGAACCAAGAATAAATAAAACATTTACAAATGCATACGTGAGCATGATAATGTACAACAATGATGAAGGCAGGGGGGGGGTCATATTCAACATTTAAAGAATTATAAAAATTATATTTTTACATTTTAATGTTTTTATAATTATTAATCAATGTTGTCATTTTTGGGGTGAAATAAAACCCAAAAAGAATCTGTTCATTCAAGGAAGATGAGTCCCGTCATCTTTTGATTTGTGCTCATTAAACTATTAAAATATTGTGAATTTGTGCATTTATACACCGCCGCTCACATTTTGAATGGCATTCTTAACATGAGGAGGACGATTCATGTATATTACCCCCTCCCCCGCTTTAATTTGATGCGAACCTGCTTTTCCGGTCGCCATCTAAAATTTTGACTTCCATCCGTCAAACTCGGCTCGTTTTAATTAACACATCTTAAAATCGTTTCTTTCTTGAGGGCAATTTGTCAAACAACAAGTAAGTGTTACTTGAATTTAATTGCTTTTTGGGGTTCTTTTTTACTACAGGGGCGCGTCCAAACAATTCTGATTCTCTCTGGTTTTGATATAGAAATGAGTCAACGTTACAAGTTTGCATACAAACGAAGAATGCTAATTTTATAGAATCGTCTTCAATCGGTTGTTTATTGTGTTTTTATGATATTTTATTTTGTTTTCGAGTGCCCTGGGGACCATTTTCACATTGAAATCTGGTACAAATACATAGTTTTGTTATTACCAACCCTAAGTATAACCTTAACGCCCACAATACTTAAACTAGCAATACACATGAAAAAATTTAAATTGCTTAAAATATCTCAATAATGGCATATATAGAAAGAGCTTGATGATCTAAGAAAGAATCTTTTTAAATTTTTTAAATCTGACTAAAAATAAGGAAGTTATGACTATTTTTGTGCCTCTCACGATTGGATATTTTCCCCTCTTTAAGACCATATGCGTTTCGTCACATTTTTTACACTAATTTTTCAGTAAAAATGTTATATCTTTGTTAAAATACAAGATTAAGCAATGAAATTTACCATATAAATGTATTTTTGTACAAGGAATCAGAATATGCCACTGAAAATCTCCAGAAATTAATGGTTTCCAAGTAATCTGCACTAAGTGCACATAAATATGCTGCAATACCTTAAAAATACCATGAATCCATTAAAAGAAAGAAGTTAGAAAACTCAAAGTTGAATTTTAATACATTTTATGTACAAGAAACTAAAATCTAATACTAGGACTGTTTAAAAATGAATATATTGCAAGATTTCTTTGGCATTATTGTAGATTAACACCTTCCGCTAACTCACCCCTTACCTCCCCAAAATATGAGATTCTACTTTTTTTATTTAGGCAATTAAAAAAAATTGAAAAACTTGGCTGAAAGAAAGAAAACAAAAACACCTATTTTAGACTTTAGAGTGGGGATCAGTTTCGCATAAAATAATCCCCCATTTCAAGGCCATTCTAGCGTTTTAGGTCAGTTAATTATGTTTTCTATGGGAGGTAAATCCTGTGCGTTTTTCTTGTTTTTTCTTTCTTTTTTTAGACGATTATGAGGGTCTTTGTGGGAGGGGGGGCTTACCACTTGAACTTCAGGTTAGTGGTAGGGCTAGGGGCAATTAAGTGTGAACACCCTGAAAACTTAGCAGAAAGAAAAAAAAACAATTCATTTAGAATTTCGAGTGGGGGATTAGTTTCACATATATTTAATGTAGAATAATTCACTTTTTCCGGGCCATTCTAGCGTTTTAGGGCATTAATCAATTTTTTTCTATGGCAAATAAATCATGTGCGTTTTTTTTATGGGGGTCTGCTTTAAAAAAAAAGTTTTTTAGACGATTATGTTTAGTTTTAATGGGCTTTTTTGTAGGATTAAGGCTTCCTACTCGGACTTAGGGTTAGTGATAAGGTTAAGGAAGGGGTTTTGTTTTGGATGGACGCTTGCCATTCGGACTTAGTGTTAGGGTTAAGGGAGTTTTTTAGGGGGTGGCTTGGCACTCATATTTAAGGTTAATGGTACGATACGTTCAATAAGGCATTATTAGGAGGTGGGCTTGTTAGTCGTACCTAGCGTTAATGGTAGAGTAATTATCTATTTTATAAATTTCACTAAAGGCAAGAATGGCCGGGAAATCGGAGATCATTTTACATTAAATTTATATGCGAAACTGATCCCCCACTCTAAATTCTAAATTTTTTTTTGTTATGTTTTTTTCTTTTTTTCGCCAAGACTTTCAGGGTGTTTACACGTAATCGCCTAAAAAAGTAGAATCTTATTTTTTTTTAAATTATCGACTAGAAAGTCATTACTACTAGAAGTTCGAAAGTTGAGTGAAAACCAGTATTTTTTAAAGTATTTTTATAAAAGAACCAAATAGGATTAACTTTTTTAAGCACAAACCTATTTTTGTCTTATTTTTACAAAGCTTTACAAGACTAGTTAGCTGCTGCTGCTGATTGATTGTTATATCAGCAATACTAGCAGCCATTGTTGACTTTCGCTCAAAAAAAGGACAATATTTTTTCGGATAAGGTAATTTAAAATTACTACTACGGAAAGACAAAACCACATACAATTATAATTTTAATGCATAAAAAAAAAAGATTAATTTATTTACTTGTTGGATACGAAAAATGTAACAACATTTTTTATATTCATATTTTAAAATTTTTCAAATTCGTTCTAGAATGAAAATAAACAAAAATCGCCTCGTGTTTATAACTGCTACTACAATGTTTTTCAAACGAAATAGAAAACGCTTTTTTCCTGATAGGGTCATGAAATATCAGGACTACCAAAAGAGAACACATATATACAATTATAATTTTAATGCATAAAAAAGTAAAATGATTGATTTACTTACGAATTGGACGACGGAAATGTATTTTGCAAAAATGTTCCACCGACGGCGAGTTGAAGTCTTATTTTTTAAATTTAAAAAAAATGAATGAGCCGAATTACAAACATTAAAAGTGATACTTTCTCTGATTAGTCTCCAAATTTCAGGACGAAATTCAACACACAGCAATGGTACGATACTTTTAAACGAAGGGTCAAAGAAAAAAGTGACGTAAATTGCTGAAAATAGCGTTAACATTTTTTTGCCTTTATTTGCTCAAAATTCTTTAAAATATATAATGTATATTATTATTCATGAATGCACCTGAAAGGATATTCATTTCCTAACAAAATGATGGTATTTAAAGCACTTAAAGTGTTTTAGTTTTTAAGATATGACTATTTTAATAGAACTACCCTCAAATCTGCGATTATCCAAACAGTTTTCTGATCGATGTGTATTGCTACTTAAACGGTTCTGAAACGTGAGTGATTCAGTTAGCCTCCCCTCTCGCTGTTAGTTAAAACATCACAAAAAATAAACATATTACGAAATCTGAAAGAAATGGCAGCATTGATGGCAAACTAATTTTGTTCTTTGATCAATAAATGCATTAGTAAACATGGATTTATTTTTACTTTTAATTCTTCAACACATTTTACCTTTTCTTTTGTTTGCGTTTGGTAAAAAAACCCAGGGAAAACAGCTAATTATTTATTTTTCTATCTCTTTTTAGTAATTTAATTTGGATTTTAAAGCTGTCACAAATTACTTTGGGGGAGTGATAACTTATTTTTCATTTTAGAAGATTAATTCGGTTTGATATTGGAAGTTACCATAAACAGAAACTTCATAAAGATGCATAGAAACAAAGAAGTCTACACGCTGAAGAGGAGCAGTAACCCAGATTCTCTTTTTTGATTTCAATCTAATTTAATTTTGCCAAACGTAATTTGCCGATCGTATGTACAAAGAAAGGACGCAATTTTTTTTTTACAGTTAACGCACATAAATATTTTACTAATTGAAGATGAGTGAGTCTCGATTGCTATGAAGTGATGTAGAATTAAGATCTCGGCCCAGATCCTTACATTCAGGGCCATGATCCTGCCCTTACTGTTTATTTTACACTGAAGTGAAAACATGTTTTTTTTTTCTTCCTTATAGTCAGGTACTCTAATTGCTTCTTCAATCATATGATATAAATTCAGTTTTTTCACGAATACTTCATTTTATTCTCTATTTTTAAAATAAGAGTAACATTCTTTCTTAGTGATGTAATGAAATGAAAGTAGGAAAACTTTTCCTGAAAATGTAATATTTAACGCTGCACGAGCGAGTGCTCATATACCCAAAGTTACTGCTCGTTTCATGTAAGTGCCCTCTTTGTTATTGGTGGGTTGTTTTCGTTGAATTTTGATAATAAATTGAAACCTCTTCTAAAAATTCATTTTTAAAAAATATTATTTGTGCATAGTTTGAAGCGATAATTCAAGGAATTCAAAGAAAGCATCCAGACACTTTCTCTGTTCTATCTTTTATTTTTTCAAAAATATAATCGTCTAATTAGATGGATCATTTATGTTTTAAGGCCCTTAAACATCAACAAACAGGCAGAATTAAAAGTGAATCTGATTTATGGACCCCAGCTTCATAAAGCAAGAGTTCCATGACAAATTGGTAACTGTTGAATGTTTCGATGCATTGATAGTCGTGCGAATGATGTATGCACCTGTAAAAGCCATTTGATATGCTTACAGAAAAGCAACTATCGTTTTATCAGGTCGGTTTTCGTTCAGAAGACTAAGATCATCTGCATAGATTAATCTGTGGATTTCATCAAATTTCGATTGGCAATTAGTGTATATGTTGAAAAGGATAGGCGCAAGAACGGATATTTAAGGGGAGTCTGTTTATAAATATCTTTACAGGCTCTTCCTTTCATCCATTTCTATGACAAGCTCTCAGCATTGATTGAATAATCTTGAAAGCTGCTGCGTTTTTAATTAGATTATTTTTCCCTCAGATGTACATGTAAATTGTTGTTAAAAGACGTGAGATTTAATTTTTAGCGTTAGAAATATATAAAAAGAATTAGAATTTTATAAAGACTATTTTAACGTTAGAAATATATAAAAGGAATTAGAATTTTATAAAAACATTTTTAGCGTTAGAAATATATAAAAAGAATTAGAATTTTATAAAAAAACATTTTTAACGTTAGAAATATATATTAAAAAAAATTATAAATACATTTTTAACAGTGAGAAATCAAAACTGCTCACGTTTTTTTTATTATATAAAACCAAAATTAATTGATTTATTATTTTTACAGACTGATTCCATAAAATCATAGCTGCATAAAAAACCTCAACTGTAACTTTGTGACATTTGAAGAACGGGGAGCTTTAATGTTCAAATATTTGTTGAACAACAGGTAATTATATTAATTTGTAAAACGTGTACATGAAAAACATATAAGCATGGTTACTTTCCTCTTGCAAGTAAAATATAATAATAAACTACTATAGATAAACTGATTTTGTAGATTGTAACAAAATTACTTCATATTATTTACATTGAAAGTTTCATGTTGATTCAAGAATATATTCGATTTTTGGTGAAAAAAGTTTACTCAGTTAATGTAATTTTAATGATAATTTTTTAAAAGGGAAAAGTTTTTCAGATTTAAGACACTTTCATCAATGTTATTTTAGTGATACTGCAAGATAATTGATTAAATTATATGTTTCAAATATATTAGATGTTTATTGAAGATTATTGAGTTTGTATTTTCAAATTAAACTTAACATTATACAACCATTTTAAAAAATTGTCATGAAAACAGATTTATGTTATATTTTCACATAATTTGATAATGTAATAGACAATTTTTACTTTTGTTCCTCAGAATATAATATCATTACATCTTATGTGTTTATTCCATGATATTTAATCATTAAATATCCAGTGTTTATTCCATAATATCAAATCATTATATCTCTAGTGTTTATTCCATGATATTAAATCATTAAATATCCAGTGTTTATTTCATGATATTAAATCATTATATCTCCAGTGTTTATTACATGATAAAAAATCATTAAATCTCCAGTGTTTATTCCATGATATAAAATCATTAAATCTCCAGTGTTTATTTCATGATATTAAATCATTAAATATCGAGTGTTTATTCCATAATATAAAATCATTAAATCTCCGGTATTTATTCCATGATATTAAATCATAATATCTCCAGTGTTTATTCCATGATATTAAATTATTATATCACCAGTGTATATTTCATGATATTACATCATTATATCTCCAGTGTATATTTCATGATATTAAATCATTATATCTCCAGTGTTTATTCCATGATATTAAATCATTATATCTCCAGTGTTTATTTCATGATATTAAATCATTATATCTCCAGTGTTTATTTCATGATATTAAATCATTATATCTCCAGTGTATATTTCATGATATTAAATCATTATATCTCCAGTGTATATTTCATGATATTAAATCATTATATCTCCAGTGTTTATTCCATGATATTAAATCATTATATCTCCAGTGTTTATTTCATGATATTAAATCATTATATCTCCAGTGTTTATTTCATGCTATTAAATCATTATATCTCCAGTGTTTATTCTATTATGTTAAATCATTAAATCTCCTGTGGTTATTCCATGATATAAAATAATTCAATTTTTAGTGGTTATTCCATATGACATAATAAGATTTTTAGTGTTTTTTCTATGATAAAAAATAATTAAATTTCTAATATTTATTTGATGATATAACATTTTTTACATTCAGTGTTTATTCAGTGATATAAAATGATTAAATCTCCAATGTTTATTCCATGATCGTCATAATCTTGCCATGATCACCATAATGCAACTCTTCTCTTTGAGAGCAGCCTTTGTTCCTTTAGTCACGATTGTTCTCAAATATGTATGTTTTCAGCATGCGACCTCCACAAGTTTTAGTTGACACGGAACTATCTTGTGTGTGTGAAAGCAATGTTTTAACCTCTCGGATATTTCCATTTTCTTCTGAATTAATTTGATCGTACATTTGTAAAACTTTAATTGAATGTTGTTTACAGAAGAAATATATGACTGTCACATCTTCCGACTGTAAAATTTGGGATGTCTTCATTATTTCTTCAAATAACATTCTTTTGTATCTTGGTTTAAGTCAAAATTAGATTAAAATAAAAAAAACTATATTCGGTACAAGTAAATATATTAAATAATTAAATATTTTATAATAGATGTGAAAAAGATGAATAGTTTTTTTAGACTATATTTTCTGGCATATAAACATTTTTGTGGGTCATTGTGATGATTTTAATATATTTCCCAGTTTCTTAGTATCTTCAAACATTTATTGATTAATTTGTTGAACGAATTGTAGCACCCCAGATATGTTTGTCAAGATTTTTAGTCCGATATTATCTGAAAAAAAGAAGTTAATTCATGTTATTAATGGATAAGTATTGCAGTCAATGTCCACATTATATTTTAAATTTAATCAATAATGAATTTGGGGACTTCAGAGAATCGTAAATAACTTAAATTTTGTCTTTTTGTTAACAATGCTGAAATCTATTTCTTATTTGCTCATTAAAAAATAACCGTGTCTACATTTGTTCAGCATATTCAAAATAAGTTTGTTTACAAAGAACATGCATAAAATTAATATATTTTCTTGAAATGTGTCTTAAATATTTTATACTTGGATAAACTCAAACAATACAAAGAAAACCTCAAATGCATTATTAGATTTGAATAGATTCCTGTTTCTTTATCAGTTCTTGAAATTTACTTTTCAATGTTGTTTTTATATTTGCAGAATATCCAGCATTCATCAGAAAAATATGTCTTATTTGATTTGAATGGATGAACATTTTCTTGGTGACTTGAAATCGTAAAATGCTTTACAGAAATATATTTCTTGGTATAAATTCCTAGAGTTAAAAACATAAAGCAAGAGGAATCATGATCTGGTGAACTATACTAATTTTATATCTTTCATCAACTCGAACTTGTGATAATATATTGGGAAATCATTTTCTTGTCAAGTGTATAAATATTTCTTTTATTTCTAGTCTCATTCAATAGAACACACGTTGGTATACATGTAACACATAGGATGAACATGATTAATACACTCATGGCTCCCTTAACAAAACCCAAATTCCTGGTATCCAAAATACTTGAAAATAAACAAATACTGCTAATAGTGAAACCTTAATTTTTGCTTAGTTATCAGCAGTTAAATTTGTCATTTTGTAGAAGTATCTATTAAAACGTTAAGTAAATTATCGATATTGGACAGAATTCAGAGAATGTCTATACATTATGTTACTAATAGAGTTTCAATAGCATTTGGATATGATGCACTGAATATAGCATTTATATTTCATTCACACCGATCTACATAAAAGATCCGTCTTTATTAATTTCAAATCCATATATTTAATAATGAGTTGTTACACAAAGAGACACACATTAATATATCCTATCATTTAAAATTTTTAAAAGTTGATTTTACTGAAATATAAGAAACATACCAGTCAACACCCCTTCAACAATTTAAACAAGTTATGGGAATGTTTCATGATTCATTCCGTTTCTTGCACAAAGGCAGAATATGGAAAATATAGACCAAAACATTGTACTAAACAGATCTCACATATCTCAACTTCGAAAATGAACTGTGAATCGGATAATGGACGGAAACGATATTCTTGTGAAATTTGCGGTTCTTATATACAGAAAACATATGCAAAAACATACTGGAGAGAAACGATATTCTTGTGAAATTTGTGGTTCTTCTTTTACAAGTAAACAAAATATGGTTATTCATATGCGAACACATACTGGTGAGAAACCATATTCTTGTGAAATTTGTGGCTCTTCTTTTACACAGAAACAATCTATGTTGAAACATATGAAAACACATACTGGGGAGAAACCGTATTCTTGTGAAATTTGTGGTTCTTCTTTTACACAGAAAACATCTCTGTTGAAACATATAAAAACACATACTGGAGAGAAACCATATTCTTGTGAAATTTGTGGCTCTTCTTTTACAACTAAACACAGTATGTTTATTCATATACGAATACATACTTGTGAGAAACCATGTTCTTGCGAGATATGCGGCTTTTCTTGTGAAATATGTGGTTCTTCTTTCACACGCAAAACACATATGTTGCGACATATGCTAACACATACAGGAGAGAAACCATATTCTTGTGAAATATGTGGTTCTTCTTTTATAAGTAAACAAAATATGGATATTCATATGCGAACACATACGGGAGAGAAACCATATTCTTGTGAACTATGTTGCTCTTCTTTTGCAATGAAACAAAGTATGTTGCAACATATGCGAACGCATACTGGAGAGAAACCATATTCTTGTGAAGTATGCTCCACTTCTTTTACAAGGAAACAAAGTATGTTGCGACATATGCGAATGCATACTGGAGAGAAACCATATTCGTGTGAAGTATGTGGCTCTTCATTTGCAAGGAAACAATATGTGTTGGAACATATGCGAACGCACACTGGAGAGAAACCATATTCTTGCGAAGTATGTGACTCTTCTTTTACAAAGAAAAAAAATTTGTTGCAACATATGCACACACATACATGAGGGTAAACATATTCTTGTGAAATATTTGTGTCTTATTCTTAAATAAATTACATATGTTGCATGTTTATATGTAAACAAAACAATATAACTGTGAAGTGTATCGCTCT
Organism: Sepiola atlantica; assembly: GCA_963556195.1. Classification (NCBI taxonomy): domain Eukaryota; kingdom Metazoa; phylum Mollusca; class Cephalopoda; order Sepiida; family Sepiolidae; genus Sepiola; species Sepiola atlantica. The sequence goes on along the minus strand of OY744549.1, from coordinate 29,653,751 downwards.
TGTGTTTTACACAGATACACTATATTAAAGAACATCCAAGCACATACTACATAAAAACTATATTCCTGTGAAATATGTTCTCATTTTTCAGACAAATCTAATATGCTAATGCTTAAGACAAACTAAATTCTCATAAAATATATTGTGTTCATTTAGAATGAAACAGCAAATGTTGCAAGACGGGCGAACACATACATTAGCAAAACAATATTATTTTACCGTGTGTGTGTTTACTTTTACACAGAAGCCACACATAGCGCAGCATATGCAGACACATGCTGGAGGGAAACAATATTTCTCTGAAGTGTGTAGATCTTTTTTACACGGAGATTAGGTGGCATCACATGCAAACACACATAAGAACGTACTTCACTTCTCTATGAAGTCACCGTTTGAGATATAAAATTTAACTTTTAGTGAAGACTCAAATATATCTATATCTCATATAGAGATAAGGTGTTAGCGCCAGGAAGGTTCCACTTCATTTCTTAGAACTGACACTACATTAACATGGAGCAAAAAGGAAAAGTATATTTTTTTGATGTGTGGGGCTCATTTTTTACACTGAAATGAAGTATGTTACCTCACACGAAAATAAATGTGAGAAATTATATTCTTGTGAAATATGTGGCTCCTCTTTTTCAAAGAAATGTTATATGTCGTCGAGTCGTATGGGCTTCATCTTTTACACTGAAATCAGGTTTGTTGCGAACACATACTGGTATATACTGAAGTAAATTAATTACATAAAGCTTTGGCATCATTGATTGGCCTCAACAAACCATCAACAGGCTAGATGTAAAGACACGAAAAATGTTAACCCTCCATAGAGTCATCTATAGTAATCAGTGTCTGCCAAGACTGTAATTGCCCAAAAGAGAGGGAAGATTGGGTCTATCAGAGATAAACAACCAGCATAGAGCAACTATTGTCAGCATTGACCAGTACCTAAGAAGCTCCTTAAACCCCAGCCTTGCAATGGTACGTGAAAACCAAGAGGCAAGACCCAGCAAAACAAATTCAATCACAAAGTTGGCCAAGTATGGTGGACAAGGCTGTCATATATATGAGGCAGAAACACTAAACAATTCTGCCACAGAGATCGCCCAAAAGAGCCGAAAGAGATACACCCATACTTTTAAGAACAGGTGCATTGATGAGTGGTTAGGACAGAAACGTGTCACATACTTCCTCGATGAACTATCCAAGGACTATTTTGATAAGGAAGGATCCTTAAACTGGCTAAGAAGGGGAGCCCTCCACTACGACCAGGAGAGGCTTATAATGGCCGCACAAGACCATTAAAACGTAATTGATCCAGATTTTCTAATTTGTAGAAAGTTCGAAGTGAATAAAAGACACGAGCCGTGGAAATGTGTGTACGTTTGTTTAGAGTTGCAGTGTGTGTGTGTGTGTTCCGTTGAACTAGAATTGTACGAAAGGGGTGCGCATTAGTGGAAGTAATCGTTAAGAGATTTTCAGTGTGGCATAAGTGTTGGTCCTTGATGCAGCCTATACATTTTTCGGGTGATTGTTGTTGCCTTTGTTGGGGGTCAATAAGGCTAGTACCTATTTACGTAACCTTTACGACTCTATATAGAACACATGGTGCTCGCTAAAATGACACAGATAAAAATGACACCTGAAAACATGGCACGATATAAATGACACAAGTGAATAAATATGAAAAAATTGTACAAAGCAAGTACAATTCAGCAATGGAAAATTAGGATCGTTCATGAGGGGATGACTATTGGGGGTTGGCTAGGCTCTCTTCCCTTTATAAAAAATATTCGTCCAGTAATACCATATAAATTAATTTTTATGCCATACCTTGTCAAAGGGTGTCAATATATCAAGTGCTACCGCCTTTGCTTTATCTGCTTTTGTCCAGTTTGTAGTATATGCGTTCAGAGATGAACATTAGGATATCCGCAGTAGACGTTGCTTTACTAAATCCATACTGATGGTTAGAAAGAAGTTTAGTACTAACTAGGTGCCGAACTATTGTTAGATTGATTAAGGATTCAAAGATTTTAGTGAAGAGCGGGAGTAAACTAGATTTCTTGAAGACTGGTACCACAGATGCAATCTTCCAGCTATCGGGGGAGAAAGATACATCAAGGTATATGTTGTAGAGTTTACAGAGGACAGGAACTAGTTCACCATATAATTTCTTTATTACTATTACAGATATAAGATCAGGCCCACATGCTTTCGAGGTCTCAAGTTTTTTATGATGTCCATGACATAAGATGGGGTGATTATCAGGTCATCGACTGTGGCCTCCGTCCGCAGTGAGAAATTAGGGAGAAAGTGGTTTTCGGCGTCCAAAGTGGAGTTTAAGGCGAAACGCTGGACAAGTAGTTCAGCCTTGGCAGTTACCGTGCAAACGACATCATTATGGTTTGATAGCAGGGGAATTGTTGATTGGCCATTGCTCACCACACTATTTTAGATTTTCCAGAAATCACAAGTACATAGTTTCTGCGACTGAATGTGTTTTCTAGTTATCTCTGTATACCTCTCTTTTCTTCAGCCATTACAGTCATACACTTATTTCTTGACTACAAAGTTCTATCTATTCGTAGTAGACTTTTGGTGGTTGTATTGTCAGAATGCTTGCTGCCTCTGAGCAATAGCAGCTGCACATTTCGAGGTGACCAGTTGTGGAGAGTGTGGATTGCTGTGGAATTTTCTTGTGGGGAATGTGCATCCATGACTGCTTTGATCCATTTCATTGCCTCATTTGCGCATTTATCAGCAGGGAGATAAAAAAAATTCTACCCCACGAGGCGTCTCTTGTGTGGTTTCTGATGGAATCAAAATCCGCCTGTTGAAGTATCTTGCGGTTTTAAGCAACGGCTGTTAAGCATTGGGACGAGATTTTAGGGTGATATCAATCATTACCATAAGGTGATTAGCGTTCCTAAGCGAGCTATGGGCATTCATCACACAAGCCTCGGGCAGTGAGATCAATAACATGCCGAGAAGTGAGGGTTGATGGTCTACACGATCAGGAAAGCCGGTTGGGATAGTCGAACTTTTTTTATCTCGGGGGGTGGGGGGTGCAAATCATCAGAAAATATCAACTTTAAGGGTTCAGCGTTGTGTAGTCTTTATATAATGGATCTCAGTAACTACATCAAAAAATGATTTATACTCTACGTTATGAAGATTTGTTATTCAGTGTTGAAAAATAGTATTACGAAGTCTTGTTAGAAAATCAAAAAAATTAAAGTCTTAAAAAATATAGATTACTGATTCTTACCAACATCTCTGTACTATAAAGCGAGGCAAAATTTAAGCTATAAACCCTGATCCCGGCATTCTCGACCATCATCTCTGCATTGTGGAACACACACATTTATTGCCTCTTGCATTATGTGTTGAATTAGTTGAGCTTTTTTTAACAAATCCATTAAGCGTAAATCAGCCTACAGTTATCTACATATGACTCTCATAATTTCCTGTAATACAGTGCTGTCTCATTTTTCTTACCATCGTGCCGTGTGTACTCGGATTTTGCTTTCGTTAGCTAGTGTATCTTGGCCGTTGAACCATAACTTAAAACAAGACACGACAGAGACAGAAAATAGTTTGTACGAGAGAGACAGGCATACAGAAAGAATTACTTGGAAAGATTTACCATAGCATCAATAAAGCCATTTTGGGCTATACTGGGCCTCATTTCAAACAGCCACTACCAGCTGCAGGGACTGGTCGCTCCACATGTGCGTTCGGTCGCCTTGTTGCAGGCGAAAGAGGCAAAATCAGTCACGAACATAACTGCATTTTCGGAATTGTTTGTGATACTCCTGTCATGGTTTGTGATGCCTATAAATCACCAGATAATCAGCGACGATGACAAATCGCTTCATATTTTGGATTTGTCTGATTAACTTCTTTTGTAACAGATCAAGCTTAATCGTAGTTTACGTTAATTGTATCGATGTTCAGAAAGTGGTCAAGTACCAAGATGCTTTGTAGAATGCAACGTATCAATATCCAAATCAGACTTCTGCTTTGGTGGATATATTGCCATCTCTTATGTCATGAAAGACATCCACGAAAATCTTCATGCAGTTCTTCGAATGAGTTTTGTTATTTTGAATTCGTGAATAGTCATATTCTTAGTGTTATATGTTGCTTTCTTAATATAATCACATAAATACCAAGAGGGGACTTATTTGCACACGTTTCCAGGATTTAAATTTTTAAGCCCTTAATTTAAACTGACACAACAAAAGAGAGAAGAAACGAGTCGACCCAGGTGGGTTTACAAACGAAATCCACCTACGCAATTTTACAAGATAGAGATTAGCAAACCACTGAAGACGCACCATCACTTTTGATATGCGATTGGATTTCCCCACATAATAGTGAAATAACGCAACATTCTACAGTTTAGTTCAGTCCAGCGGTAGACGAGCAGTTGGGGTTTCTTCTAAAGTTCCTTTTTTGCCCCTAGGATGTCTATGGTCTCCCTAGACTTTTTCTCGCTCAGTCGGAGTCTAGTGAGACTGAAGACAGCTGAAACGAGATTTGTGAGGAAATCCAGCCAATTCATTAACCTTTTAAATAAATTAATCAATTCAACAACGCATTTCCTTTCACCCAATAAATTTCCAATTGAAGTAATTACTTTTAGCTATAAAACGATTGTAGTTTCTTCCCACTGCAATTCGACTAACATGTTCAGATTCCAAATGAAACTTTGTCTTTGCCATGTAAACAACAGAAATATAATTTCGTTTTGATGATAACTTCTGTTTTTAGCCTTTTCTACTCCCCTTGTTTCTTTCAATCATTTTCTCTTTCAACCTATTATTTCCAAAGTTCGTTATGGCTCAAATGCTACTAATTTTTTTCCGTTTCCATCTCAGCATGATGTCGGGCCAATTACTTTTGTATTAAAACGATTTTAGTTTCATTTTGTTTGACAATATTTCACAGAAATATGGAAACGATTATATTTATAGAAAAGCAAAAATAGTTTTAATACAAAATTTTATTTCAAATAATTTTTTAAAAGAACATTAAATAATTATCAGATTTATTTTCTATATTTAAAGATGAAAGTGTATTTAACAAAACTGATCTCATACAAAAAGAAAGTCAACATGTTACAAATGCTGTACTTTTAAGATAAAAGTTCATTTCACAAAAATTGTTATAATGGGAAAATGCTTTCGCCTATCACTGATGTAAATTTTGTAAAAAATAATGAAAATTCATGTTTCATAAACCATTTAGGTAGCAGCTGTAGATTCAGTATTTCAACTGTATTAGGAGAAACGGGTTTAACATGACAGTCTTTTAAAATCGATTTCGTCTCAGAATAATATTTTCTTCAATTAAAGACAATAAAACAACTATTGATTTTTCATACAACTTAAATGAAAAAAGAATAAAAATACTCGTTTTACATCCAATATCAATAATATGCAAATTCGTTTTCAACAAATTATCAATTGTAAGTGTATATTGTACAAATATTAAATGTTACTCAAAATACTGCGTTCGATTTTGGTAAGAGTAGAACTGTATGAAAGAAAATAAACGAATTTATTTACATGTACAGAAAAGAAAAACTGAACAAATTTTTGTTTGCCTTTTCGCAGAGATTATTTCATGTTTGTAGGAAAATATAAAAATACAATTTAGAGGTATGATTTTAGAATCATGTGTTCTCATTAAATAATAATTGATTTCTGATTGTATGTTCGAAAGATCATACTTACATTTTAGAACATGTTTAAAGTTAATTTATCTTTAGTATGTGTCTGCATGTATTGTAACCAACTTGGTTTCTGTGTAAGAGATAATACACATACATGACTATTATATTGTGTTTCTTACGTATGAGTTTTTATTGCAAAATAGAAACATACTCTACATTTGTGTTTCTATTCAGTATGCTTTCGTATGAACTACAACATACTTGACGTATGTGTCAATAAATAAATATACTCCAGTAGAATCTCTTTCTGTAGTCTCCTTATATTCTGCCACATACTGGATTTGAGAGAGACAAGTTATATATTCCGCAAGAATATGGTGTCTCACGTTTGTTTGCATGTGATGCAACTTTATTTGTGTAAAAGGAGCAACACAATTCACAGAAATATAGTTTTTCTCATGTATGTGTTTGCATATGCTGCACCACATGTAGCTTATATGTAAGAAAACAACACACTGCGAAATAATATAGTTTCGATTATGTATGTGTTCGTCTATGTCTAGACATATGCTGTTACATTTTAAAAGGACCAAATACTTTTTGAGAATATGTTGTCTTTAGCATCAGCATATTACAGTTGTTGGAAAAAAACAGATATATACTTTATAGAAATATCGTTTTCATGCAGTCTGTGTTTGTGTGTGCTTCAACATAGTGCATCTGTGTAAGAGCGATATACTTCACAATAAAGTCATTTTGTGTACAGTATATTTTTGCATGCAACACATTAGATTTCGTTTACGGAGAATGCACACATACTCAATAAGAATATGGTTTCTCTTCAGTATGCATTTTCATATATCGCAACATAATTTGTTTCCTTGTAAAAGAGCAACATACTTCACTAAAATATGGTTTCTCTCTTAAAAACCTTTTTTATCTTTTTGTTTTTGTTAGGGATGGGACATCTAACCGGATGCCAGACATTCAACCGCTATTTCAGACACTCCGGCCAAGAGATCTTTTTAGGATTCTAACCGTCCTTTTAAGTGCAACTGTGTGTATCTCTCTTGCACTCGGTTCACCAGGTATATTCGTCAGGAAGTTTTTAAAAATTATTTTGCATTAGTCTGGTAACTTCTATAATTACTAAGATTATAAAGACCTTCCTTAGATTCGAGTTTCTTTTCATGTCGTACATAAAACCATGATATTTCGTAATATTTTCTTTTTCTGCTCTGTGTAAGCCAGCATCATTAGAGACACTGACTTCAACTAGCGTTGCTACTCTCTTTCATATCACTATGTCAGGTTAAACAACTCCGTTTTCTTGATATGTAGCTGTAGGGATTGCATATTCATAGTGGATGGTGTACAACTTATTTCTAACTGTTCTTCTCGTATGTGCTACCAGGACTTGCTGCTACACTTGATATTTAAATTTTTACATATCGTCTAGTGAGGATATTTGCACATTCTGTTGTGTCGCATTGTATAGTAGCCATCCCACAGCAGAACCGTAAATCTGGATGTTAGGTGGCTCACACTCTCTACTTCTGTGTGGCAGAACCTGGACTTGATATTATTGCTGAGACCACTCTTTAAAGGCATTGCCCATAAAGCTTTGATCTTAGGCAGCCATTATCATACTTTCCTGATCATAGTAGGCGATCCTCTTTTCAGCCAGTCTACAGAGTCTTCCTTATCTATATATTCTTGGGAAGGTTCATCTAGGAAATACTTAGCACGTTTATGGTTGGCACATTCTTCTAGTATTCTGTAATGGGAGGTCTTGGTGTATTTCTTGTGGCTCTTCCGGGTTATTTCCGTGGCAGGTTTCTTTCCCGTTTCTGCCTCATTTGTAAGACTGTCCTGTCCAAAATGTTTGGCCAGTTTTGTGATAGAGGTTGGTGTACAACATAAGGTTTGGGTTCTAAGAGCTCATCAGATATTGGCCGGTGCTCACAAAAGTGACTCGATGTTGATGGTCAATTTCTGAGAGACCGATACCTCCTAATCATGGTCGATACAGCCTTGGTAGACACTGGTTTCTGTACATTACTCTGTACAGTGTAAACATTTTCCTCGTTTTAGTGTCTAATCTATTAATGTCCTTTTGTGACCAATCATTAATTCCAAAGCTGCCAAATGGCAGTTACTTCGTTTTTTGTTAAGCTGTGTTTTGCAATTTCTTCTAACACAGCGTATATATTATCTGCCAATTTTTTCGCTCATCTTGTTATGTTGAATTGAACTGTTTTCTTCTATGCCAAGGTATTTGTATTGTTCCTGTTCTTCAAGGTCTTTTATGTCAGTATCTTTATCAAGCTGTATGTTTTCCGTTTAGATCTTCTTCCCAGCTCTTAGAGAGCACTTGACACATTTGTCCAGTTCGAACTTCATTTCGATATCTTTGGAGAACATATGGACAACCTGCAGGAGTCGGCTTAAGTCAGCATCTGAATTAACATACAGCTTGAAGTCATCCTTTAAGAACAGATGATTGACTCTTGTTTGAGTCTTGTTAGCGGCACTGGCTGAGATTGTAGGCACTCCGTCTTTTGTTTAGTAATTTACTTAGCGGATAAATCGCTCGGCAACAGAGTAGAAGAGATCATTAAAAAATTTCACTTCGGATCTTTACATCAGGGCTTTTAATTGTACCAGTAGTGTGGTTTAATGTCATGGTTCTTTGCCACATATTCATATCTAGTGCTATAAATTTCTTGATGACCAGATGGATCTTATATAGCTCAAGGCAGCACAGATACCATGTGTGGGGTACACTATCGTGTGCCTTTATGTAATAAATCCATGTCATGTTTAGGGTTCTCTGCCTTTCTCTACAGCCCCCAAAGATGGTGTTATTGATCAACAACTGGTCATTGGTGCCTAAACACTTCCTCCTGCATCCTGTTTTTTTTCTAAGTATGCTCCAGAAGAGAGGTGTTCGTAGATGATGACCGCTATCATGCCAGTAGAAGAGTTTGTAGGTTGTAGTGAAGCAGCAGATCGGTCGTATTTAGTAGGGATTTGTGTCTCACTCGTTTTGGGTATGAGGATCGTATCACCTTTTACCAGCCATGTTAGTGTGGCCTCCTCATCTGATGAAGCAGCTACTTTTAAGTAGTACATATGGCTATGGACAGCTATTAGTTTCTTTCGCCAGAAATTGGGTATATTGTCTATGCTAGTTTTTTGTGATTCTGAAATTGATCTAACTTTCGTTTCAACATTCAATACGTTATCTGTGGCTCTGGCATTTCTGGCTTGCTTTCATTATTTTGAGTTATATCTAAGATTCACTTGATCTCTAAATTGCATGGCCCCTCATTATCAAACAGAGACGTCCAGTAATCTTCAAGCTCCTCCTCTTCTGGTGGCTTTTCAACCCTTATTTTCTCTTCCACTAAAATTCGGTAAAATATACTTATTTTTCTTTTTTTTAACTGTCTGTTCGTAACTGTCGCCCTGTGCTTGCCATCCTTGGCTTGAATTATTTTGGCAACTGCTCGAATCCTGCCTTCATGTTTCTTTGCAACGTTTTTAATTTATTCTACATTTCTTTTGCATTACAAACTGAGTCTGCAAATATCGTTCCTCCGCCGTCACCACACTGCAGAGACAGCAAGTATTCGTTCCCATATGTTGCAGCACGCGTTGTTTCTGTGTTAAAATAGAGCGACATACTTTACAAGTATGAAATCAAGGAGAACCTTCCTGAGGTTAACACTTAATTGAGATACTTAGATATTTGAATATTCTATATATTTTCTCTTTTCGTTCTCCAACGTTGAGTTTGTTAAGATATTAATTACATTAATTTTTATTTCCCTAATTTACTAGTAAACTATGTTGTAGTATAGGTTTCTTGTAGTCTTACCATATTCCAGGACAATAATTGATCTAGTCTGGTGGAGTATCGAGCTAAGTGTTGTTATTTGAGGTAACATCACTAGAAGAAGGTTTACTGTTCCTCGTATGAGCAAGTGTATAGCCGTGCTGAGGGGATCTGATTTGTGCTGCGAATACTATATTATTTTTAATTTTTGGTAAGGATTAAGTTGTAAGGTGAAGTATACTCATATCTGGTTGTTCTAACAAACTTTTGTACAGAGAGACAGAAGACACTCGAGTATAGTGTTTAGTATCTTCATTATGCATTTGCAACATATGTTGATTCCTTGCAAAAGATCCACATACTTAACAAGAATATGGTTTCTATCTAGTATGTGATCGCATGTGTCGCAACATACTTTGTTTAGTTGTAAAAGGAGAGCCACATACTTCACAAGAATATGGTTTATCTCCAGTATGTGTTCGCATATGTTGCAACATATGGTGTTTCTCTGCAAAAGAAGAGAAACATACTTCACAAGAATATGGTTTCTCTCCAGTATGTGTTCGCATATGTATAAACATACTTCGTTTATATGAAAAAGAAGAGTTACATACTTCACAGGAATATGGTTTCTCTCCAGTATGAGTTCGCATATGTACCAACATAATTTGTTTTCTTGTAAAAGAAGACCCACATACTCCACAGGAATATGGTTTCTCTCCAGTATGTGATCGCATATGTTGCAACATATTCTGTTTCTGTGCAAAAGAAGAGCCACATACTTCACAAGAATATGGTTTCTCTCCCGCATGTGTTCGCATATGTTGTAACATGTTTTGTTTCTGTGTAAACGAAGAGCTACATACTTCACAAGAATATGGCTTCTCTCCAGTATGTGTTCGCATATGTTGCAACTTATGATGTTTCTTTATAAAAGAAGAGCCACATACTTCACAAGAATATGGTTTCTCTCCAGTATGTGTTCGCATATGTTCTAACATATGTTGTTTCCTTGTAAAAGAAGAGTCACATACTTCACAAGGATATGGTTTCTCTCTAGTATGTATTCGCCTATGTTTCAACATATTTAGTTTTTTACCAAAAGCAGAGTCGCATACTTCACAGAAATATTTAATTTTTCAGTATGTGTTCGCGTATTACTCACCAATGGTTGCTTTCAACTATTTTCACAAGACTGTGTTCTAGACCTCTGTATTTTAAATTTAGTAGGAATGATATTCTGTATCCAGGTCAGATAAAACGGAAAATTAAGTGAATTTTCATACATCGTATTCATGTGATACTTAAACACAACGTAAATAGCTTAATGTACAGACATCTACAGAATCTAGTCCAATATAACTGTTCATCCATTAATATTTATATTTTAATGGATGATTCTACAAAACCGATAATTTTTGCAACTCATAATGAAGCTATAATTTCAGTTTCAAACATGAGTAGTATGAGTTTCATTTTAAGTATGTTCGATGTCTGGAATTCTGCATTCAATAAAGGGTCTATGAGTGCATTAGTCATATTCACACATCAGTTAATTTTCATATACACCTGTCAGTGCATTAGTCATATACACACATGAGTGCAGTATTCATATACACACATGAGTGCAGTAGTCATATACACACATGAGTGCATTAGTCATATACGCACATGAGTGCATTAGTCATATACACACATGAGTGCATTAGTCATATATGCACATGCAACAATAATTTCACCTCGTGTTCCAATGTAATAAGACTAAGAAGATTAGAAATACGATTCGCATCAAGAAATTTCAAACTGTATTTTCGTGAGATATTTATATGTTTCAAGTCACCACGATTATCTAAATCCATTCAAATCCAATGACACTTGTTTTTCTCATGAATACTGGATATTCTGAAAAATTAAAAACAAAAGATACATTTCAAGAAAACATAAATGTTATACATCTTCTTTGAAAAGAAACATTTTTAAAATATCACGAAGTGTAGACACGGTTATTTTTCAAATGGATTAATTAAATATTGGTTTTAGCATTGTTGTCTTAAAAGAATAATTGAAGTTATTATGTACAATTTTATTAAAAAGCCCCCAAATACATTATTTATTAAATTAAAAATATAATGAGAGTATTTGTTGCAACAGTATCAATCAATAAGATTAATTGGTTCCTTTATTTTCAATTATATTAGATTAAATATCAACAACACTTCTATATGAGGTTCAAAATGTAATAATTTTGTTTTAATATATTTACACAATGTTTATAGTTCACAAAAGAAAGAAATTCTTTCAAATATTTAAGAAGCACCAATAATTTATTGATTATCTTCGAAAACACTTATAAAAATCCAATTTCGTTTGCAACATTTTCATTTGAAGGTAGAAGGAAGACTTGAAAGCAATTACGGTTGAATAAATACGTGAAAGCACTGATGTTTGAAGGTAGACTTGGTTGAAGCAATGACGGTTGAAGCAATTTCAGTTGAAGGAAAACATAAAATGACCAAAATTTAAAGTGTTGTGCTAGTGAATATTACAAGTATCTCAGTCGCATGATGCCAGACAAGTTTGACTTAAAAATAATACTATAGATAAGTAGTGCGGACCTAGCCAATCAATTATTGAACGATTTGGAAAGCTGAGTTCATGTGTCAGTTGGGCTTGAAGAAGGTGGAATGCCTGATCCCTATTCATATAACAGGTCTTTTCTTCATTGTTTGCTAGCAGTTAAGTAAGGAAAAAGGGAGATTTTGCCTCTAGAAGAGAAGCCTTATTAGCAACACTTATACGTGCTATTCACTGGAATGAACGAAAAAGGCCTTAAGCCACATTTCTCTGGCAACGAAACACGTGTGCAGAAAAGTGAAGTACATTAGTTTATTCTGAGTCAGACTCAGCAAAAGTATATGCTGCACTTAACAAAAGCAAACTGTTCAGGTGATTACTGTTTGTGTTGCAATGCAGACATATAGAGTTAGTAAGTGAAATGGCGATTGTAATTCAGTTATTGATAATAGTGAACGACCTGCTTGAGTTTGAGCTTTTTATGAAAACTGATGCAGTGTATTTGCTCTTTAGGTCCAATTTGCTGATGATCCAATTTCTGTATATGTGGCTGTATTGTTTTCATGCAGAGTTAATGAAGCAATGAAATAAGTGAGCAGAATTCAATGCACCTAGCAAGCAGGAACATTTATGTATAAAGGCTTACAACACCCAAGAGACAGTTCTACGAAGAGTTAAAGCAATGAATACATGTTTGTTGGTTTGCTCTCTATGACAATCGAAACCTTGAGCTCTCTTGCTGATGACCGTCATCAAAACAGAACTAAGAAAAGGTCTGCTGTGTTATGGACTACTAGACGACCAACCTACATGTTGATGCATACAGTGCATGCACTGATATTTGCACCAGCAAATGAAGAGAAAACAGACGAGTGTGATCGAAGATTGTGCTGCATGATCTACATTCTACTTATCTTTAAGTGCCCATCAAAGTGCCGCCTAAAACCTATAAGACCATTGTTTACTACTGATTATTGAGGGTGGAATTTGGTATGGTTTTGCTGAATCACAAAGAATAGAAAAGCAGCAAGTCATGTCGATTAAATCTTTATTGGTTTGTTCTGAATTAAATCAAGTTATGCAGCAGTTTACTGGTGTAAATTATAACATTAGTGAAAACCAAAACGAAGTAACTGACACACAACAAAAGTGAGACTGCACAGATACGAAAAAGCTCATCAGCTTTTTGAAAGCCAAAAATTCCTTGAGTAAATCTGACAAGTCACTGCAAAACGTTATCTCAATTGTTGTAAATGTAGACCAAGCAGGAAAAGTTGGCTATGAGATTCTTCAATCCATGGAAGGCAATGATGTATTTAACTATTCATTCAAGTCAAAAGAAAACAGGCCGTTACCCTTGGATAAAAAACAGATGTGATTATAGACAAAAAGGCAGTGCATATTTATCTACAAGCACTGTTCTAATGCCTAACATAAGTTGCAACAAAAGAAAACTTTAATATACAGGACCACTTTAAATATGAATTGTGTAGTTATATAACATCGATGCTTAATTCCATTAGTTCTGCCAGATCTGCAAGCAAAGCAATTCGAGAAAGTGCCCTATAGAGCCAGCTTTGATACCAAGGATGAATCCTTTTCACTGGTAAACACTTTGTTTTGGATGGAGGAGCATTACTACATCGGATCATTTCGCATCATGGTCTTACTTTTAAATATGTTATACATATATTAAATATGTACTGTGCAAATATTGTAAATACTTATTGTATTTGATGGTTACAGTGTACACACTCCCAGTAAAAGGCATAATTCCTTTGAGAAGAGTAGTAAATACTGTATCTGTTCACTGAATTTACTATGATTCAAGCGTCGAAAAATGACATTTTCTATATAAATAAATGTTATAAACATAACTTTATCCAGATGTTTATTGGATATTTGGAATAAGCAGGATGTCGGTGTATCCACACCAATTGTGATGCTGTCTTATTGTTGAAAGTGCTGTTAAAATATACACTACAAAATCTAATCTGGGCATTAGCATGTGCTTACATTTTCCATTTTTCATGCCTTACTTGCATATGACATAGTTTCATGCTTATTCAATGTAGGCAAAGCAGTTGTTATTAAAATAAAAAGACTTACAGCATTGTGCAGGGGTCTTCTGCTAGAGTAAAGCATAAAAAGAAAGCATTATTGCATCTGAAAAACGCCAGGAGTGAACTTCAACAAATTGCATTACTATCAGTTTTCCCAAAAGATACATACAACATAATCGCAGTGGATTAAATATATTGCCTCCAACAACATCTGCTGCAAATTACTATTATATGCCTGTATAATAAGCACACATATGGTTAGTAACTCGTTTTCTAAATCCAATCAATTAGGGATGTCAAGTGATCAATTGTGTCATCATACCAGAAATGAATGACATTCTATCAGCATCAGAAAGGCTTCTAAACTTGATCCGGTGCAACTGCAAAAGATTGCAATACAGCACGATGTACATGTAAAAAGCATAGACTTAATTGTTCAACACATAGTTGGAGAGTGTTGTGGTACAGCTTGTGCTAATTTGTCAGTGCCTGAAAATAACATTTACTTAGATGATTGTGAAATAATTGAATAACAAAAGCACTCTGAGAGCACAACCCTCTGCCAAGGTTTATTGTGTTACTCTACTATGCAGGGGAAATTTGGTCATGTTTTTTGAAAATGAGACAATGCATAAACATCGGAAAGTTTACACAGATTGATTGAGAAATGTCAGATTGATAAAGATTCACTTGAAGTTGTTAAATGGGATACTCTATGTGAAAATGAAAAATACTGCCAAATCTTCAATCTGTATAAGATATGGATGAAATTTGATCTGGTGCTATGTGATACTATCTGGCACCCACGTTTCAAAATTTCAAAATAATAGACCAGAAATTGACTGAGATGTGATTTTCTTTGAAAATTTGACAATGATGAAAATTTTTCCGAATTTTCAAAAACATCTTTGATTCAGACATTAAACTGGATCACATTCAGAATTTATTATGGGACTTCCCTTGTCAAAGATACAGCTTTGGTAAAAAACGCATTGAAACCTGGTGATTATTTTTTGTATAAAGTGATTAATAAACATACAAATAAACTAACAAACAAATAATAAATTATGATTAAAACAGGACCTCCTGGTGTGTGTGTGTGGAGGAGGTAATTGATAATATATTCAATATTTTTTTAATTGATAAATAATGATGTAGAAGTATATCTAATAAAATAATTCCATAAAATATCCCAATAATTGGATTATGGGTGAATATTGTTTGAATGCATATGGAAAAACGGTGTATTTTAACGAAAAAAAGTGTCTCAAAACTAAAGATTTATCCTAAAATACATTTTATATAAGTTAATTTTTGGTGTGAAATTAAAGAAGCATTCTATATACCTCATTTCATATCCTAATTTTTACCTATAAATTTCAAATGATGCTTTGGTGAGATTAATAGCATCCATCACGTTCACCAACAACTATGTTGATAAAAAATGCTAAATTTACATATTTCGCATCGGTAGATTTTTCTATTAGTACTTTTAGTATGTTAACATAGAGATCTAATAAAAATGAATTGAGCAAAAAAATCTTGTGTTTAATTAGTTTGACCTTTTTCAAAAATTGAGGCTTACTTGACTGAAATACATGGCACTTTCTATTTTCATAACAAATTGCCTTTTTCTTATATGTTTACTTAAATTATCTGATTTTTATTATTTCATTTCTTTTTAATTCGTCTCATGACAATTTCTATTTTTATAACAAATTGCTTTTTTCTTATATGTTTACTTAAATTATCTGATTTTTATTATTTAATTTTTCTTTTTAATTCGTCTCATGACAATTTCTATTTTCATAACAAATTGCCTTTTTCTTATATGTTTACTTAAATTATCTGATTTTTATTATTTAATTTCTCTTTTTAATTCGTCTCATGACAATTTCTATTTTCATAACAAATTGCCTTTTTCTTATATGTTTACTTAAATTATCTGATTTTTATTATTTAATTTCTCTTTTTAATTCGTCTCATGACAATTTCCATGAAAAAAAAAAGAACAGAGAAAGTATCAGAGTGCTTTCTTCCTGGAAACAATAGCACTACTCATAACAATATAAGAATTTGAATTTAGTAGCCTTCACACAACACCCTACCTGAGAGGTCATCATTCAAACTCCTCGGCCTAACCTTCACAGGTAACATGAATTGGAACAAATACATCGAAGACATTGCCAAGGCTGCCGCAGAAAAGGTTGGCTCCCTCTACCGTACTAGTAAACTCCTCTCGCCTGACATTATCCTGTATCTCTACAAAGCCACCATCCGCCCACGCATGGAGTATTGTTGTCACATCTGGGCTGGTGCATCATCTACTAGTCTCTCCCTCCATTACAAGGTCCAAAAAAGAATTGCCAACCTAATAGGTCCCTCACTGTCAACCAAGCTCCAGTCCCTGTCCCATCGCCACAATGTAGCATCCTTGTGCTTGTTTTACAAATACTTCAATGGATTATGTTCCGATGAACTGGCTACTCTAGTGCCCCCTCGACGTAAATTCAGTAGACTAACTCGCCAATCAACTAAATCTCATTCATTCACTGTGGAGGTCCCCAGATGTCGGAGAGCCTTCTACTCAAATAGCTTCTTTCCTCGTGTTGCTGGCCTCTGGAACTCCCTCCCTGCCTCATGTTTCCCCGACACTACAGACATGCAGAAGTTTAAAACTAATGTAAACAGACATCTCGCTGCGCAGATCCCAATCTAGGTTGACTGACCCCTACTTTCTCCCCTCTTCTTTTTTTCTCAGTAGCCCCTTACGTCTACAGTGGCGTCCTGCCTTGTTTGGGGTGAACTATGTTAAAAAAAAAATTTTTTTAAGGGGACAGTTAGATACATGTCGGTTTTTAATGTGAGGGATATCTTGCTAACCATAGATTACCTCAGTTGAAAAGCAGTTTCCTCCTCTAACTGAGAACAAAATATATACTACACTTTTATCTTAGTCCGAATGCCTCAAATTATCACTTTAACTCACCATAAATAATATTTGGAAAATAAATTATGTGAAGGAGTTTCAATTATCTATGGAAATGTAATGAAAACAGCACCCCATAACAAAGAGTCAAGGAAGAGCAGTAACATGTAAATAGCTGTAACTTTGGGTATATAGACAAGTGATGGTGGGGAGGGTATAGTTTGTCTTGTGTTAAATATCAAGTCTTCTGAAATGGTTTTCCTTCTACATTTCATAACTAAGAAAGAAGAATTAAAAATGGAGAATAAAGAGAAGTATTCGAGATAAAAGTAAATATAGTTCATCTTTCGAACATGGTGAACAAACAATTTGATTGCTCACTTTCAGTGTAAAACTATCCCTAAAAGTAGGATGTTGATCCCCTCATAATTTTGTGATAGCAATCAAGACTCTCAAATAATCAAATTCAATTAATAAAATGGTTTTGTGCTTAAATTTGGAAAATTATGTTCTTTCTTTGTATATAAAAGTTGCAGATTACGTTTTTAAAAACGAAATTTAGATTAAACTAAAAAAGGACATTTGGAGTTACTGCCCCTTTTCGGCTTACCTCTCTATACATCGTTATAAGGTTTTGATATACTGATACAGCTTTGAACCAGACAAAAGTCGATTTTTTTCTTTGGCATCTTTCGGTAGTTTATGTAAGCAGCTGGAAGATGTGAAAGTGTTTAGCCAATCAGAAGGCTCGAGTAGCAGACGAAATATTTACCTGTAAATTGATTAAATCTTTACATTTCTGGCAGGTAGTCGATAATTGAAGTAACGTGATTAAACCAAACTGGTACAGCTTTTGAAGGACTATTATTTTGCTAAGCCTAACCTAACCCGAACCTCGTCGGTTTTTGTCCGATTCAAAAACTGTACCAGTACATAAAGAAGAATCTGTAGAAATCGTTGTTTTATTTGATTATGTCCTGTATAATCTTACGTTTACTGATGTAAAAAATAATTTATCGAAAAAAAAATGTAAGCTTTTAACTTTCTAGTAAAAACAAAAAAAAAATCGATTTCATTCATCAAAAAAAAAAAAAAATTGCCATAAAAATTAAAAAAATACTGTGGGTGTTTTTCTTTCAATACTTTTTCATGTTGAAAATCCTAGTTTTGATTGTGACGCCAGTTCGCTCTCATTCGGCTGTTCCGGACTCTTTACATATTTCTGCGTTGCAAAAGTCGATTTTGTCGGGGTCAAATGCTTCTGTTTACGATAACTTCTAATATCAAACCGAATTCATCTTCCAACAACTTAAATAAGTTATTTTCCCGCAAACAAGGTTCTAATGTCAAATTAGATAAATAAAACGAGATAGAAAAAAAAAATCAATAATTTACTGTTTCCCCCCTAACCTTTTTTTTTTACCAAACGCAAACAAAAAAAGTAAATTGTGCTGTAGAATGAAAAAAGTTATTTTTTTTTTAAATCTAGATTTACTAATGCATCCTTTATTTTAAAAAGAATTCTATAAATACTGACATTTTCCTTAACATCCCGTAATATGTTCATTTGGTTGATTTCATTAATATAAAAAAATAATTCATCATAAAAATACGGTGAGTGTTTTTATTTCAATACTTGTTCATGATGAAAAGTCTCGTTTTATTGTGATGCCAGTTCGCTTTCAGTCATCCTTTTCAGGCTGTTTACATATTTCTGTGTCGACAAAAGTCGATTTCGTCGGGTTCAAAAGCTGCACTAGTATTGACTTCTGCTTACGGCAACTTCGAATATAAAACCGAATTCAACTTCCAAAAGTTATTTTCCCACAAACAAGGTTCTAAGGCCATAACATAAATAACTAAAAAAAACAAAAAGATAAATTGTGCTGTAGAATTTAAAAAAATATTTTTAAAAATCCTAGTTCACTGATGCATCCTTTATTTGAAAACGAAATATATAAATACTAAAATGTTCCTTAAAATCTCGTAATATGTTCATTTTTTAGATGTTTTAAGTTGCGGGGTGAATCACTCCAGTCTTCAAACCTGAGTTAAGGTTAGGGTACACAATAACTGAACTACGTATTTGCGACGGTTTTCACTGTCAACATCTTTCCCAGGGTACAAAACTATAAATACACCAAAGAAACCCCCCCAAAAAGCGATTGGAGACGATTCTATAAAATGACCATTCTTCTTTTACATGTAATTTCGGAAGGTTGAGTCATTTCTATAACAAAACCAAAGAGAATCATAATGGTTCGGATGCGCCCCTGTAGTAAAAAAGAACCTCGAAAAGCAAGTAAATGCAATTAATACTCACTTTTTGTTTGACAATCTGCTATCAAGAAAGAAACGATTAGACATTGAGACAAGGTTGATGATGGGAGATCTACATTTAACATCGCGATCAGAAAAAAACACAGGTTCGCAGAAAATTAAATCTCTTTGGTGAATATTACGGGTGACATTATTAATATTTAATTTCATGAAAAAAAATGATTAACAATTCTAAAAAAAATTAGGTAAACCGGAATATTAACCGACTCAGTTTAGAAGTAAGTCAGCAACAAACGGTGTTAGCTCAGATGTATGTAGTGTTTCTCCATAATATAACTTCCGGCGAGAGTTTTAGATTTCTAAGTGTATTATTTTATTAATTTAATTGTAAAATTGTTAGGTGAAAGTACAGAATAGTAAACAAACGCCTCCTCCCCATGTTAAGAATGTATTTCTAAATAATAACGGTTAAATCCAAGATTTTTATGTTTTTGTGACTTCCTGTTTAATCATGCGTTTCATCTGACGTACGGATGACCAGAAATTAAAAATAATTTTTTTTTGTTAGCATTTCTGAATAACAAAGATTGGCTCTCCAGAATGGTTCGCGATCCCACTGACTTCCGGGTTATCCTGCAATAAATTTCAAGTACGATCATAAGTGATAAAAGAAACTTTTTTTTTTTAACGGAAAATTTAGAATTGTATTTTTAGTATAATAAAATAAGTTGTGAGCAAAACAAATTATCAAATATATGTTTGCTTATATCTTTAATTAAAAAATCTGTTTTTTTAAATGATATAAATAAAGTTTTGAATTAATTTTAATTGATTTAATTTCGGCAATATTCTTTATTGTATACGCTTTTATTAAATTTTAAATACTTTAATTTATGTTGCTGTTTACAAAATAAAAAAAGACATTTGCTTTAAAAATTATTATTAAAATACTAAGCTATTATTATATTTTCATTAAAAAATCAAAACACATGTATTGTGTTGCTGTTTCCAAAAAATACAAGACATTTCAAAACATTATATCAATAAAAAGAAGACAGTTAAACATATTTGATTCATAAAAAATATTTTTTTAAAGATTTGTGATATTTTCATTAAAAAAAAGACATTTCAATATATTTGATTCATCAAAAAAGGTCTATTAAAGACTAGCGGGGCTACCCAGCGTTGCTCGGGGTCATAAAAACATATATTTAAAGAAAGATCGTGTGTGTAACATCTTTATATTCAAACTTGTATGTCCGCCCCCTCTTTCTATAGCCGTCTCTTTATCTGCTACCTTTCTCTTCCCTGGTCGCCCCATTTCGCCGCTACTTTCTAATTTTGCCTTTTGCAAAAGCTGTTTCTTTCCCACCATTTCTCCTATTGCCCAGGGTAATAGTATGACATATTTCTATAAAAAGTAACACCTCTATCTGCGCCTTCTATATAGGTACTTATCTCCACCCCGGTGTTCATACTATATACGTATCTATCATCACCCCGGTGCGCATACTATATACGTACCTATCGCCGACCCAGTGCACATACTATATACGTACCTATTGCCGCCCCGGTGCAGATACTATTTAAGTACCTATCGCCGCCCCATTGCAAATGCTAAATAGTACCTATCGTTGCCCCGGTGTGAATGCTAAATACATACCTATTGCGCCCCGGTGTGCATGCTAAATACATACCTATTGCGCCCCGGTGTGCATGCTACATAAGTACATATCGCTGCCTTAGTGCAAATACTAAAGACATACCAATTGCGCCCCGGTGTGCATGCTACATAAGTACCTATCGCTGCCCTAGTGCGAATAATTAATATGTACATATTGCCGCTTTGGTGTGAATGCTAAATACGTACCTATCGCCGGCCCAGTGCGAATGCTAAATACGTACCTATAGCCGCCCTGGTGCGAATGCTAAATACGTACCTATCACCACCACGGTGCGAATGCGAAATACATACCTTTCGCCGCTCCGGTGCGCGTGCTATATATGTACTGATCGCCGCCGCAGAGTGCATGCTATGTACGTACTTATTGCTGCCCATGTGTACATGCTATATACATAGCTATCGCCACCCCTGAATTCTGAATACGTATCTATCGCCGCCCTGGTGTGGAAGCTAAATACGTACATATCGCCGTCCCGGTGCGAATGCAAAATACATACCTATCGCCGCCCCGGTGTGAATTCTAAATACGTACCTATCGCCGCCCCGGTGTGAATTCTAAATACAAACCTATCGCCGCCTCAGTGCGGAAGCTAAATACGTACATATCGCCACCCCAGTGCGAATGCTAAATACATACCTATCGCTGCCCCGGTGTGAATGCTAAATACATACCTATCGCCGCCCCGGTGTGAATGCTAAATACGTACCTATCGCCGCCCCGGTGTGAATTTTAAATATGTGCCTTTCGCCGCCCCGGTGTGAATTTTAAATATGTATCTTTCGCCGCCCCTGTGCGCGTGCTATATACGTACCTATCGCCGCCCCGGTGCGCGTGCTATATATGAACCGATCGCTGCCTCAGTGCGCATGCTAAATACATACCTATCACTGCCCTGGTGCGCATACTATATACGTACTTATTACCGCCCATGTGCACATGCTATATAAGTACCTATCACCACCGCTGAATGCTAAATAAGTACCTATCGCCGCCCCAGTGTGGAAGCTAAATACGTACATATCGCCGCCCCTAAATTTGGGCGAACCCCTAAAAAATTTGGCCTGACCCCTAAAATTTTCCCCGACCCCTAAATCTCTCCAGCCCCTAATTTTTCACTCTCCCCCAACCATGAGAAATATTTTGACTTCAAAACAAAAAAAAACAAAAAAAATTTGGCCTGACCCCTAAAAAGTTCCGCCTGACCTCTAAAATTTTCCCGACCCTAAATCTCTCCAGCCCCCTAATTTTTCACTCTCCCCCAACCATGAGAAATATTTTGAGTTCAAAACCAAAAAAAAGAAAAAAATTTGGCCTGACCCCTAAAAAGTTCGTCATGACCCCTAAAATTTTCCCCGACCCCTGAATCTCTCCAGCCACCTAATTTTTCACTCTCCCTCAACGATGAGAAATATTTTGACTTCAAAACAAAAAAAAAACAAAAAAATTTGGCCTGACCCCTAAAAAGTTCCGCCTGACCCCTAAAACTTTTTTTTGTATAATTTTTAAACAAATTTCAAAGTCTGAATTACTTACGGTTGATTGGGTTAGAAGTTTAAATAATGGTAATTCATAATTCAGTTTTTTGCAGTATTTGATCGTGAATTATTATTTTCTTTAACTTTATATTGAATAAAGATCAGTTTCAAGATGAATCGAATCGTGTTCTTTTCTTTTCTTTTTTTACATGCAATTTTTAAAGTTTTCTAATGCTTTGTTTTAAATATTTACAATATCGTATGGTCAACATGTTTGGATATTTTGGATAACTTTAGTAAAGGTGTTTTTTAGGTACGTGCAAAAATGGCCGTCTCTTGTACGGACTATGCTTATTAAAAAGTGCTTATCATTAATTATTTAATTAGTTTCCGTGTAAACTTTGATTGTGTTTGAAAGATAAAAGCCTAAACTTAATCTCTAAACGAAAAAAACTGCATATTTACGTGTGAAAAATAAATTATAATAAAATATGTAATTACGACGGTCAAAAACCCCAAAAATTCAATGAATTTTGAACTTTGAAAAAATTACTTGTAAAAATCCTTTAAAAGATAAATATAAGTTTTTGGGAACTATTTCAAAGATAATTATTAAATTAAAGTCATAAGACACTGAATTAAAAAAAAAAATCCCACGTTTGACTAAAAATTAGCAAAATTAGCCCTTCAAATGTGATAAATGAATAAAAGCCGCCATAACTTCATCGGAAAAGGACGTTGTTTACAAATTGACATGGCCAAGCAAAATATATGGAAGACAAAAAATGTCATAATTTATCATTTTTAACTTTATATATAAAAATGTAATAATAGTTTATAGAAGTTGAAAAATTATTATCCATTAATTTCTTTATTCTTTTTAAGGTTATAAACAAATTTAAGTACCCTTATTTTGTTATAATAAAAAAAGGAAATGCTTATTTAATTATTTGTGAGTGTACGCAATTATTTTTAACTGAAAAGGTTCAGTTTTTAATTTAGTAATACTCTGAAATTATTGATGACGTCTGTTTACCAATGTTTTTCGATTTTTTAGAATTTGAAACAACACTATTTTTTAAATGTTAAAAATATTTTTACCTTACGAACTGCGTCAATTTTATCAATTTGTTTTACATGATTTAAAACTTTAGTTACTCGATTTATTCTTAACGTGTCGTAACGATAAATTACATGGATTCTTTTAAAAATAAAGTGTTTTTATTTTTTATTTTAAGTGTGAAAAAGTAAATTACAGTCAATGACTACACTGACAATTTATTCATTGAAAAAAAAAGTTAAAACAGTTATTTATTGATAAACAGAATTACATTTTGAAAGAAAATGTCATGTTTGAATTCTCTTTATTTATTAATAAATAATTGTTTTTAACTTAAATATTTATTAATGAAAAAAAGACAAAACAAATACAAATCTTTCCAAATAATTGACGATGAATTGCGAAATGAACGAAATTGTTGAATCTCTAAAAAAAACAAATTTGCGCTGTAAAAGTGAGTGATTGCTAATCCCACCTGGTTATTACAGAACGGGGCTACCATACTAATGAAAGTTCATCGTTAGTAGAAATTATTCAATTTTTAAAATTCTTTTTTTCGTTAAGTTCCTGGATCTCAAATTTGTCAATTTTTGGTTTATTTTCAAGATTATAAAAAAAATTTCTTGCGCTGATGATGCCACGTTCCTCTATGAAAGAGAAATATAATTATGTCGCATTTTTTATTTTTCCAAAAACTCTAATCATTAAAATCACATGAAACATTTTTTGCAATAATATTATTTTTTTTGTGAAAATATTGATTAAACAATGCTTTATTCAATAATAATATCGCTAATTCAAAAAATTAATTTTTCTTCGAGTTATAGTGATTTTATTAACACGGTATTTACTGGCATTTTTCGTAATATATACGAAATATTTTTAAAAAAAAATTTAATTGTTAACATCTACGATCCTTTATTTACATAAGTAACAGTTAAAAAATCATGCATTTTTTTAAATTAATATATAAAAATATAACTTTAGTAAAGGTGTATTTTCTTTTTAAAAAATAATACATTTTCACTAAGATTAAAAAAAAAAATGGTTTCATTATATTCCGTGATTGTTGATTAATAAATATTGAAAATTACAGTAAAATTGGTTGATTTCCTGAATTTTAGTGTATTTTTAAGTGAAGGGGGGGGTCAAAATGTTTTTTCATTTTTGGGAATCGACCATTGATTTGCACGTACCTAGTGTTTTTTGTTTACAAGAAACAATACATTTGCACCAAGCTTTATAGTAAAGTAATGGATTTATTATATTCCGTGATCATTAATTAATAAATACTGAAAATTTCATTAAAATTGGTTGATTTCCTGAATTTTGATGGATTATTTAGTGAATGGAGAAGTCGAAATGCCTTCTTATTGTCATTACGACCGTCCTTGTTTTGGCACGGAATGCAGTGACGTCAGAGGGGGGCAGGAAGTTAGTTGCTTGGCCTTGTCAACTCTCGGTGGCCATGGTTAATCCCACCTGTTTATTACAAAACAAAGCCAGCATACCAATCCAAGTTAATAATTGGTAGACATTATTCAAGTTATTAAGTTGTTTTTTTTCGTTATATTTCTGGGTTTCAAAATGTTCAATTTTTGGTTTATTTTCAAGATTATGAAAAAATTCTTTCGCTGATCATGTCACGTTTATGTATGAAAGGGAAATATAATTATGTCGATTTTTTTATTTTCCGAGAAACTAATCATTAAAATCACATGAAATATTTTTTTGCAATTATATTATTATTTGGTGAAAATATTGATTAAACAATGCTTTATTCAATAATAATATCGCTAATTCAAAGAATTAATTTTTCTTCGAGTTATAGTGATTTTGTTAACACGGTATTTAAGGGCTTTTTTCGTAATATATACAAAATATTTATTTTTAATTTTTTTAAATTGTTAACATCTACAATGCTTTATTTTCGTAAAAAGCAACACAAAAAATTGATGCACTTTTTAATTAATATATAAAAATATAACTTTAGTAAAGGAGTATTTTGTTTTCAAAAAATAATACATTTTCACTAAGATTTCAAACAACAATAATCGTTTCGTTATATCCATTGATTGCTGATTAATAAATATTGACAATTTCATTAAAATTGGTTGATTTCCTGAATTTTAGTGAGTTTTTAAGTGAACGGATGGTCAAAATGTGTTTTACATTTTGAGAATCGGCCATTGATTTTGCACCTACCTAAATTGTTTATGTAATAAACATATTTATTAAATAAAAATTGTAAGTAATATTAAATAAAGAAATTGGTACTTGTTCGTCTTTTACCATAGTTCGTTTTTCACAACTTTTAACTGACCATTCTTTGGTTCATTTTTCGCTGTAAACTTACCTATCAGGCTGCTAGAGAATTCTGGGTTTTGGGAAATTTTTTTCAAATTTTACATTTTAGAAGGGGGAATCAGTTTCCAATGTAAATTCAACGTAGACTGATTCCCCTCATTTTGACCATCTCAATTTTTAAAAAATCTTTTTCGGTGTACAATTACCTATCATGTCGATAGAGAATTCCGGGGGTTTTGGGAAAAAAATTTAAAAAATTAGATTTTAAGACGATGGATCAGTTTTCAATATAAATTCAACTTAGACTGATCCCCCTCTTTTTGACCATCTCAACTTTAAAAAATTCTTCTTCTGCTTACAATTACTTATCATGTCGCGAGAGAATTCCGGATTTTGGGGAATATTTTTCAAATATTTGAGATTTTAGGAGGAGGATCAGTTTTGACTATGTTTCATGTGTTGTTCTTATGGACCAACTTTTTTTTGAATTTTTTTCCCAAAACCCCGGAATTCTCTATCGACATGATAGATAATTGTTCACCGAAAAAGATTTTTTTTTTTAATTGAGTTGGTCAAAAAGCGGGGGATCAGTCTACGTTGAATTTACATTGGAAACTGATCCCCCCTCCTAAAATGTAAAATATTTGAAAAAAAAAAACTTCCAAAAACCCCGGAATTCTCAAGCAGCCTGATAGGTAAGTGTACACCGAAAAATGAACCAAAAAATTGTCAGTAAAAAGTTGTGAAAAACGGACTATGGTAAAAGACGAACAAGTACCAATAAATTAAATAAAGTAAACATCATGGAATTTTTATTTTACATACATTTTATATTTATTTATATTAAAAATAATAGATAAAATTAAAGTAATTTTGAAGAAAAGTTGTATATGTCAAAAATATGATTATTTTATTTATTCATATTAAAAATAATAGATAAAATTAACGTCATTTTGAAGAAAATTTGATAATATGTAAAAAATATGATTTTTTATTTATTTATATTAAACATAATTGATAAAATTAACGTCATTTTGAAGAAAATTTGTATAAGTAAAAAAACATGATTTTTTTTATTTATTGATATTTAAAAAAAGTTAATAAAATTAACCCTATGGGATTTTTAAATAAAGAAACTGTGTTTATTTATTTAAACCACATAATAAAAATGGGTCCAGTATGAGATATTGCCGAACAAAAAATACTTTTAATCATGATATATAGATCCGTAGTTCATAAAACGTCTTCAACAATGTTATAACTTGAAAGCACAATGAAAATGACGATATATGGACGTAATCTAGTGCCGAAAAAATGTGTTAAAAAAACAAAAAAAACATCTGCACTGATTTTCTTTTAGAAAGTGAAAACAAAATTTAATTAAAAAAAAAAATCTATTTTAATATGAGTGGGGATAAAAAATAAAGATTTGCGGTGACGTTTCGTGAGGAGACGATTTATTCAGAAGTCGAACAAGAAGAACGGTCATTACAATCAGGTAAATATTGCTATAAAAATACGTATCTGTTAATGTTAAGTTTTGTTTTTAATGTAAAAATAATCGATAAATTTATTAAAAATGTCGGTTGTGTTTAAAGAAACAGGCAATGTTCAAGTACGACTAACTCTAAGCAAAGTTGTTTCCAACCGGAAACGGTGTCCGTTCGAAATTGGTTCCGATAATAAAAACTTGCTGTTTGGTTAGTTTTGTACTGAATTTTATTTTAAATAATTTATTAGACAAAAATAAATAATAACTGTTAAAATTTTATTTTAAATAATTTATTTGACAAAAATAAATAATCACAGTTACTAAAAATAAATAATCACAGTTACTGAAAATAAATAATCACAGAGGGAAAATAATAAAATAGGTTGTTGTTTCAGAAATCATAGTACTGTCGGATCGCATATATCATATGGCCGAAGTAATTTACTTTTACTTGTCGACGCCAGAGAAACTCCTGCAGGTAGCTATTGAAATGTGCTGCACTTGTACCTCGCATGGACCTGAATTTGTCTTTAGCGTGACTCCATGAGCCTTCAATACGATTAGTGTCGATCGTATTATCTACGGGATCCACAAAATTATACGTGTGGTTTACCACATCATGTAGGCCCTGCCAATCATTACAACGTTTTCTTTTCTCCATTTGTGTCCATTAGTAACACTTGCAAGGAGATAGTGCGCAACCGACATTCATCTGCGGTTAGTACGTCTTGTACGATATAATTCATTATCATAAAATACAAAAGAAATTAAACCAGAAAATTGACTACCAGAAACTAGAGAAAATTAAACTAAAGAATACCGGAAGTTGTTAAGTACGAAGTTTATTATCGGGTACGGATGGCGGCGTAACACCGTAGCAGCGCCGCAGAAACTGCTCTTACAGTTAGTCGTACTTGAACAGTGCCAAGAAACAAAATAAGTGAATAAGATCTGAATAGGAAACTAGAAAATGACCCCCGTTTTTTTTTATCGCCCCATGGAGGGGGGGGGGGCAGACCGATTATGGAGTTGCACATTACAGACTATTCTTTTATCAAATTGGTAATTCACATGGAAATTTTCAAGCAATGGATTTACTAAAGTTAGTTTTGTCCAATCTTGTTTATCTGAAGGATTTATCTGCTTTCTAAAACTAAAAGATTCAAAAAACGAAATGACCCATAAAAATGTCTCTTTTTCCTTTAGTAACAAAACAAAATCTCTCGAACATTTAAAAAAAATCAGTTTTAAATTGCGTTTCTATACGGGAAATATTAACGAATTCGGTGCTTCTGTAGTTTCAAAAAGACATGTTATGCCTCACTTAAAAAAATAGCTAAAGAAATGTATAAACTTTGTTATGTATTTACGTGGTAGATGAAAAGAAGACAGTACACCAAAAATTACGCAAATTTATCGAGTATTTATTGAATTAAAAATTTGGAAAAAAAAAAACGATTATATCGGTCGTTCGCCATATTGTGTCTATCAAGCGTCAGATTTAAAAAAAAAGAAGTTATCTCCCTTCCCTAATCAGTAAGCTTAACTGGTTACAATATGTCTAGCGATACGTAAGATCGTTTTTTTTTCTTTTTCTTATAATTTTATAAATACTGGATGAATTTGCGTATTTCATTCTGTACAATCTTATTTTCAGCTAACACGTAAGTACCTAACAAAGTTTATGCGTTTCTTTAAATATTTTAATGTAATTGTGAAACAACCGAAGCACCACGAATTCTCTTCTTGTATTTATTCTAGACATAGAAGAGGAAGAAAAGCCCCCCAAACGAAAAACAAATTAAATTCACAAATATATATTCTTGTAATTTAAAGAGTCAGTTATTTTATTTTGGTAATTGTCGATGAATTTTTTTTTAAATCATAAAACAACACAACATGAGATTCTACATTTTAGGGGTGATTACGTGTGAACACCTTCCGAAGGTTGCGGAAATATTATTTTCTTTAGAATTTATAGTTGGGGAGATGTTTTGCGTAAAAATCTGACGTAAAATAATCCCCTGGTCCCAGCCAATAATATCTTCATTATGGCAGATAGATAATTTTTGTGAGGGCCTATAAGATACATTATGTGCGGTGTTTTAGCTTCTACTTTTGGTGGCTATTCAGTGTGGTTTTATGAAGGGTTTTTTTACTTTATGTTTAGAGGAGGAGCCTCGTTAGAAATCGAATGATAGATTATAACTCCACTCGGACTTAGGCTTAATGGTTAAGTAAGGGTTTTTAGGGGGCTTGGCCACTCGGACTAAGGGTTAGTGGTAGAGTTATTGTTTTTATATGGATGGGGTTTCTTTGCGACTCGAACTTAGAGTTAAAGCTTTATGTTTTTGTTTTCTCTTAAATGTCTTATTTTCTAGTTTCTTTTTGATAAAATTATATTTTGCTGATAACTATTTCTTTTAAATAATCAAAATCATTTTTATAACTTGATCCCCCCCACTGCCCCTACTCGTAAAAATGTACATAATTCGTCGTATGTGGCTTATCTTTATGGTTAAATGTTAAAACTGAAGTCATCTGAAAATAAGTACCGAAAGTGATGTAACATCACCCAATAAGTCACGAGCCTAAGTAATAAAACAACTTTTTAGCAAAATCTGACTTTTGTTAGTGGTGCCATCTATATGTCAGGCCCGGATCTAATTGGGTGATATGTTCAAAATCTGACTATTAATTTATGTCATAGATTTTTTTAAACATGTGAGAATAATAAATTGCTACCCTAAAAGTGTTTTGAGTTAACTATTAATAAAAATGTAAACATTGATATCAGATCTATTTTTTTTCTGAGTTGAAAATTGAAAACAAATCAGCACAGTGTATTTACTGCTTATTCTTTTGAACGATACAAACATTGAACTCCGGCAAATCACTTCCTCCGAAATTTCCCATTGCGGACTGAAGCCATACTTGATGACCTGGCCATCACCCTATATTAACATCTCCAAAGCATCTGGACCTGATTTTATATCAGTAATAGTAATAAAGTCATACTCTGCTGAACTGGCCCCTATTCTCTCTAAACTCTACAATAAATGCCTTGCCGAATCTTGCGTCCCTGATAGCTGGAAAATTCCCTCCGTGTTACCAGTCTTCAAGAATTCTGGAGATAGAAGTTTCTGTC
Source organism: Sepiola atlantica (assembly GCA_963556195.1). NCBI lineage: Eukaryota > Metazoa > Mollusca > Cephalopoda > Sepiida > Sepiolidae > Sepiola > Sepiola atlantica. The sequence continues at coordinate 29,623,214 of OY744549.1, read as the reverse complement.
ATAATTATCGCCCCATCAGTTTACCCCACCGCTCTTCGCTAAAATCTTTGAATCCTTAATTAATCTAGTGATAGTCCGTCACCCTGTTAATGCTAAACTTCTTTATGATCATCAGTATGGATTTAGGCAAGCACGGTCTACTGTAGATATCCTAATGGTCATCTCTGAACGCATATACCATACACTTGAACCTGGAGGCAAAGGTAAGGTTGTAGCGCTTTATATATCTAAAACCTGGCATAAAGGTCGTCTCATATAAATTAATACATATGGTATTACTGGACAATTACTTAATATAATTAGATTCTTCCTATCCAATAGAAACATCCAGGTTGTCCTCGAGCACCGTTTATCCATACATGACATAAATGCAGGTGTACCCCAGGGATAGCTCCCTAGACTTTTCTTGTTTCTGACTTTCATAAACGACCTACTTGATGACATTGTGTCCGAGATGAATATATTTGTAGACAACACCATGTTCTACTCTTGTAATGTGGGTAAAACGGACACATAGTAATACAAGGCAGTGACTGAATCCTTAGAAAGTGACCTCCAGTCTGTAGTGGAATTTGCTCATAATTGATTGTAACATTTAATGCTGCAAAGACGAAGCTCTTTTCCTTCAACAGCTACAAGAAATCTCTTCAACAACCGATTGCCATGGTAAATAACAGCCGACCTGAGAGTCTAATGTTCAAACTCCCCGACTTTACATTTACTGGTAACATGAATTGGAACAAATACATAGAAAACATTGCCAAGGTTGCTGCAAAGAATATTGGCTCCCTCTACCATGCTAGAAAACTTGACAGTATCTCTACAAAGACACCATCCGCTCATGAATAGAATATTGTTTTAATGTCTGGGCCGGTGCACCATCCAATAGTTTCTCCCTCTTAGACAAGGTCCAAAATAGAGCCTCTACTCTAATAGATCCCACACCATCTACCAAGCTCCAACCCCTGTCCCATCGCTGCAATGTTGACTCCTTGTGATTGTTTTACAAGTACTTCAATGAATGTGCTTTGATGAAGTCGCTGCTCTGGTGCACCATTGACATAAATATGCTCAACCCGACAATCAGCTAAATCCCAATTTTTTACTATGGAGGTCTCCATATGCCGGAGAGCCTTCTATTCCGAATACTCCTTTTGTTGAGACTCCCTCTCTGTTCCCTGTTTCCCCAACTGTAACAACATGCAGAAATTTAAACCTAATATGCACAGCTCTCACTTAAAAATAATCCCCTAAACTGTCACCTATATTCTCAGTAATCTTTTACATGTACAGTGGCAAGTTGGTGTGTGGGTGCACTTTGAGGTTGCGGTAATAGTTAATGAGAATGGCGTCAAATGTTGAAAGTGTTGTCGGTGCTACTTCTGGGAAAAAAGAAAGTAAAGAGTTTAAAATGTTAGTGAGAATGTTTTTTATAAAAGATTTCTTTTCCGAATTTAATGGCGATTGTTGAATGAAGAAGTTTGTTTGGAAGAAACAAGATCAGCTGATCCAAATGAATATTAAATGAATTTGAAAGATAAATAGATATATAGAAATACACTGTTAGTTGATGAAAACAAAAGATGCAAGCTGTTGTGTTGTAACAAATGGTACTAATGTAGTCGACAAAAACAAAAAGATCAGTAATCGACTTTAGTGAATTAAACGAATGTGTGATGTCAGACTGCATGCTGTAATTGACGTGAGCAATGACAAAATGAGAGATTAGAAGAAGACTTAAAGTCTGGCTATTATTAGTAAAGGTAGAAAATCAATTGATAGGTCAACAATAAGGGGGTATATTGTCTGCGACAGCTCTGAATCCGTTTTAATTATGCACAAGAATCATGTTAGCAGCAGAGACGGAATGTATTCCTACATAGATTACATGTTAGTGGATAAATTGATTTCCTTTGCAGAGGTAAGTAATAAGGCACCTTATAAAGTTTTCAAAGCCACCTAAACGATTGGAAAACAAGAGAAAAGGGTATGAACTGGCTTTCATAATGTGCAATGGGTTTCCAGGTTTGACAGAAAGTATGAGATAAAATAGGTTTTCTCTTTACTAAAACTTGGTAGGATCACTTAAAAGTGTGTGCAGTTATGTGAATGAGAAAACAAGGTAGTTGATGAAAAGAATTGCTTTTATACAGTAAATAAAGAATCATGTGAGAAAAGAGGACCTATTTATAGATGGTATTACCCAAGTTAAATAATGGATTCGTGTGATGTGAGTTATATGTCTAGTATTAAGGTCACTTGTACTAGTAAAATCCACCGACCATAAAACACTTTGGATAAGTGCAGATTTCAAGGGGGTTCCACTAAAGTAGTCATGTTTTAAGTGATACAAATCTTAATGCAATTTTTGTAACGTTTTTACAAATCTCCATTTTATAAGTTTTACCGCTCCTCTTTGATGAATTTTGTTATTAAAATTGGAAACCAATCAGGAAAGACATTAACATTAATCTCTTTTGCAGGACAAAAGAGATTGGTCCATTCTTAGTTTATCTTAAAAATAAAACTTCAACATAACGTATCGAACATTTAAAAACATATTTCTCTAGTAAGTAAATCAATCTTTTTACTCTTTTTATGCATCAAAATTATAATTATATGTTGTTTTCTCTTTTTCTAGTAGCATTTTTTAATTAGCCTATCTGAGAAAAATATAGTATCCATTTCAGCGAAAGTCAATAATTAGACTGTTTTGCTGACACTGCTATCGTTGATAATGCTATCAGCCATCAACAATCGCTAGTTTTTTTAACTACATTTACAGGCTTATTTTGAAAAAAAAAGGAGGAAGAAATTAGTTTTTTGCTTAAAATTAAAGTGAATCCGATTTGTGGTTCTTTTATAAAATAGTGATGTTGTGGAGAAATACTGATTTTCCAAATATATTTAACTTTCGATCTATAATTCTAGTCATAATTTAATTATTAGCCGCCAATTAAAATAACAATAAGATTCTAATGTTTACGTGATTACATGTGTACACCCTGAAATTCTTGTCAGAAAAAAGAAAAATATAATAATTGCTGTAAAGTCTTCATTAAACCCTAATTTCCTTTCAAGTATTTCGTTCCACCGTCATGTCTTTCCAGTTTTCATTAAACCGTCATCGTTTTCCAGATTTCGATCAACCGTCATAGCTTTCAAGTTGTCCTTAAACATTTATTGCTTTCAAGCCTGTATTCAAACTGGCTCGGTGCAAAGAACTGCTCGTTTTTTCATTGCAGTTTCCATGGTCGTTATGCATGGCACAGTCAGACCTGTGTTGCTTACATCAGGGGGTTAGGCTCTGCCTATTATAATAGACTCCAAAAAATAAACGAGATATCACAAGTTGAAATTGAGGCTAATTTCACTATATTTGCTTTTTGTCGTACACAAAACTAGCATGGTGTGTGATACCTATTACTATTATATACAACTTTTATTCCTGGGCTTATAATATTTTGCCTTTTGCTGTATTATTTTTGTGCTGAAATGTTATAGAAAAACTTTAATTTTACAAGACATTTACATGTCATTATATTTTTTCATGAATTTTCTTTTATAATCTTAGTAGTGCTTCATAATTAGTAAGAAAAAAAGATTTCGAAAAGAAAATATCAAAATGCCAATATTTGATGCAACAGTAAATACATTGGTAAAATGAAAATGAAATTCGTCCAGCAAATAACAATGTACAGAATGATCAAAGTCATGTAAATAATAACAACACATTTAGTGACAGCCTTAATGTTAAACTAAATTAGGATTACATCATGGTTCTGTACTGAGTTCATAACTGTCATTTGTGTCTTAGAAGCGTCATCCACACAGTTTCAGACACTTTGTCTCTAAGAGATGATGTATGCTAATGATTTATTGCTCGCCTGTCAAACAATGGAAGGTTATTTGGCTGAGTTAAATACTTGGAGAAATGCTACAGAAAGTAAAGTTTTGAGAGTGAATGTTACTAGGAGCAAAGTGATTAGTGTTTGTAGTGTTAGAAATCCCCCAGAAAGATAAATGTTCCCTGCTCGATTTGTTGAAAAGAGGGTTAAGTACATGTAAGCATTGGGTAAGCTAAAAGTTGACTAAAATGACAGGTACCTTAGGATATCATAAGCAGTTTGTCTGCAAGAAGTTAAAGACAATAGAGACAGATGAGAAGTCAGATATAAATAAAACTCAAAAAACCGAGATGCCAGCAAGGCAACTGGGCCTGACATTTCATTCATAATGCTTAAATAGTTCCTACTCTAGTTTTTCATTCGTGTCTTAAAAGAGAAATGCTTCCCATCACCTTGGAAATCTGTGTCAATCTGCCCAGTATTCAGAAATACTAGAGATCGGTTTTCTACATCTGAGAACACACCAATCAGTAACCTGTGCGTCATGAGTATGTTGTTTTAATGTAATAAATCAAGAAGTTTTCAACCACAATAAGAAACACAAATCTACTGACAAGCAATATGGATTTCGTCCAGCAAGATAAACTGCTGATGTACTGACTGTAATATCACACAGCATCAGTGAATCTCTTGATGAAGGCTTCATGTCTAAAACAACAGCTCTTGAAATATCAGAGACCTTTGGCAGAAAAATTTGCTTCACAACCTCACTAGCTATGAAATATATGGAAATGTGTTTTCAACCACAAAATCCTTTCTCTTTGATAAGTTTATAGAAGTCATTGATGAGCAGAAGTCTGATACACATAGTATCAATGCCGGTGTACCCATAGCATCTATTCTGGGCCAAACTCTCTTCCTTATATTTATCAATGATCTTCCAAATCACATTTGAAGTTCATTTTTTGTCATTTATGCAGATGACACAACCATCTATGGCAACACTTTGAAGAGCATTAATGATCAATATCTCCCTGTTTTTTTCTTCCTACCTGGAGCACATAGTGCAATAGAGAAACATGTGGCTGGTCACTTTCAATACATCTAAAACATAGCTTTTCTCCTTTCACCACCAATGCTCGGATCTTCACTTTGCCCAAATTGTAATGAATGGGTCTCTTCTTGAATAAGCTTTTAGGACTGACCTTCACTAAAGACATCAAATGGTAGACATGCATCAAATCTGTTGCTAAAGTCGCTGGAAAAATGTGTTGTTCATTCTCCTACTCCAGAAGGTATCACTCTCCGGACACAATCCTCTACCTGCATGAGAGTACAAATACGTCCTAAGATAGAATAACGTGGCCACATCTGGGGAGGTGCCACTCAGAGTACTTTTTCCTGGCTTGACAGAGTACAAAACTGACTTCGAAATCTAGTGGGGAATGTCCTCTTATCTTCTTCCTCTTTCTCATAGAAGAGATTGCTAGTCTTTATCTACTCTATTGTTAGTTTAATGGTAAGTGATTGACTGATCCATTATCCACGATTCCCTTTGTAAACATTTACAACAAAACCTCGTCTACCTACGACTGGAAGTTATTTTCCTTTTTTCCTCTTGAAGTGCGAATCTATTAAGGTTGTTCAGAAGTTTTGTTATGTTAGTGATATATTTAGAGCACATGAAAGAGCTGGTGCCAGGGTGATTGCAAGAGTTAGGGGTGGGTAGCTAAAGTTCAGGCAACTACTATCAGCAGAGTGTTTCTACTGTAGCCCAAAGGAAGAGACTATCAGGCATATGTACACAGTTGCTGGCATATGGAAGTGAATGTTGGGCAGAGAGGATTGGCGACATGTGCTATATAGAGAGAATATTTATTAGAATGATACAATGGATTTCTAACGTGAGTTTTATAGACAGGCTTAGATCTGATGACTCAAGAAGAAGATTAAATATGGACGAGTCACGGCTTATCAAGGCCCAAAGGCCATTCAAGAATGAAGGTTAATGAGATTCTCAGTTGGCGATGAACTACACCTTGAAATGATGTGAAACGATTGGTGAAATGGCCCAAATTAGATAATCTAAGTTGACGGCTACACAAGAATTTGTTTACATTAAACTTTAAAACGATCATGTTGTAATCAGCTGGTAAGCAGCCCCCTGGAACTTTATTCTATAGATTGAAAATGCTTATGAAGAAACTTTGTTCCTGGATGGTTCGTTTAATTTTACGCACACAAAGGAAGAAAGGAATATTCTTTACAGTGATTCTATGTAGATGAGTTTTGCTGGGAAAGTTTTACAAGAGGAACCAGATTTTTCAGCTCAGTACAGGGTCTACAATGAAAATAATGAGAAAAGAAAGATTGACAACCTTTTGGAGATATCTTTTAAAACTAATGATTGGAGAGATGATTTAAAACTTGATTGGAGAGATGTCTTTAAATTAATAATTAGAAGGAAAATTCAATATTTGAAATAGGTTTTGCAACAAAGTTGATCAGACATCTTATGAAATGTTGAAATTTAAATCGAAAATACTTTTGAGTTTATAAATGAAAGATTAAAAACAAAGATAACAAGAAAGGATAGAATATGTTGGTCAATGTGTGCAAAACAGGATACTTTGTTGATATAATCTAGTGATTGAACCTCACAGAGAATTCTGAGAGAAAAACAATCAGATTCTTTTTCACATCAAATTATTTTGTATTTCTAAGTCGAAATTCAGACTATTAAAAATATTGTTTTGATATAAGATTGTCTAATTTAGCATTTTGAGATAAGGTTGTCGAATTTCACAGCTGTGATGGGTGAATGTAAGGTCAAAGGTTAACCAAGCTAGCAAGCTTTCATAATTTGAAAGATGCCTAGCCGGAGTGAATTCATATGAAGCTGATCTGGGTCAAAGCAATGTTAATAACATGGGAAGATATGCGACTGACAAAGCATTGCCTGAGTTGTAGCCAACCCATTGAGAGAAATAGGCAAATAAGTGACAGAGAAAATCATGCAATGTATTGTAGATTTCTTTGAATAAGCAGCCAATGAAATTGTTTACTAGATTTGGTAAGTAAAATTTGGTCAGACAACGACAAGTTGCCTAGAGATATCTGGTGAAACAATTGCAAATTTGTCAAGTTTACAGTGGAGTTGGAACTGAAAAGAGTTAAAGTAAAGTTTGGTAAAACAGCCAATGTAAAAATGCAGTAGGCTTCATTATCTTTAGTGGTGTATATGATTGCGGACGTTGCAAGTATTATATGCTGGACCAGTGGAAAGAGGAGACACAAAACGAAAATATCTTTTTTTGGGGGTGGGTGGGGGGGCACCCCATAAGTTTGTTACCCTTTGATGCGAATTAAGTATCTCATAAAAACAGACAATGATGTTGAAACACAAAAGTGATGTCTGGATCATCTCCATGGTAATTTCGCCCTGGGTAGACTGTCTGACAGGTTAATTCACAGTTAAATCTTAAGTGGTTAAGTATTGGTTGACCCACCGATGACAACTGAAAAGACCCAGTCAACAGGAAGGAGATAGGGGTGAGAGCTGGCCCACTGGGCATCACGCGGAGTTTTAGGTTTGATGGGATTGCTGGCGAGGAGTTTAAACTGAGTGCCCTTCAAAGCAGGATGGCCTATCTGGGTTTCTTAGTCAAAGGACTGTGGAGGACTTATTTACATTTCGCAGGGATATAGAGATCTCATTTGCAACTCTGCTCTTCAACTTGGAAACACGAGTATCTTTTATAAGATTCAGCAAATAAATCTGTTACTTGTTTATAAATTGAAGCCATGGTTTTTAGTTGACATAAGAGTCTTTGCATTTTTTGTTATATTAATAAATTAATACATACTACAGCTGACACAGATGTAAAAAGTTGATTGAATGATTACTATGTAATTATGTGTCAGAAAATGTTACAATATTTACCTTCAACTGCTTATGGTTTAGGGAGACAGATGTTTAAGTATGTTCTTCCCTTGTGATTGTTTTCATGCTTATATGGGATAATCATGTGACCCTAGTGGAATCACATGTCATTAATTGTATTATTAAGGCGGCTTATTTTGGCGAGTCTTTTCCTTCTACTCTGTTACACTTGATTCTTACTGTCACGCTAGTTTCACAATCTTTACAAAAAATTAATTTGTCATCAGTGCAGGGGACTCCTAGTCTTAGTCACAACCAAATGGCAATCTGTTGCAATAGAGATTACAGTCCCAAAAAATTAAAGTAGTTTCCTCTTTCTCTCTCTGCCAGTTGCCATTGTTAGTTGAGGAGTAATTTCAAAGTGATCCTTCTCTGAATATATCTGACTTTCATTACATAACTAGGTCCCTTCCTTCTACCCTTTAGGTTTGATGGGATTGCTGGCAAGGAGTTTAAACTGAGTGCCCTTCAGGGAAAGATGGCCTATTTAAGTCTCTTAGCCAAAGGACTGTGGAGGACTTGTTTGAATTTCGAAGGGATATAAAGATCTCATTTGCAACTCTGCCCTTCAACTTGGAAACATGAGTATCTTTTATAAGATTCAGCAAATAAATGCGTTACTTGTTGATAAATTGGACTCATGATTTCAACTTGACATAATAGTCATTTTTATAGCACTGAAATGAGATCGAACATCTTTAGACTGACACGTGTAGGAAGATTATGGCCAGTGCAGTGAACGCATGATCAAACATGCATACTTATATGTTCACACCACTTGCCTCTTTCAAGAAGAAACACCTTCTATACTGATTATCCAGTAACTTAGTGAGTAAAAATTGGAACCCTAAAAAAACATCAAGAAGCAAATGTATAATCACCCTTACAATCAAAATATTTTTTGTTACTGTGATGGCAAGTTTCATAGAAATATATATTTTTATATTCATTTTAAATTAAGAATATTTCTAAAGTTGTATCTACTTGATTGGATGTTTTTTAAAATGTACTTTTCATTCCTCAGTTTACGATGCATTCCCAGAGTGACTCTAGAAAGTATCACTTAATTCATCACACAACATAGGAGATGTACAGCCCAGTCACACGAGATGTTTTGACCACACCGATCTTCTGCAAGGAATATAAAATTATGTCAGCACTGGCATCTTGTGAAGACAGTCAATAGTTGGTTAGATAAAATTAACCAAAGCTGAATGTATTTGTCTGTGACATGCATGGAAATGAATAAGCGTGAGGGCTACATTATTTGGTTGCTGCTTGAGAGTTAACCGGTACAGTAGCAGGGGCAGGTAAAGGAAAACATGAGAGAAAGTGAAAAGTATTGATTTTAGAGAAAAAGAGATAAATAAATTCCTAGTTAGAGATAGGTAGTTCGGACGTAAAATTCTGACAGCTGTCATGTGAAATGGACGTTAAATTGAATATGATGATAACGAGTTTGTGAATCCACGTAAAATTGAGCCACTCACACAAAAACTAGCGACACAAGTCTGTGAACAGCCACAAGAAACTTTATTGAAACTAACCTAATAAAAAAAATATTATTTCATTTGGACCATTTTTTGTTATATTAATAAATTAATACATACTACAGTTGACACAGATGTAAAAAGCTGATTGAATGATTACTATGCAATTATGTGTCAGAAAATGATACAATATTTACCTTCAACTGCTTATGGTTTAGGGAGACATATGTCAAAGTATGTTCTTCCCATGTGATTGTTTTCATGACAATATGGGGTAATCATGTGACCCTAGTGGAATCACATGTCATTGCTTGTATTATTAAGGCGGCTTGTTTTCGCGAGTCTTTTCCTTCTACTTGATTTTTACTGTCACGCTAGTTTCACAATCTTTACGAAAAATTTATTTATTTGACATCAGTGCAGAAAACTCATACGTTTAGTTGCCATCGAACAACAATCTGTTTCAATAGAAATCACAGTTAAAAGTTTTTTTATTTATTTGACATCAGTGCAGGAAGCTCATACGTTTAGTTGCCACCGAATGACAATCTGCTTCAATAGAGATCACAGTTAAAAAAAAAGAATTTTACATCAGTGCAGGAAACTCATACGTTTAGTTGCCATCGAACAACAATCTGTTTCAATAGAAATCACAGTTAAAAGTTTTTTTTATTTATTTGACATCAGTGCAGGAAACTCATACGTTTAGTTGCCACCGAATGGCAATCTGCTTCAATAGAGATCACAGTTCAAAATAAAGAATTTATTTGACATCAGTGCAGGAAACTCATACGTTTAGTTGCCACCGAATGGCAATCTGCTTCAATAGAGATCACAGTTCAAAAGAAAAGAATTTATTTGACATCAGTGCAGGAAACTCATACATTTAGTTGCCATCGAACAACAATCTGTTTCAATAGAAATCACAGTAAAAAAAAAAAGAATTTATTTGACATCAGTGCAGGAAACTCATACATTTAGTTGCCATCGAACAACAATCTGTTTCAATAGAAATCACAGTTAAAAGTTTTTTTATTTATTTGACATCAGTGCAGGAAACTCATGTTTTGTTGCCACCGAATGGCAATCTGTTTCAATAGAAATCACAGTTCAAAAAAATGAATTTATTTGACATCAGTGCAGGAAACTCGTACGTTTTGTTGCCACCGAATGGCAATCTGTTTCAATAGAAATCACAGTTACAAAAAAATAATAATTTACTTGACATCAGTGCAGGGGACTCCTACCCTTAGTTGTCACCGAACGGCAATCTGTTGCAATAGAGATCACAGTCCAAAAAAATTTAAGTAGTTTTCTCTTTCTGCCAGTTGCTATTGTAAGATCAGGAGTAATTTCAAATTGATCCTTCTCTGAGGATATCTTACTTTCCCTACATAACTAGGTTCCTTCCATCTACCTTTTTGTAGCATCCGCTATCAAGAATACACTACATGAGTTTTGATTAGATTAGGCTACATTAGAAAAGCTATGAAAAGCGAATAAATCGCATGCCTCTTGGTTAAGAGTTGAGTGAACAAAGTTGGTTCACACCGGATTTACATTTTGCATGTTACCAGTTATTGTGATTTATTGACAACTACCACCTTTGGTTACTATTACATAGGTCTAGCCAATTATTGTCTATGACAAAAAGTGGGGACCGTATGAACCGTAAAATAAACTACGAGCTCGATTGTAATAAAATATTCAGTATATGAAGTAATGAAAGGTGCATTTTTTTTAATTTAAATAAATGTTTACTGAAAATCTAAAAGGAAAATTAGTTTTTGATGAGGTTTTGTTTCATGCATAGACTCCCACTGTCCTTCCCATAATTAAAAAGACGCTTTCTTTTAATTGAATTGATATACTAAAATAAAATTTATATCACTAGAAAGAGATATTAATAAAGGATATATAAAAAAATAAAAAATTGATTAAATAAAATCGATCAGATTTCTAAACTTACGTTCCCCATTGAATATAAAATATTTCCTGTTAATGGCTTTTGTTTTAATCATGAGCAAATTCTTTTAGGGGTCGGTGATATTCAAGCGTTTAAGTTATTTATATTTCTTATTTCTGTTTTAGCGATGTTTTTAAATAAATAATGTAAGTTAAATTAATATAAATCAGTGTAACAGAAAATCATATTTGATTAAGGAAAATGTTATATTAAGAAAATTTAGCTAAAAACATCGACATTGACTTTGATAACTTCATATGAAAAAATATTTAAAATAAATTTTTCAGTTAAAATTGTAAGTATTTTTATGAAACCACAAGCAGATATAATCCACTAGTTTTTTTTTTTTGTCTTTTCTGACGATTTTGCATTTGTTACGATGCACACACCACCGAATGCTGCTGATTGTATTAAGAAATTCCACATTTTCTACTATTGTAAAACGATTTTACAGTAAATGTTGATCAGATCAGATATTCCTCCGCCCTCTTAACATGCTATATCAAATAAAAGATTTGACGATAATTACATATTATAAAAGCTGGGAAGCTTTTTTTCTTTTTTCAGGTGTATATTTTTTTCTAGTGATAAGATTTTTGACGTCATTTTAATTTCTCTTATTACTTTATATGAAATTAAATATAAATACAATCTTCTGTATATGAAGTAATGAAAGGTACATTTTTTATTTAAATAAATGTTTACTGCAAATCTAAAAGGCAAAATGAGTTTTTGATAAGGTTGTGTGTCAAGCATAGACTCCCACTGTCCTCCCAATGGTTGAAAAGATGTTTTCTTTTAATTGAATTGATATACTAAAATAACTTTTATATCACGAGAAAAAGAAATTAATAAAGGGATAAAAAAAAAATTATATCACAAGAAATATGAATTAATAAAAGAATAAATAAAAAAAAAATTTTATATCACGAGAAATATAAATTAATAAAAGGATAAATAAAAATAAACTTTATATCACTAGAAAGATAAATTAATAAAAGGATAAATAAAAAATAAATTTTATACCACTAGCAAAGTTAATTTAATAAAAGAATAAATAAAAAATAAATTTCATATCACTAGAAAGATAAATTAATAAAAGGATAAATAAAAAATAAATTTTATACCACTAGAAAGATAAATTAATAAAAGGATAAATAAAAAATAAATTTCATATCACTAGAAAGATAAATTAATAAAAGGATAAATAAAAATAAATTTTATATCACTAGAAACATAAATTAATAAAACGATTAATAAAAATAAATTTTATATAACTAGAAAGATGAATTAATAAAAGGATATATAAAAAATAAATGTTATATAACTAGAATGATGAATTAATAAAAGATAAATAACAAATACATTTTATACTACTAGAAAAGTTAATTTAATAAAAGGATAAATAAAAAATAAATTTTATATCACTAGAAAGATAAATTAATAAAAGGATAAATAAAAAATAAATTTTATATCACTAGACAGATGAAATAATTAAAGGATGAATAAAAAATAAATTTTATATCACTAGAAAGATAAATTAATAAAAGGATAACTAAAAAATAAATTTTATATCACTAGAAAGATAAATTAATAAACGGATGAATAAAAATAAACTTTATATCACTAGAAAGAGAAATTAATAAAAGGATAAATAAAAAATAAATTTTATATAACTCGAAAGATAAATTAATAAAAGGATAAATAAAAAATAAATGTTATATCACTAGAAAGATAAATTAATAAACGGATGAATAAAAATAAACTTTATATCACTAGAAAGATAAATTAATAAAAGAATAAATAAAAAATAAATTTTATATAACTCGAAAGATAAATTAATAAAAGGATAAATAAAAAATAAATTTTATATAACTAGTAATATAAATTAATAAAAGGAAAAATAAAAAATACATTTTATATCACTAGAAAGATAAATTAATAATAGGATAAACAAAAAATAAATTTTATATCACTAGAAAGATAAATAAATAAACGGATAAATAAAAATAAATTTTATATCACTAGAAAGAGAAATTAATAAAAGGATGAATAAAAAAATAAATTTTATGTTACTAGAAAGATAAATTAATAAATTGATAAATAAAAAATAAATGTTATATCACTAGAAAGAAAAATTAATAAAAGGATAAATAAATAAAAATTTATATCACTAGAAAGATAAATTAATAAAAGGATAAATAAAAAATAAATTTTATATCACTAGAAAGATAAATTAATAAAAGGATAAATAAAAATAAACTTTATATCACTAGAAAGATAAATTAATAAAAGGATAAATAAAAAATAAATTTTATACCACTAGCAAAGTTAATTTAATAAAAGAATAAATAAAAAATAAATTTCATATCACTAGAAAGATAAATTAATAAAAGGATAAATAAAAATAAATTTTATATCACTAGAAAGAAAAATTAATAAAAGGATAAATAAATAAAAATTTATATCACTAGAAAGATAAATTAATAAAAGGATAAATAAAAAATAAATTTTTTATCACTAGAAAGATAAATAAATAAAAGGATAAATAAAAAATAAATTTCATATCACTAGAAAGATAAATTAATAAAAGGATAAATAAAAATAAATTTTATATCACTAGAATAATAAATTAATAAAAGGATTAATAAAAATATTTTTTATATCACGAGAAACAGAAATTAATAAAAGGATAAATAAAAAATAAATGTTATATTACTAAGATCAATTAATAACAGGATAAACAAAAAATAAATTTTATATCACTAGAAAGATAAATAAATAAAAGGATGAATAAAAATAAATTTTATATCACGAGAAAGAGAAATTAATGAACGGATGAATAAATAATAAATTTCATATCACTAGAAAGATAATTTAATTAAAGGATGAATAAAAAATAAATTTGATGTTACTAGAAAGTAAAATTAATTAAAGATTGAATAAAAATAAATTTTATATCACTAGAAAGATAAATTAATAAAAGGATAAATAAAAAAATGAATTTTATATCACTAGAAAGATAAATTAATAAAAGGATGAATAAAAATAAATGTTATATCACTAGAAAGATAAATTAATAAAAGGATAAAAAAATTTTTTTATATCACTAGAAAGATAAATTAATAAAAGGATGAATAAAAATAAATGTTATATCACTAGAAAGATAAATTAATAAAAGGATAAATAAAAAATAAATTTTATACCACTAGAAAGATAAATTATTAAAAGGATGAATAAAAATAAATTTTATATCACTTGAAAGATAAATTAATAAAAGGATAAATAAAAATAGATAATCGCTCAAATGAAATCGATATGATTTCTTAACTTACGTCCATTGAATACAACATATTGCCTGTTAATAGCTTTTGTTTTAATCATGAGCAATTTTTTTTAGGGGTCGGTGATATTATAGCGTTTAAGTTATTTATATTTCTTATTTCTGTTTTAAAATTAATTTTTGTTTAATTTTACTTCAGTCGAAGTTCTCTGTAATTAAGGGCCTCTTTCCTGGGACTTACACTATATTACTAGATAGTATAGATAGATATTCGAATATTACATTAATGTTCTCCTTTACCTGTTAAAGCTTGAGTTAGTTAAGAAAGTATGTCAATTATTTTTCTCCTCAATTGACCAGTTAACTATGTTACAGTATATCTTTCTTCTGGTCTCTTCGTCCTACCGGATTCCAGACATAATAATTCATCTAGGTTGGTAAATAATTCAGCCATGGTCTGTAATTTGAAATTACGTTATTGGAGAAGGTGTATCCTCATGTCAAGTTGTCCTGACAAACCCTTGTACAGAGACACCAAATACACTCAAGGATTGTGTCTAGAAGGTAATTCGCATATGATAAGGCATGTTTTTTTACGTTATAACAGAAGTTCCACATAATTGACAAAATTGTGTTTTTTCTCCATTATGAGTTGGAATATAGTTTGTGTTATCGTCAGTGCCACACACTTCACAAGATTATAATTTCTCTTTAGTAGGCGTTCGTATGTGTCGCAACATATTAGATTTTTGTGTAAAAGAAAAGCCACATACTTCACAAAAATATAGTTTCTCTCCAGTATGCGTTTGCACATGTAGTAACAAATATTGTTTAGCTGAAAAAAAGCCACATACGTCACAAGAGTATGGTTTCTCTCCAGTATGCATTCCCATACGTCAGTTCCTCCTGTTTTACTTGTAAAAGTCGATTTACATACTTCATAAAATTATGGTGTCTCTCCAGTATGCGTTCGCACATGTCGCAACATACTTTGTTTCCATGTAAAAGAAAGGCCACATACTTCACAAGAATATGGCTTCTCACCAGTATGTGTTCGAATATGTTGCAACATATGTTGTTTCTGTGTAAAAGAAGAGCCACATACTTCACAAGAATATGGCTTCTCACCAGTATGTGTTCGAATATGTTGCAACATATGTTGTTTCTGTGTAAAAGAAGAGCCACATACTTCACAAGAATATGGCTTATCACCTGTATGTGTTCGCATATGTCGCAGTATATTTTCTTTCCGTGTAAAAGAATAGCCACATACTTCACAAGAATATGGCTTCTCACCAGTATGCGTTCGCATATGTTGTAACATATGTTGTTTCTGCAGAAAAGAAGAGCTACATACTTCACAAGTATATGGCTTCTCACCAGTATGTGTTCGCATATGTTGCAACATATATTCTTTCTGTGTAAAAAAAGAGTCACATACTTCACAAGAATATGGCTTCTCACCAGTATGCGTTCGAATATGTTGCAACATATGTTGTTTCTGTGTAAAAGAAGAGCCACATACTTCACAAGAATATGGCTTCTCACCAGTATGTGTTCGCATATGTTGCAACATATGTTGTTTCTGTGTAAAAGAAGAGCCACATACTTCACAAGAATATGGCTTCTCACCAGTATGTGTTCGCATATGTTGCAACATATGTTGTTTCTGTGTAAAAGAAGAGTCACATACTTCACAAGAATATGGCTTCTCACCAGTATGTGTTCGAATATGTTGCAACATATGTTGTTTCTGTGTAAAAGAAGAGCCACATACTTCACAAGAATATGGCTTATCACCTGTATGTGTTCGCATATGTCGCAGTATATTTTCTTTCCGTGTAAAAGAATAGCCACATACTTCACAAGAATATGGCTTCTCACCAGTATGCGTTCGCATATGTTGTAACATATGTTGTTTCTGCAGAAATGAAGAGCTACATACTTCACAAGAATATGGCTTCTCACCAGTATGTGTTCGCATATGTTGCAACATATATTCTTTCTGTGTAAAAGAAGAGTCACATACTTCACAAGAATATGGCTTCTCAGCAGTATGCGTTCGAATATGTTGCAACATATGTGGTTTCTGTGTAAAAGAAGAGCCACATACTTCACAAGAATATGGCTTCTCACCAGTATGTGTTCGCATATGTTGCAACATATGTTGTTTCTGTGTAAAAGAAGAGCCACATACTTCACAAGAATATGGCTTCTCACCAGTATGTGTTCGAATATGTTGCAACATATGTTGTTTCTGTGTAAAAGAAGAGCCACATACTTCACAAGAATATGGCTTATCACCTGTATGTGTTCGCATATGTCGCAGTATATTTTCTTTCCGTGTAAAAGAAGAGCCACATACTTCACAAGAATATGGCTTCTCCCCTGTATGCGTTCGCATATGTTGCAACATATGTTGTTTCTGCAGAAAAGAAGAGCCACATAGTTCACAAGGATATGGCTTATCTCCTGTATCTCTTCGCATATGTTCTTTATGTGTAAACGAAGATCCACATACTTCACCAGAATATGGTTTATCTCCAGTATCAGATTTATAGCTCATTTTTTAAGTCGAATTTTTTTTATTTTTAGTACAATTTTTTTCTCTGTATTTTTAATATTGTGCTCCTGTGATAGAATCGGAATTAATTTAGAAATATTAACACTTTCAAAACTTTTATAGATTTGAAATTTAGCAGATCGTTCACTGAAATCTTTTCTCAGGTTTCAGTGAAAATGTTAATTGTGTTTAACTGTAATTGATTATATATATATATATATTAATAGAATTATGTGCTTCTCTGTGTAGCAGCTCACTATTAGATCTAATCATTTGAGCTTGAGTAGGACTTATCTTTTATGTATGAAGATTAGTAAAAACAGAACATAACTGATATATTCAGTGAGTTTTTATACATCCTATCTCAATATTTTAAACCCTATGAAAATAACAATGTATACAAATTCTCAGTATTCGGCAAAATATAATTTTCGAAATATTGTAATAGATAATTCTACAAAACTAAACATTTTGCAACCCATAAGTTTGATATAATTTCAGTTTTCACCATTAGCAGTATGTGTTTATTTTCAAGTATTTTTATGCCTGAAATTCTACTTCTATTAAAGGGACCATGAGTACATTAGTCATATACACACATAGGACACTACTAATGTGCACCAATGCGTGCATTAATCATATTCATTCCAGCAAGTGTTGTATTAATACAAAGAAAACAAGAAATCCCGATTCAGTTGACAAGTGAATATTTTCCCAATATATAATCATAAAATGCTATTGATGAAAGAAAAATATTCGCACAGTTCACAAGTGAATTATTTCTCTCATTTCAGGATATTAACTGTGGGCAATTTACGTTTTTCTTTCTATTGATTGCTGGATATTCTGCAAAATGAAAAACAATTTAAAGATAAATTTAAAGAAAAGATAATAATGGTATACTAGTTCTTTGCAAACAAAATTATTTTAGGATGTTAAGCAAGTGTAGACACGAATAGTTTGAAATGGATGAACTAGACATAAGTTTCAGCATTGTAGGCTTAAAAGCAAAAGGTATTATGAACAATTTTATTAAAAAGTTCACAAATTCATTATTGAATAAATTCAAAATATAATACGTATCTGTTAATTAAGTAAAGGAAGTTCTTTTTTTCACATATTAGATTAAATTTCTACTAAAACTTTCATTAATGAGATCCGAAATGTAATTTTTTTAAATTTGCACAATTTAATAGCTTACAAAATAAATACTGTCGAATTTTATTGATGATCTTCAAAATACTGTTATGATAATTTTATTATATTTGCAATTGTTTTTCATTGCTTTTGTGTCAACAAATTAATCAATAAATATTTGAAGATACTGGAGAATATATTTAAATCACCAAAAATTACACATATAGAGTTGATATCCTATAAAACATAACCAAAGAAGATCATTCATCTTTTTCACATACGTAATTATATATTACATTATATATATATATATATATATATATATATATATATATATATATATATATATATATATAATTGTACCGAATAAAGTTGTATCTTTCAATATGATTTTGAATAAACCAAAAAAAGAATATAACGTTATTTGAAGATACAATAAAAACATTCCAAATTTGACAGTCAGAAGATGTAACAGTCATAACTTTCTTCACAAAACACCATTTGAGTGGAAGGTTAAAAAATGTCAGTATAATTAAATATTATCAGAAGAAAATGGAAATATCTAAGTAATTAAAACGATGTTTCTACATCTGCAAGCTAAAAAACAACATTTAAATAAAATTTCATCAAATATGTTTTAAATGACGCGTCATGTTTGATAACAAATATATATTTTTGAGTAGTGTTTTTAATAAAATACAAAAAAAACCATAAACATATTTTTCATTTAATTACTTGTTTTTTATAAAAATGACTTTTAGTGTGAAAAAATAACTTCATGTTCAATAAAATTATATTTCACGTGTATAAATGCTTTGACATTTTATGATCGAATGTTGCTTTCTTTTCTCGATATTTTGGGAGATAGGAAATTCCCAAATAAAACGATGACATTTGTCGAGAGCTATCTAGCTTTAGTTTGCTGCAAGATAATAGTTTTTTGGTTGATAACAACAATTTACAAGAGTATTGTCGCATCGAAAAAAGATTAAAACGAGAATAATTATGTTTCTCAGGTTGGCAAAACAAAGGCGAGTTTTGAAATGTTTTTGCACGAAACGAAAAAACAGAAACTAAAATGTATAAGAAAGAAAGATTTGTTTTTCTTTTTTCACTGTTTTGGGGAAATGTAAATTCCTAATGCGAAATATGAGAGCGTATACATATGTCAACGTCTGTTGTGGTGTAAACAGACCGATCTGATGAAGATCATCAATGAGATCCGCGTTATGTGGCTTTTGTATGTTGTAAAAGTAAAGATTATTTTCTAGTAGCAATGATATCTGAGTATTAACGTTTTTAAAAAGCCAGCTAAAATAAACTACAAGCTCGATTGTAATAAAATCTTCGGTATATGAAGTAACGTAAGGTGCATTTTTTATTTAAATAAATGTTTTCTGCAAATCTAAAAGGAAAATGAGTTTTTTAGGAGGATCAATTTTTTATAGAAATTAAATGTAAACTTATTACCCACTTTATGAACACATCGCATGTTGTGTTTGTGAAACTCAACCAGCCATTTTTTCACCGTTTTTACGGACCAATTTTTATCCATGTAAAATTACGTATCATGCCGTTTGAGGAATTTATTTTTTAAAATATTTTAGATTTTAGAGTGTGGGGCGGGTCAGTTTCCTAAATTAATTTAACGTAAACTGAGCACACACTTTTTGGCCATCACCATTTTATTTTTAACTATTATTTCACAAACACACTACATGCGATGTGGGCATAAAGTGGGTAATCAGTTTACATTAAATTTATATAGGAAATTGATCCCCGTTCTAAAATATTTGATCATGTTTTCAAAATAACACAGAATTCTCTTGTGACCAGATAGGTAAATGTACACCAAAAAAAAGAAAAATAATTTAGCCAGTAAAAAAGTTGAGAAAAACGGATGGTGGAGTATTTTTTCATATTTTTTTAACGTAGTTCACACCAAACAAGGCAGGCCACCACTGTAGACGTAAGGGGTTACTGAGAAGAAAGAAAAGGGGAGAAGGTTGAGGGGGGGTCAACATAAACTGGGATCTGCGCAGCGAGATGTCTGTTTACATTAATTTTAAATTTCTGCATGTCAGTACTGTCGGGGAAACAGGAGGCAGGGAGGGAGTTCCAGAGGCCAGCAGTACGAGGAAAGAAACTATTTGAGTAGAAAGCTCTCCGGCATCTGGGGATCTCCACAGTGAATCGATGGGACTTAGTTGATTGTCGAGTTGGTCTAATGAATTTATGTCGAGGGGGCACCAGAGTAGCCAATTCATCGGAGAATAATCCATTGAAGTATTTGTAAAACAAGCACAAGGATGCTACATTGTGGCGATGGGACAGGGACTGGAGCTTGGTTGACAGTGGGAGATCTATTACGAACAAGCGTCAATATTTTTATTTAATTTCAAGTAAATGAATAAGAGAAATTCAAATGACGTCGAAAATCTAATCACCAGATAAAAATATACACTTTAAAAGGTAAAAACAACAACAAAAAAGCTTCCCAGCTTTTATAATATGTAATTATCATTAAAGCGTTTATTTGATATAACATGTTAAGAGGGCGCAGGAATATCTTATCTGATCAACATTTACTATAAAATCGTTTTAGAATAGTAGAAAATGTCGTATTTCTTTTTCCGACGTAAACTGGGGAAGGGAGTTAATACAGTTTAGGCAAAGTAACGAACTCAACGTAGAAGGGGAAAATAATAAAATCCTTCCTTGCTGTGACAGTTCCCTCACGATTATAGTTTGGTTGCTTCTAAGCAAACAGATCGTTCTTGCCAAATAAACGACGAAAAAAAGTGCAGACACATGTCATTTGTTTATAAGACGAAAATGCTAAAATAAATCTTTCAAAGATATCAAATTTTACTCTTGAATAGTGACGGAACCAATTTTGCGAAGGAAAAGGGTTTTAATTGAGAACAAATGAACATCAATTTCTTAAAACTAATAAAAATAATTTAATCTTTTTGCATATGTAATTTTTAATTAATTCGCTAGATAATAGCATCACTTTATTTCTGTATTAACAATTTCGTCGCTTGTTCGTAATACTCCACCACCCGTTTTAAAAAACTGTTTTACTGACCATTTTTTTTTATCAGTGTACAATTACGTATCTCGCTAGGGAATTCCGTGTTATTCTTTAACTTTAAAAAAATATTTTAGATTTAGAAAGGGGATCAGTTTCCTATGTAAATTGAACGTAAGCTGAACACCCACTTTTTGACCGTCACCAAATTATTTTTCTTATTACCCAGTTTAAGACCACATCGCATGTTGTGTGTTTGTGAAACTAAACCACCCATTTCTTCACCGTTTTTTACGGACCAATTTTGTTCTATGTACAATTACTTATGCTGCTAGAAAATTCCGGAGTTTGGGGAATTTTTTTTTCCAAATAAGATTTTAAACTGGGGGGACAGTTTCCTATATTAATTTAACGTAAACTGATCACACTTTTTGCCCATCACCATTTTATTTGTAACTGCCATATTTCACAAGTGTCTTTTCATGCACACTAAAATGCGACATGCTCGCTAATTGTACACAGAAGAAAAAATAATTTGGTGATGCTCAAAAAGTGGGTGCTCAACTTATGTTAAATTTACATAGGAAACTGATCCCCACTCTTAATCTAAAATTTAGAAAGAATTTAAAAAAAAACACAAAATTCTCTAGCGAGATAGGTAATTGTACACCGATGAAAAAAAAAATGGTCAGTAAAAAAGTTTTTAAAAACGGGTGGTGGAGTATTACGAACAAGCGACGAAATTGTTAATACGGAAATAAAGTTATGCTATTATCTACCGAATTGGGTATTTTTAACAATAGCCCAAAACGAAAACGCTGAAAAAACAAATATACAACAAATAAAAGTTACCGTAGCCGATAAAACTGAATTTCCAAGTTAACTGTGACAGTTATTAATGATTATAATTCGTTAAAAGTTCTATTTTCTATAAGTTAATAGTTTTAGCGTAAGTGAAGTGAAAAAAAAAATAGTAATGGCTGCTTCGATAGAAAACACCGAATCCAGAACGAGACTTCCGCCTCGTTCTGGATTCGGTTGTTTTTTTACTGGGACTCATAGTCAAAGCGCAATTTTTGCATTTTTTAGCCAAGCAGAAGAACAAAACAAAACTACATTTTAAGCAAAAGGAATAAAATAATTTTCTTTTTATTTACATGTCAGTGTGCTTTTATTTACATATTATTTTCATTCGTCACACCGTAATGTTTTTTTCCCCGTTTCTTTAAAAAATTCCTAACCCTAACCCAGCCCTAACCCTAACCTAAACCCAGCCCTAGCCCTAACCTAAACCCTAACCCAGCCCTAACCCTAACCTAAACCCAGCCCTAACCCTAACCTAAACCCAGCCCTAACCCCCAATGACGTAACGACATGCGCGCTCATTCGGTGATCAAAATGATCGTTGAAATGTTCGTTTCATAAAATTAAATTACAAAAATGCAATACTCCCCCCCCCCCCAAAAAAAAACAACAAACAAAAACGCCGCTTTGATTATGAGTCCCGGTAAAAAAAAAAAACACACACACGTGACACCGATAGCAAAAACTAATGACGCCATTTTGTTTTTTAAATAAATGACATTAACATTTTTTAAATTTTTTGTTCATGTCTAATAAAAACCCATTTACCATACGTAAACATACAAACAAATGGAATAGAAAACTAGGAAAATCTCCGGTCTCTACGTACGTTGCATTTATTTGTTGCATATTCATTTTTTTGACTACGTTCTACAACTTTTTTTCAACCCGACTCGCGAGCTGTAGGGCTATTCTAAAACATTCCCACCGAATTTATTAAAAATTACATCTGCTAAAAGATTAAATTATTTTAATTAGTTTTAAGAAGTTTATGATTATCTGTCCCCAATTATCAACCTTTTCCTTCGCAAAATTGGTTCCATCTCAATTCGAAAGTAAAATTTGATATCTTTGTAAAATTAGTGATTCATTTTTAATCAGTTTCAAAAGGTTTATGTTTACTAATCCCAATTACCGACATTTTCCCTCCAAAAATGTGTTCTATTTCGATTAGAGAATAACATGTCATTTCTTTGGAAAATTAATAACAACATATTTATAAAAAACGTAAACTAATTGCAATAACATCATACTTACATTCATCCAATCTTCTTTCGTTTGGTTTGTTTTAAATACGAACACGGCTGAAGGATGGCGAGTTTAGTGTTGTGATGAGTCGAACGTGTTCTGTACTTTCAAAATGGCGACGCGAAAAACAACTTCGCAGAAAATTAAAGAAGTACAAAAATAAAAGAAAACACCATCGACGACAGTGCAATTTTTTTTGGAAAGAAAAAAACTTATTTTAATCTTATTGATTTTAATATTTTGTTATTTTAATTGCGCGTTTGGGAAGAAATGGGGGTAAATTTATAGAAGTGCACCTTTCGTATTTCGACCCCTAAAAAAAAAGTATCCTACTTTTTTGGGCAAATCACATGTAAACAGCCTCAACAAATATCCGCTATGAAAAAAATTATGAAAATTTTTATTATTTTAGATTTTAGGAGGGGGGGTCACTTTCCAATATAAGTTATACGTAAAGTGAGCACCCATTTCTTGGCCACCGAATCTCACCTCTCGTGTTTCGACCCCTAAAAAAAAGTTTCTACTTTTTTTGGCAAATTACATGTAAACAGCCATCCATAACAAATATCCGCTATGAAAATTTTTTTTTTTAATTATTTTAGATGTTAGGAGGGGTGATCCCACTTTCCTATATAAGTTATACGTAAAGTGAGCACGCATTTGTTGGCCACCGAATCTCACCACTCGTATTTCGACCCCTAAAAAAAAAAGTTTCTACTTTTTTGGACAAATTACATGTAAACAGCCTCAACAAACATCCGCGCGCGGATATTTGTTGAGGCTGTTTACATGTAATTTGATTCAACTTTTTTTTTAGGGGTCGAAACACGAGTGGTGAGATTCAGTGGCCAGGAAATGCGTGCTCACTTTACGTATAACTTATATAGGAAAGTGATCCCCCCCTCCTAAAATCTAAAATAATAAAAATTTTCATATTTTTTTTTCATAGCGGATATTTGATGAGGCTGTTTATATGTAATTTGCCCAAAAAAGTAGAAACTTTTTTTTTATGGGGTCGAAATACGAAAGGTGCACTTCTATAAATTTACCGAAATGAGAGGCATAATATGTACTTAATTTATACAGTAAGTTCAGTTCACCAATCTCATTCAGGTCAAAATAAGATTGTTAAACTGATTTTGTGCGGAATTGTTTTGTTCATTTTTCTGCAGTTTAATATTTGTAATGTTCATTTCTTTTTTAAATAAATAAAAAGCTGATTTATTATTATTTATTGATACAATAAAAATATTGAATAGATTGAAAAAAGAAAAAGGAACGGAATACAAAATGAATAAAATATAAGGGTACATTAATAGATTTATTTGCTCCCATGAGGAAACAGATTAAAATCGGTAAAAGAGAAACAGTCTACTTGAGGTGGCTTCCGGTTATGAAATCGGAAATTGACAAGCGGTGTTTATCGAAAAATAGCCTCTCATCATTTTCCACCGCTTAGATTTTGGGCGGATTTTTTATTATTTCACTCGATATAATCTATTTTAAAATATTTTAAAACTAAAGAAAAAGAATAACATTCCAATTATAAAGAAAATAGTAAATAATCTATTTAAAAATAGTTAAAAAAAAAACTATTTCAAAATGATATTCAACCTTTCAGAAACATTCCAGTTATAAAAAATAATAAATAATCTATTTAAAAATAGTTTTTAAAGAAACTATTTCAAAATGCTATTCAACCCTTCCGAAACATTCCAATTATAAATAAAATAGTAAATAATCTATTTAAAAATAGTTTTAAAGAAACTATTTCAAAATGATATTCAACCCTTCAGAAACATTCCAATTATAAAAAATAGTAAATAATATATTTAAAAAATATTTTTTAAAGAAACTATTTAAAAATATTAAACCCTACAGAAACATTCCAATTATTAAAACAGATTGATTTAATTATTTATACTAAAAAATATAATTATGAAAAACAGTATTTCTTATGTGTTAATAGTTAAAAAAATAATTATAAAAATATAGGGGCTGACTTGCCCTCTATTTTAAACAAGAGGTGAGAGAACGTATCCCCCCCCCCCAAAAAAAAAGACTTAGAACAGTCGATATTATGTACTTCAAAACAGATTAAATGCTTATTTTAAAATACTGATTTTAAAATATTATAACGTGATTGTATGGCACCAAATTTTTAAACGTGTAAATTAGCCTCAGATGTTATTGTTGATAATTGCACTCTCGTCATGAATTGAAATTAAGGAACTGGAGTTATCTCCCGCTTATAGTTCCTTTTTTTATCCGTTAGGTGTCGCCCGGCCCTGACTTGAAGAAACTCTCCTCTTTCTCTCTCTCTCTCTCTCTTCTCTCTCTCTCTCTCTCTCTCTCTCTCTCTCTCTATCTTGCTTTCGTTTGAAGAATCAATAAAAAATCAGTCCCTGATTTTTTATTGAAACCCTGTTTTATGACTTGTTCTTAAAAGAAAAGCTGCTTGCTTCAACACTACAAGGTAGGATCGTTTTCAATTCCCTTTTATTATTGAGGTCGTGTTAATTTCTGCAACAAGCTTATGGGCCCAGAACATTTTGGAAGGATTAAAAAAAAAGGATACCCACGTGTGTTACGACGGCCATTCCCCCCCCCCCCGGAGAATCGGTGTTTGTTTATCGTGTTTTAAAAAGAACTAAAAAAAAAACAACTATGGAAACAAAATCGAATATTGTATCACTGAAAGGAACAAATTATGCTACCTGGAAAATACAATGCAAAATGGCACTAATTAGGAATAACTTGTGGAACATTGTCAACCAAACTGACACAGTACCGGACTCTGTTACTGAAAACAATTCGTATCAGAAATATTCGTCGCGGAGGGATCGTGCATTAGCTACGATAGTTTTGTCTATGGATCCGTCACTACTATATATGATTGGCGACCCTGTGGATCCGACTGTTGTATGGAAAAAGCTAGCGGACCAGTTTCAGAAGAAAACTTAGGCTAATAAATTAGCTTTAAGAAGGAGACTTTTCTCTCTCAAATTGCGAGAAGGAAATCCGGTTCAAAATCATATTAAGACTATGACGGAAATCTTCGACGAGTTATGTGTAATTGGCGACTCTATCGAAGAGGAGGACCGGGTTATCTATCTTCTAGCTAGCCTACTGGAGTCTTATAACATTTTAGTCACGGCGTTGGAAGCGAATGCAGAAGCCCCAAGTTGTGATGTAGTAACAGGATTGCTGCTATACGAAGAAACAAAAAGTAAACACAAAGATACGTATAGTGCTGAAACGAAGGCAATGATGTCGACACATGTGAACCAAAGAGAGCCGCTGAAGTGTTATCAGTGTGGCAAATATGGACATTTTAAGCGTGATTGTCGCGTTTTTCGTTGACCGTAGAAAACCAATAATTCTTCTTTCAAACGAAGCCACACAAAAAGATACATCTGTAACATGAGGAAAAATAATGCAGACTCCAGTAGATCGGAAAATGACGGCGTTGATTTAATAGCACTTAATGCTGTCTTCAATAGTCGTAAAGAAAATAAGTGGATTGTGGATTCGGGTGCAACGTGCCACATGTGCAACGATGCCAACAAACTGTTGACTTGGAAAATTTTAAAGTCGCAAAAGAAATAATCCTTGGAGATAGATACTCAGTGGAAGTTTTGGGAAAGGGGACACTTGAAGTGTGGATGAATATATCTCACAAAAAGTGGAAAATATGCAATTCATATGAGACTCTGTATGTGCCTAAACTTTCATTTAATTTGCTGAGTGTATCCAGTAGCACAAAATCAGGTAAAAAGTTCGTTTTTTCGGAATCCGGATGCAAACTGTTTGATGAAAAAGAAAACATTATTGCTATAGCTACCAAATTCAGAAGTCTCTATTATTTGAACTGTGAGGAAAAACAAGAGTATGTCCATACAGCAGCAACATGTTCAAATAATGATACAAGAGAAGTGATTTGGCATAGAAGATATGGTCATCTCGGAGAAAAAACATTGAGAAAGTAGCGAAGGAAAAATTGTGGATGGATTTGATCTTTATGTGACAAAACAATTAAATTTCTGCGAAACATGTGCAGATGGAAAACATCATCGTCAGTCATTTCCAAACACTGCTGGAAGAAAAGCGAATGAATTACTCTGACTCATACACAGTGATGTGTGTGGAAAAATAGAACAAAAATCGCTCAGTAGATGTGAGTACTTTGTCACATTTATTGATGATAAATCAAGAGATGTGTTATGGTTTCTCCATGTTAATTGAAAGACAACTCAATACGACGTAGTGGATTTTACGTGTGCCCGTTAAGCATCCTTTATTGAACTCCGTGGGAGGGGGTACACTTTATTCGTCCTTCCTCAAAGGGAGAGTTCCACCAAGGGGACGTTATTATCAATAACATCACATCCCCTCTTCCAAACAAATGTTGGATCACCCTTACTGATTGTTTATTCCCTAAATCGTTGAGGTGGCCTGACAGTGCGGCCAGATCGAGATGTGTGATTAGGAGTGGTGTTATCCTCTTGATTTGTGTCAGGTGCTGTGGCTGTGTGTGGGATGTGGTTGTCATGTTGTTTGTGTGATTTTTGTGTGTTTGATCGTCTGGTGGGAGGGCTTTCTGTGGTGTCTGTTTCCACTCTGGGTGTGAGGCTTACAAGGGAACCCTGTGGGATGTCAGGCGGGTAACTCTGGAGTCTCATTGAGGCCCGAGATGAGTCTTCCCTCAAATGTAGTCTATTCCTGCGGATAACTTTTCCTGATGGGGTTTGCACCATGTATGATCTGGGTTCTAGGCATGCTTGTGTTACAACTGCAGGAGACCATGTGCCCGCGTCGTTCTCCAGTATTCGGGCATGCTGTCCCACCTGCAGATTAGGAAGATCTCTAGTGTGCTGGTCGTGGTACCTCTTTTGTTCCGCTTGATTTTGGTAGAGGCGAGTTGTGACTTCCTCTTTTTGTGGAATGTGGTTGGCACATCTGACGGGGAGGTTCCCTACCAACTTTTTATTGTACATTAGTTCACCAGGGGACGGGACTGTATGATCCAGAGAAGTTGTTGGAAGGCATAATAATACCATGTCCAGGTCACGCCCACTTGAAGTGGCTTTTTACATCGCCGATTTTATAGCCTGTACACACCGCTCGGCCAAGCCGTTCGATTGCGGGTATCTGAGCGATGATGTGTGATGCTCAAAACCCCATTCATAAGAAAACTGCTTGAAGAGGACGGAGCTGAAATGTGGGCCATTGTCACTGATGACACTCTCGGGGATTCCTTGTTCCCCAAAGATTTGTTTGGTTAGGTCTATGACCTCCTGGCTAGAGAAACTGCTTAACTTCCGAATAAATGGATATTTAGAGTAGTAGTCCACCACTACCATGAAATCAGATCCGTTTAAATGGAACAGGTATGTAGCCACTATCTGCCATGGTCTCACATGTGGCATAAGTGATTCCGCAATCTGTGATTTCTGGTTTTCCTGGCATATATCACACAGTTGGACTGCCCTGTCTATGTCCTTATTGATGTTATGCCAGAATACGC
Organism: Sepiola atlantica; assembly: GCA_963556195.1. Classification (NCBI taxonomy): domain Eukaryota; kingdom Metazoa; phylum Mollusca; class Cephalopoda; order Sepiida; family Sepiolidae; genus Sepiola; species Sepiola atlantica. The sequence goes on along the minus strand of OY744549.1, from coordinate 29,594,311 downwards.
AGCTTTTAGCCCTCAGTTTGCACTTCTCGATCCCTTGATGTCCATAGTGGATCTTGTGAAGTACATCTGCTTGCATGGACTGGGGTATGATAATACGATTGCCCTTGGTTAAGATTCTATTCTCGATGGCCAGCTCATCCCGGTAGAGCCAGTATGGTCGCAGTCTTGTTCCAATCTCTCTGCTCGTATCAGGCCAGCCTCGCAGAATCAAGTCCCCCAGCTCACACAGGGGGACATCAGCATTTGTTGCCTGATGTATTTGTGTCAATTTCTCTGCTGAGAATTGTACGAAGTCAACCCTGAGGTCGAGGTCGATTGTTTCCTTTGCTTTCTTGTTGGGCAATCTTGAGAGTCCATCGGCTAGGACCATCTCCCGGCCGGGGCGATACACAATGGTTAGGTCATAACCCTGGATAAGCAGTAGCATCTGTTGGAGACGAGGTGGAGCTGCAGTCAGGTTCTTCAGATTGATCATCTCCAGTGGTTTGTGATCGGTTTCGACCTGGAATGAGCATCCGTAGAGGTATGTCCTCAAGCGCTCACATCCAAACACAACTGCTAATAGCTCACGTTCGATGTTAGCGTACCGTTGTTCAGTGTCTGTTAGCGATTTTGACGCAAAAGCTATCGGTCTTCCTTCCTGTAGAAGAGCCGCGCCTAGGCTTTTGTTTGATGCATCCACCTGGATTACAGTCTGTTTAGTGGGGTCAAAGTATGTTAAAAGCATCTCTTTGCATATAATGTCTTTAATTTGCTGAAGCGATATCTGATGACTTTGAGTCCACTTGTATTCAGCATCATTCTTTTGTAGACCCTTCAGGGATGCTGTAGGATCTGACAGGTGCGGGATGAACGGTGCCATGTAGGTGATGATGCCCAACACCTTTTGTAGGTCGGTGACATTCATTGGGCTGGGTATCTCCTTGATTTCATCCACCTTGTGTGGGTCCGGGCTATTCCATTTTAGTCGTACATCGCTCTGAAGAAGTGTATTTGCTTCTGGTCGACTGCACATTTTTCACTATTGAAAACGAGTCCTTCAGCTCGTGCTACTTTCATCAAGTTGTGCAAGCTCTCATCATGATGTGCCTTTGTTTTGCCGTAGATGATGACGTCGTCGATTAGCCCGAGAGTTCCCGAGCATTTTTCCAGTGGCATGTCCATTTTTTGCATGAAGTCATCTTGTGACATCACTAGACCAAAAGGCATTCGCTGAAAGACAAATCTTCCAAATGGTGAGTTGAAAGTAGTCAGTAGCTGGGATTCGGTGTCTAGCTTGACTGACCAGTACCCATTTTTGGCATCCAGTTTTGAGAAGTACTTTTCACCAGAGAGCTTGTGTGCAAGCTCTTCAATTGTGGGGGTTTGTGGTGACATCGCATAATGGCTCTGTTTAGATCTTTTGGATTCAGGCAGAGGCGCAGTTTTCCATTGCCTTTGCGAACATACATCAGGCTGTTGACCAATTCTGTCGGTTCATTTGTTTTCCTGATGATGCCTTGTTTCGCCATCTCTTCTAGCTCGGCTTTGATTTCGTCTCTCATGTAGATATGACATTTGCGGGGTGCATTGATTACGGGGTAGCTATCTTGCTTTAGCACAATATGGTATTCGCCCTCAAAGTTTCCGATCAAACTGTTCAGGATACATTTTCACTAGCTCCTTTAATGAGCTTATGCGTGTTGGAGTCTTTTGAATGGCACAGTACAGAGTTGCCAATCCCAAGTCTCTTAGAGAAGGTAGTCCTATGATAATAGGTCCCTCTGAGGTCACCACAAAGAATTTTTGTTTTCCGTGTGCCTACATCTGTACGGATCCATGCTGAGTGATGCCGGAGCTGTTGTTCGCAGTCAGTACAGTTGGCTCACTGCGAGTTGCACCGGGGAGTGATTGCCCCACCGAGCTGACTTGCTCTGGAAACATCTTCCGGAACGTACGTAAGGGGAGGGTATTGCCCTCTGCTCCGGTGTCCACCTTGGCTTTTAGTTTATGGGTGCCTTCTCGGTTGGACGAAGGTCCGCAAAAGCCTCAGTCCGAGTGTCTCTCTGTTGCTGAATCATATCGAAGGATAGTTCCTCGAAGCTTTCATAAAACTCATCGTTTTCTCTCAGGTGGGTATTTACCGCGTGGACTCGGTTGTTGCGGTTTTTGTCCTGGTAACTGCGCTGGTGCTTACCCTGGTCTCCCGGATGTCCGGTATTATCTCGGGAATATTTTGACGTCGTGTAGGTTTGTGTGGAGTACCTGTCCGTGCTTCCTTTTCTGTTGGTGCACACTTTTTTCCAATGATTTTTCCGTCCACATGCTGAGCATGTGGTACCCCATGCCGGGCATTTTCCGTTTCTGTAGGGCTGGGTGCTGCCACATAATTTGCAGTTGTTGCATCTGATGGCGTCTACCTCCTGGCTCCCTCCTTCTTGGAGTTCGGCCAGTTGCTTCATATGGCTTATGGAAGCCTCATGTACTCTGCCACTACTCAGAGCTTCTTGGAGTGTTAGTTCCTCACCCCTTGCCAGGAGCTGCTTCTGTAGTTCCGGGTGCCTTGTTCCAGTTATTATTTGCTCTATCACCCTTTCGTCGGTTTCCTGGGTTTCTCGGAATCTGCATTTCTTTGCCTGCAACTTGCACCTTGCTAGAAAGTCATCTATGCTTTCCTCGACCGTTTGCGTATACCGACGCAGGTAGAAACGTGCGATGCGGAAATTTACATCGGGCTCCAGTCGTTCCTCGAATTTACTCCACATAATTCGGGTCATTTCTGTCCGCATCGTTTTCAAACGTCCACATATTAAACCTTCTCATTCCTTCTTCTCCAGTCAGCAACAGAATGTGGTCAACCTGTTTTTCTACTGGGATATTTTTGACCGAAAAGTAAAGGTTGCACCGTTGTTTGAAAAAACGGAAAGAGTCAACCATATTTGTCGACGTCCAACTTAATATAGGCGCACACGTGTTCATCGCCATGGTAAATAATAAAATAGATTTGACACAAAATACAGTGGCGTTGGATATTAATATCGTAATTCACTGACTTTTAAAACACAGTATTTCTTTTTTTTTCAAGATGGCGTCGTCCATGCAACACGTGCTGTATTTAAATACGCTCCTTATCGCTTCTTTGCGTTTCTCTCTCTTTGTGCTTTCATTCTTTTAGTTGCTGTTTCCTGTAGGCGTGCGTGGTTTTCGTTTTTTTCTGGGTTTTTTCGTTCGCTGCCACCATGTTATGGTACCTCCATGTTAATTGAAAGACAACTCAATACGACGTATTGGGTTTTACGCGTACCCGTTAAGCATCCTTTATTGAACTCCGGGGGGGGGTACACTTTATTCGTCCTTTCTCGAACGGAGAGTTTCACCAAGGGGACGTTGTTATAAATAACATCACAATATGTTTGGATTTACATGCTCAAACACAAAATAGAGGTTTTTGAGAAGTTTGTCGAATGGAGAACCATGGTGCACAAAGTCAAAGTGCTAAGAACTGACAATGGCGGTGAATACACTTCCAGAGATATGGAACTCGACTTGAAGAAGGAAGGCATACGCCATGAATACACAGTTCCTAAGACACCTGAACAAAATGGAGTAGCTGAGAGGATGAATCGAACATTGGTAGAAACAGTTCGACAATGTTGTCTGATTCAAAGTTGCATAAAAGATGTTGGGCAGACGTCTTATCAACAGCTACATATGTTCGAAATCGAAGCTATACAAGTGCAATGCACAGGATGACACCATATGAAGCATGGACAGGTTATAAACCAAAAGTGAAACATTTGTGAGTGTTCGGATGCAGTACTTATGCTCATATACCAAAGGATGAAATACATAAAATGGATCCTAAAGCTAAGATAATCATATTTCGTGGATATGCCACTTGTGTTAAAGGATATAGACTGTACAACACCGAAACTTCGAGTCTTTTTCAGTCGAGATGTAATCTTTGATTAATCAAAATCAATAGATGAAGGAAAGAATACTGAAGAGAAAGACGGAGACAAAAAACATTCTGTCACTAAAATCGAATGTCAGAATATCAGTGAAAATGATGATGACGACTCACAAGAGCTTACAGTGCTTCAAAGATCGAGTAGACTGCGGAAACCTCCCGATTTTTATGGTGAATGGTCCTGAGAAAGACAACTGGAAGAAAGCCATAGAAGTAGAAATAGAGTCACTTCGTACAAATGAAGTATGGGATTTGGTTGAGCTGCCTAGTGAAAGAAAGGCTATCTGTTGTAAGAAGGTTTTCAAACGAAAATATGATGTTGATGGAAGTTTTGAGAGACAAAAAGCACGACTGGTAGCTCAAGGTTTTAATAAAAAATATGCAATTGACTATGACGAGACATTTTGTCCCGTAGTAAGATTTGAGTCCATAAGAACAGTTATTGCATTAGCAGAAAAAACATGACCTGAAGCTACATCAGACAGACTTTACTACTGCATTCCTTGATGGGGAGCTTAAAGAAAACATATACATGAAGCGAGGGTTTTTAATTACAAGGAAAATAGCACATTGTCTGTAAATGAAGGCGAAGTTTATATAATCTGAAACAATCACCAAGATGTTGGAATGAAAATCTGGACAGTCAACTGAAAAATATGGAATTTTAGCTATTAAAAATGATCAGTGCATCTATACTCTATCTTCAGAAGGAGAGATGTTTATAGTTGCTGTCTATGTTGATGACCTCATTGTGGCTAGCAAATCCCAAACACATGTCAAGGAATCTATGGAAAATTATCAGAGAAATTCAACATCAAGGACATGGGAAAATTGTACTACTTTGTATGTGGTAAACTTGTTTATCCAAAACCAGGAAATATTTTGATTGGTCAACCAAAATATGCAGCAGAAATACTGAAAACTTTTCAGATGGAGAACTCAAGACCTACAACAACTCCATGTGATACTGGAACGAAATTGGCAGAAGCGGCTGATTACAGTGAACTGTTTAATAGAGAGGTTTACCAATCAGCAATTGGAAGCCTACTATATCTGTCAACAAGAACGAGACCAGATATTGCTTATGCTGTTTGCATGGTGGCAAGATTTTGCTCCCAGCCTACAAAGAAACATTGGACTGCTGTGAAACATGTTAGGCAATATTTGAATGGTACACGAAAGTATGGGCTACTATACAACAATGACGAAATGAGTTACATCACAGGATATTCAGATGCAGACTGAGCTGGTGATCTGAATGATCGTAAATCTATTTCTGACTACTTGTTTTAACTGAGTGGCGCTGCGATCAGTTGGAGAATAAACAAAACATACCTGTGTAGCATTATCTACAGCTGAGGCTGAAGATATGGCACTAGCAAATGCAACACAAGAAGCAGTCTGGTTGAAACGTCTTGCTTGTGGTCTTAATGAAACCTCGGTTGAACCAATGGGCATCTATGAGGATAACCAATTTGCATGGCGAAAAATCCACAGTACCATGGACGTGCTAAACATATTGATATTACATTTCATTTTATAAGGGAACAAGTGGAAATAAGGACAATTCAACTGCAATACTGTCCAAGCAAAGATATGATTGCAGACGAAATGACTCACCGGCGCAAAACAGTTTGAAAAATTCAGAGAACTTTTGGGTGTCAAACCCCTAATTTAATTGTTTGACAACGATGGAGAAGGAATGTTGATTATTTCACTCTCGTCATACATCGTAATTAAGGGCTAGAGTTATCGTCCCTTATATTTTCTGTTTTATCCATTAGGTGTCGCTCAGCCCTAACTTCAAAGAACTTTTCTTTTTCCTCTCTCTATCTTGTCTTCGTTTGACAAGGTTAATAAAAAAATGCGCACCTGATTTTTAAGTAAACACCTGAGTTATGACTTATTTTTAAAACAAAAGCTGCTTGCTTCAACACCACAAGGAAGGATCGTTTCATTTCCATTTTTATTATTGATGTCGTAATTATTTCTGCAACCATTTTGGTATCATCGAAACCTGATTGAATGGGGATGAGCTGTGATGTGTTTCTCTCATAGTAGCATCATTTAACTTTAGTAGATTCACCATGCGCCTCCAACACCCGCCTTTTTTGCGATCTTTTCAGGAACTGTAGCAGTGGCATGACCGAACTCTTTTGTATCAATGTACGTTAAATTTAACTGAAATGATGACTTGGCTGTGCGCATGCGTAATCATTCACTCTTTACTGCGTAGGCGTATAACACGTAAACGTGTAGCGAAATTCATACATGTCAACATATTTGGCGCCAAAGACAATATACGGCGTCAATGCAGTTCCCGGTAATACTCTTCTAAGTGATTCTGACATTCTTCCTGGTTTAAACCGTCTTAATTCACGCCGTCTCTTATCCATCTGAAACTGATGCTCCAAACTCTCTCCAGCTCGCCAAAACTGGTGAAATAAACAGATGACCTTTGAACGTGAAATAAACAGATGACCTCCGAACGTACAATAAACGCGCAACTTTCATAAAAAATAAAGAGACATTTTCCTTGATCATTGAGCAACACAAATTCGTTGACAAACATTATTTTCATCATATTTAATAGTTTAAAGACTCACAAACTACCAAGTAAAAACGTAACTTTCCATCCAATTCAGACAAATTTCGTGGATTTACCAGTGCATCGATACCTACGATTCATCAACCGTCAATATGTACACATTATCATGTTTTTTTTAATTTTCTGACATGTTATATTTCATTGCATTTCGTTCATATTTTTGTCATTGAGGTTTTTGTTAACTCTAAAGTATATCTTTTTAAATAATATTTGGTCGCGCTTAAGGTTTTTGTTAACTCTAAATTATATCTTTTTAAATAATATTTGGTCGCGCTTAAGGTTTTTGTTAACTCTAAATTATATCTTTTTAAATAATATTTGGTCGCGCTTAAGGTTTTTGTTAACTCTAAATTATATCTTTTTAAATAATATTTGGTCGTGCTTAAGTCGTGATGATTTAGTAACAAACTACAATTTCCATTTCGATTAATTTAGGATTGAGTTAAGATTTATTGCGATTCTTGAAATTGTATTATTAACGTATTTTTTTGCTTTCCACGCTCATTTCGAAATAGTCGCCACGTGTCACTCGGTTTGCTGCTCGTCGGTAATTCAAATGTGGCTGTTTGTTTCTACCTCACACCCAAGTACAACACCTTTAAGTGCATATATTTCTACTTCGTCCTTTATTGTGTAGACCTGTATTTTAAGGATATCAATGCGCAGTAACGTTTTTCTCATATGTTTCTAATATATATTGAGGCTGAAAATTTATTATAAAGACATAATAGTTTCTGATTTTAACTTTCCGCGTGATATTTTACGCGGGGCGTTTTTGTCATTTAAAAATATTTCAATATTCTTAAATACTGCTTCAGTCCATTCCGTCATTTCTTATCTCGACACATGATGTTTGCCATTGACGTTAGTTTTTTCGTCGGTTTGAATTTAGGGCACTGTATTTCCATATATTTCCAGATTTCTTTCCTTAAATCATTCGCTCATAAAAAAGAATCTGTATTTTTAATATTAGTGTCTCTGATATAATTTCAGTCTGGTTGGTAAACAACAATATTTCTCTTCCATTGGCTCTGTTTTATTTTTACGACTGCTATTGGGGCATCACATTCCTTTCTTTTCTGTTTTACGATGACCATTAAATCAATCCCAGCCTATTCTTGCGATGGGTGTGTATGGTTTGACCAGATTTTGGTACATTTCACTGTCCACGGCATAGCGTCAGAATCGAAACAGCTAAACCTACCATTTTGTGCATTTCCCGCATCACTGACAGCTACAGTGAAGGATATAATTACATACCCTCAACCAAGCCTGTCTTTCTTATGAGACAGTTAACCTGCTGGTACTTTGTCGTACTTCTCTTTCTAGAAGTTTTTTTCCAAACACTTGTAAACGATGAATTACTCGGAAATCATTTGCCTACTAAGTTACTTCGTCATATACGCGAATTGGTTGAACCAGCACCTGACCTGGCTTATACAGCCATGTAAAAGGCTATCGATTGTGGAGCTCTACTTCAACGCCTCCCATGGCAAAAAGTCATACATTTGATGAAATCTGTGCTAAAGACCGCAAATATGTCAGAACTAGATATGTAAAAACCTGCATTGTCTTTGATGGGTATGAAAGTGGTCCATCCATTAAAGACGCGACTCACCGATGACGAGCAGGGTGATCTGTTGGTGTTAATGTATCACTGACTCCTTTGATAATTTTTAAATTGAAAAAGGATGTTTTCCTAGCTAATCAAAAAAACAAACAATTGCTCATCAACTTGCTGGGTAAGAGTTTAGAGGAAGCAGAGTGTAAATTAATCCATGCATCTGGAGACGCTGGCGTATTGATTGTGAAGACTGCTCTAGAAGTGGCACATACAGGAGAACCCATTTTGATAGCAGATGACACTGACCTATTGGTTCTTCTATGTTAGCATGCCAATAGACATGATGGTTACAAATCTTCACGTCACAGCCAAAGGATAGTGCAAAAAGTATGAAAGTCTGGAATATCAAAGAGATGAGGAAATCTTTGGGAGATGTAGTCTTTTCTAACATTCTTTTCATCTATTCACTACCGGGTTGTGATTCTACATCCAGTGTTTATGAAATTAGGAAGGCAGCATCCCTCGAAATGTGATAAACAATAGAAACTTCCTCAAACTGGCAGGAGTGTCGTGCAAGGATAGCAGTGCAGAAGAGGTTATATAAGCTGGGGAGAATACTTTAGTGTGCCTGTACAATGGTAATGATAGGAACAACATCAATCATCTCCGACTGAGGCGCTTTAAGGAAAAGGTTGCAAAAAGCTAAAGTATGTTGAGGCCAAATCATTGCCACCAACAAGATCAGCTATTAAATTCCACAGCCTTCGAGTTTACTTCAGAATTCCGGAATTAAAATTTAGAAACAAGCTAAAACCTGACGAGTGGGGAAGGAAACATTCAGATGGTAAATTACAACCAATCAAGACTGACTTGCCAGCTGGTCCTGTAAATTTCCTGGCTATAATTAGATGTAACTGTACTTCAAGGTATACTACAGCAATAAAGATGGCATTGACTGTTTAAACTTGTGTAGTAATTGCAAAGGCTTCAACTACAGCAACTTACCACAGCCAGAAATTTATGATGATGACGTTACCTTTGACTAGTTCTTGACAAGAAATGTTCTTTGCTCCGTTCATGAACTTGTTATGTGGTGGTTATGCAAGTCCCTTGCCTCAGCATTCGACAAACTGACGATTCATTTAGTGTAAATTGTACTTATTTTGTACATATTTTTTATGAAATGTCAGGAATTAAGGCTACTTATTCTGTTTTTGTACCTTTTTATATTCATATTTGTATAAGAAATAAAAAAAAAACATGAAAACAAATGAAAAGGACTAGTCATTTTCTGGTGTTAGTTTATTATTAAGCATATAGATACCAATCATTACAATTCAAAACACCTAGAAAATGTCAAGTTGGCTTAGGGTTGGCTCTGTGTGGGTTTTCATGCAAAATTATTTTTTTCTGATTTAATAAAGTTTATTGTCAGCAAAAACGTTTATTTTTGTCAGTAATTGTCAGGAATAATGGACATACTGGTCAGGAATTTTATGTCTCGAAATTTTAATATTGTTAAGTTGGATTTTAAATATGGCGCCCGTTGACTCTTTTCCGCAAGGCTAATTTTGGTCAACGTTTCTTTTATCTGAAAGACGTGATTCATGCCGAACATCTAAGTTAAAAACGTTTGTTAGGAAAAACAATAGTCTGTCCATGTAGCAGCAACATGTTCCAATAATTATACAAGAGAGGAGATTTGGCATAGAAGATGTGGTCATCTCAGAGCAAAGATTTTGCAGAAATTAGCGAAGGAAAACATTTTGGATGGATTTAATTTTGATGTGACAAAAGAATTAAATTTCTGCGAAGCATGTGCAGATGGAAAACAAAAGGTTATTCATGCCCAGCATCAAAGTTAAAAACCTTTGTTAGCAATTTGTTTGAGGTTCAGCCACATTTCGACTAGACTATATGTGCATTCAATTGTTTTAGGACTTGTAGTAAATGTTTATTTCTTCATTTTTGATCGTGCCAACGTTTGTAAAAACAAACGTTAAATAAACGCACATGAGTTTAACTCTTTTCCTTATTTGTCGACGCACACTGCGTTATTATGAATGTTTGCGTTTTCCCTGGTAACGCGTTTTACTGTAGACTGAGAATTCGAAACGTTCTGTCGAAAAATATATTGGAAGAAAACTAAATCTAAATGTTTTACTGAATTTTATTGTATATCTACTTTGTGTGTCAGTCGTCTATTCAAGTAACACTTGTTTTGAGTAGGAAAGCGAGACTAGTTCCCGTTGTTTTCTCTCATTTTTTTGTTGTCGATAATGGAGATATTATTTACTGGAATAACTATTTGTTAAAACCTTGCTTGAAACGATAATGATTTTAATAGAAGTGTCTCTTATGTAGAGACCGATATTTTCATATTTGTTGTGTTAAAAATTGAGTTACTTAGGTTTGGTTAAAGTTATTCGTTGTAAATTCACTTAGTGGGATTAATCAGAGTTCTCTCAAATTAATTGTTGGAGGGGTCAGTTGAATGCGAGAGATAGAACCTTTTATAAAGGTGTCCTTCCTGCGTTACGAGGAGTATATCTTCACCATCTTTAGATAAGAAGTACGCTAAATACTTTCTTTTAAAGTAGGAATTCTAGGATCTATAAACTCCATAGTCCTGATAGATTGTTGGAGGAAACAGTTAAGATTTTACCGTATTTCAGGATAAAACCTATTCATATCCAGCACGTGACTTGGGATCTCAAATCCACTGTCACCGGGGTTAGGGTTAGGGGTGTTTCGTCATTGCATGTTTTCGTACATGGCACAATATTGTTTATCCAGACACCAATTGAATGACCTTTTATCTGCTTCAAAGAGTTGGATAAAATAATAATAAGGGGACGCACTTTTAGGCACATAACATAAACAGCAGCGACTGTAATTCGCTTCGATCAATATGAAAGTTTGAGTAACTTTTTTGAGTAGTTATTGGTGTTTTCTGATTACATTTTTTAGGCAATCGACAGATAACCCTAAAAATGTCAAAGCAGATTCTAATAAAAGTATTATGTGCACGCATTCTTACAAGGTACTAAATATTTGCTTCATCCCTTTGTTAATTTGATAAGTTTTTCGGATTCCATCTTGAGAAAGATGGTATTATTACTACGACGGGATAAATTAGACAGTGCAATACCTTCGATTACTAGGTAATTTATCCAGATCTCATCGGTAAATCTCCTAAAATGTGTAAATATTAAGGCATTGCTACACCTATCTTTTTATGGATTCTTTTTATGGATTCCTAAAGAAAATACAGCTGGTGAAATCTTCTGTAAGTTATGTGGGCGGTGTGCGCGCTATATTGTGATGTCCTTTACATACCCCACACAGCTAATGTTCCCAAGTATCGGGTCACTTTGATAGCAGATGCATTTCACATGAAACATCTGGTTGGTGGGGGTGAGACATATGGAACGTATTTTGCGCTTGTTTACATAACTCACCATCATAAGTAATCACATCGAAGTGGTGGTTGCTATGAGTATATATTCATTTATTTTAGCATTTGCAAATAATTTTGGAGTGAATTCGAATTTGTATTCCAACAATACTAAGTCTTTCTCCTTCGCGACAGAATTATTGATTCTGAGAAATACAATATTATCTTTAATATTTTGAATATCTGACAATTGGTGTGTCTGCTGCTTGATTTCGGGAAGCTTGACGGAAGTTTATTCACACTGTAAAATATTGCTTGTACAAGACGGTGGGTCGCTCTGAGATGAATTATTTCAAACTTCAACACATGTCTCAGATCTTAAGAAAATTATTAACAATTGCCCGGTGACATATAACAGTTGTTCTGTGATTTCTTACTTGCAAGAATTGAATAGATCATGCATTGTCTCCCACAGCTTTGTAACCCATGCTGTATATGAAAGAATCTACTTGGACCCTTTTGAGTTTCTCTTCGAGGCCGGACAGTTTTGTAGCGAGTAAATCTCCTTATCCACGTTGGCTGATCGAATGAGAACGGCTGTGTCGTCAAGACGTTGCTGTTAATTTTGTTTCCGGTTTCTGACTCGGATATTTTTGTTTGTCTTATGTACTCTTTACCTTATGCTATATCATTCTGCTTTCGGTTTTATTTATACACAACTTCTGACACCATCAGTTTCTGTTCTGCTATTGAATAAAGACCGAAGCAAAACACGTGTATATCGTTTCAGATTCAAGATGGCTGACCTCATTTATTCAACTCTCGTTCAGGTTACAAAGCAGAACGTTAATCACGTGGTCAAGGGGGATAACTCTGTTTGGTTAAAACATATAAGTGTTCTTAGCAAGAAAAACTTTTACAAAACAAATATAATTGCTCGATATTGTTATAATTATTATCCAATAACCAACATTAACTTTCTATCAATCTTTTACGCACAGTGTAACAATTTCCCCGAATGTGAATTTTCTGTTATATAAAATTCTACAAAAATTGTAACGCTACTCTTCACATGAATGTAAGTTGAGAGAAAATCTATTTGATGGCTTTGTACGAAAATGAACTCAGTTTATTCGCTATTTTCAAAATGTTATACTCATTAGCATTAACCCAAAAAAGGAATATAATCAGTCGGCAACCAATACAACAATAAATATATGTCCGTTGCACGGCTAGCTTCGAAAAAGCAGAATTAAATTTATGCATTGGCGATTGAGTAAAAAGAATTGTACTTAACGAAATTATATATTATCTTTCCATTTTGTTTTAGCTTGCAGACTCAACCATACTTAGTCCCAGAAGTAAAGACAACATTTTCCCTAAAGCTACAGAAAAGTAATGCTAAGAAAGAATTACCCTTTGTCTGAACTAGTGAGGTCACTATCACCACAAACCTATCGACAAGGAACTGGTCAGATCGAATGAAACTCTCGTATCTCCGTAGATGAAACATATTGCTATAAGACACAACACGTGCCAAAATCTTGTCACAATGGGTTGTCGCTTGGCCACGATAGTGTCATAATAGGGAAACAATTAATTTCAAATTTGGGTTTTGTTCATGGGTAAAATAACTAATTATCAGAATTTCCTTTAGTGTCATCTGTCAAAAATACATATGTTAATTAAAATCTACGATGGACTAAAAATAGTTTTAAAATTATACTTTTTTGGAATAACCAGTTTCTCACTAATGAAGTCATAATAATAATGAATGTTTAAAATACTTCATGTAAAACATTGTTTCACTTAATCAACATTACACACATTAATCAACATTACACACACACACATATATATATATATTATATTCTTTATTAACAAAACTCTAATTAATTAACAACATAAAATATTTATAATATATCCGAGATAGAAATGTTGTTGTAGGCTAAATACAATCAATTTCAGAAAGATTACCATTACAAATAATAATGAAAATATACACGATTGATTAGCCATACGCTTGTAAGGTGCCTAGCTCATGAAATTAAAAAGAACAAGAAAGCCAGAAAAACTTATCTTCATCAAATGTTTGGCTCAGCATTTTCAGAGATTTTAATGTTAGTCAAAGAAAAAATGCCACTTAATTTCTGTGTAGTGCATAACCTCTTAACTTATAAACAAAGTTTGATTTCTCTGAAACAAAAAATCAAAAGAATATAATTTGTATCCGGTATTTATTCACACGTGTTAACACAGCGTATTTAAGTGGAAAAGTAGAGCCACATACTTCACAAACATATTTCTTTTTTTTAAATGTATCTACTCTTTGTCTTTGCTGGGAAGGGGCATCCTACCAGATGCCAGACATTCACCTGCTATTCTAGAGATTCTGAGAGATCATTTTACGATTCAAACTGTTTTAGTGCAATGCTTTTGACATTTTTTTGTAATTGGTGCACCAGGTAAATTGCCGGGTAAGTACAAGATCATAAATGGCTCGGATGATTACTGGAATTTAGCAATAGTATGTGTACGTATGTGTTGCAACCAACTTGGTTTTTGTGAAAGAGATAAAGCACATATTTCACAATGAAGTGGTTTCTTCAGTATAACGTTTTACTGAAAAAGAACAACATACTTCACATTTTGGTTTCTATGAAATATGCTTTCGTATGAGCTAAAACATATTAGACCTTTTTGTAAATGAATAGCCATAAACTTCAGTGGAATATATTCTTCAGTGTTATTATATGCTGCAACTTAATGGATTCTTTTGAAAAAAAACGAGTCACATATTTCACAAGAATGCGGTTTCTATCATTTATTTTTATGTGACGTAACATATTTTATTTCGGTGTAAAAGAGCCACACACTCCACAAGAATATAATTTCCTTCCAGTATGTGTTCGCATATGACGTATCATATGTGGGTTTCTGGTAAAACCTATACACGGAAAAATAAATATTGTTTCACTCATGTATGTTTTCGCTTGTGTTGTAACATATGCTGTTTCATTCTAAATGAACTAAATACTTTGATAATAGTGTTTCTCTTAAGCATCAACATATTGGATTTGTCTAAAAAAGAGCAATATACGACACCGTAATTTCGTTTTCATTATGTATGTGTTCAGCTGTGCTTCAACATAGTATATCTGTTAAAAAGGTACGTGCGATATATTCACAAGAATACTGTTTCTTACAGAAACTGTTCGCATGCAACATATTATCATTTATTTTAAAACGAGTACACAAATATTACCAACAATATAGTTTATGTCTTTTTTTAAAAAATGCTTTTCATTTTCTTCCAAATGCCATACGATCACCCACTATTTAAAGACTAAAACCAAGAGCTATTTTCAGGATTCTGGCTGTTCCCTTGAGTGTAGTTGTTTGAATTCCTCTTGCATTTGGTTCACCAGGTATACTTGCCAAATACTTCATCAAGTTCTTCTGCATGAGTCCAGTGGCTCCTATGATAACTGGAATGATGGAGATCTCTTTGAGGTTCCAGTTTCTTTTCATATCATACATTAGTCTTAGATATGTTGTTATTTTCTTCCTTTCAGCTCTGTTTAGGCTACCATCACTATGGGCACTTACCTCAACCAAAGTTCTCGCCAGTATGCACAAGCATATGCCGCAACATACTTTGTTTAGTTGAAAAAGAAGTGCCACATACTTCACAAGAATATGGTTTCTCTCCGGTATGGGTTCGCACATGTGTCAACATATTCTGTTTTCGTGTGAAAGAAAAGCCACATACATCACAAGAATATGGTTTCTCTCCAGTATGCGTTCGCATATGTTGCGACATATATTGTCTAGTTGTAAAATAAGAGGAACAAAATTCACAAGAATATGGTTTCTCTCCAGTATGAATTTTCATATGTTGCAACATATAATATTTAGTTGTGAAAGAAGAACAACATACTTCACAAGAATATGGTTTATATCCGGTATGCGTTCGCATATGTTTTAACATATGTTGTTTTTCTGTAAAAGAAGAGCCACACACGTCACAAGAATATGGTTTCTCTCCTGTATGTGTTCGCATATGTTTTAACATATTTTGTTTCATTGTAAAAGAAGTGCCACATACTTCACAAGAATATGGTTTCTCTCCAGTATGCATTCGCACATGTTGTAACATACTGTCTTTCCTTGTAAAAGAAGAGCAACATATTTCACAAGAATATGGTTTCTCTCCAGTATGCCTTAGCATATGTAGCAACATACTTTGTTTAGCTGTAAAAGAAGATCCACATACTTTACAAGAATATGGTTTCTCTCCATTATGTGTTCGCAGATGTTGCAACAAACTTTGTTTAGTTGTAAAAGAAGAGCCACATACTTCACAATATGGTTGGTCTTCAGTATCAGATTTATTGAACATTTTCTATTATGTAATATCAGTCATTTATTGGTACAATTTATTTCTATTATTTTAGACCTTGTGTTTTTGTCCAAAAAGCGGAATGAATTATGAAACATTCACATTTTTTTTTTAATTTCTTATAGATTTGAAATTAAGTAGCTGGTTAAATCGGCGTTGTGACTGATATTTCTCTTGAGTTTTAGTAAATTTATTACCTGCTTTCAATTGTAATTGATAATATATGTCAATATAAGACATGTATGACCCTCTGTGTTGCAGCTCAGTATTAGATTAATGGATTCGTAAATCACATGATGTATAGAGATTCTCCGAATTTGGTCCAGCAGAAATTATTTTATAAATATTTAAACAGAAGACTTGTGAACCCTCTGTGCGGCAGTTTATTATTAGGTCTATGGATGTCAAATTCAGCAGTAATGATCTTGTATCTATACTAATCGGCCTGAATACAAAGTAAATAAGATATTCACTGAATATTTTACATCTTCTTCAAAAGCTGTTTAAACCCTATGTAAATAACATAATGTATAGTGATTTTCCAGAATTTGGTCCAACATAAATCATTCTATCACTATTTTAATAGATTATTCAACAAAACTGACCAATTTGCTGATAATTTAACTATAATTAAGGTTTTTACCATGAGTAGTATCTGTTTCTTTTAAAGTATTTTGACTACTTGACATTTGATTTGAGAGAAGGTTTCAATTATTTCATAAGACTAGAAAGAGAAAAAATGCATATACACTTTACAAGAAAGTTTGTTTTCCAATATGTTATCACAAAGTTCGATTTGATGAAAGAAAGGAATCGCATAGTTCATTAGGGTATGATTTCAGTCGTTTCCTGCTTTTAACTCTAGTTTGATTTACATCGAGAAATCCAAAAATATACTTCCATAAGACATTTCCATATTTCAAGTCACCAAGCCAATGAAGATAAATTCAAACTTTATAATACTTGTTCGTCTTATGAATGCTGGATACTCTGCAAATATGTAAAAAAAGAAAAAAGATTATTTTAAAGAAAAAATAAATGAACGTAAATACATGCACATCTAATTAGACATTTTGATTTTATTTGATTGTTGGAATTTCTACAATATAAAAATTTAAAAAACACATTTCAAGAAAAGATATGAATCTTTATACATTTTCTGTGCGAACAAAATTATTTTAAAATGTTGAGAAGATGACGTAACAGTTATTATTAAATGACAAAATTAGAGATGGACTAAAACGCAACGTTGAAGTAATGCACAATTTTATGAAGAAGTCTTCAAATTAATTATTGATTAAATTTAACATTTGTTGCAATACTTATATATAAATAATATGAATAACTTTCATTATTACATAATATAGCACTGGAGATTTAATAAGTTTAAGTCATAGAATAAACGCTGAACATTTAATGATTTTATTTCATGGAGAAAAGTAAAAATTGTCTATGGAATTATCTTTCAGCATTTTCAAAAGAATACAATATTCCATTTTTTTAATTAGAAAATTTTAAAAGGACGATGTTGGGTGAAAAATTACAGAACATTTTTAGTTCGTTTCTTCCTGCAAAATTCAAAAACTGGTTATATGTAACGGAGAGCGGCCGATTAAAGTAGATGCAGACACTTGTCGGCGCCGTTCAAAGAGGCAGTGTCTGCTATGCTGTGTGTGTGGGGCGAACCCGAAAACCCTCGTTGCCAACATAAAAAGAAAGAGGAGTAGGAGGAGAGAGGCGTCAGAAAGTGAAATAAGATTTTAATTATTTTATTTGTTCATGCAAATTAGGTTGTTTGCATCCGTGGGATTTTCGTTTTAATAAGAGAGCAAAAAGTTAAGAGTAAGGCAGTTTTTTCGTGGATATCGTTCTGAACGCGTATTTAAAAGCGAGCAAAAGAAAAGAGTGCTGGATGTTCTTTCAGGTTGATTTGAAGGACGTTTTTGTATATACAATTTAGAGAGACGGTTTTTTTCCTGCCATTTGGACTTGATCTTGGCGACATCTCTATTTACACATTAGTTCGTTATTCTTTCTTTTCCTACATTATATTATGTTACGTTGTATATCAAGAATACTACCATAATTATCCTCAGTAGCTGGAACCTGTCTTCTCCAAACTCTACAATAAATGGCTTGCTTAATCGTGCTTCCATGATATCTGAATAATTGCGTCTGTGTTACAAGTGTTTAAGAATTCTGAGGAAAGATCTGACCAGCATAATTATAGCCCCATAAATCTCATTTCACTTTTTGCTAAAATATTTGAATCTTCAATCAATCTAGTGTTCGTTTATCACCTCGTTAATGGCAAACTTAATTATGATTTAAGCAAGTCTGTTCCACTAATCTTAATTGTCATCTCTTAATACATAGACAATGCAGTTGACAAAGCAGATGAAGCTAGGACGGCAGCGATTGATATATTTAAAGTGTTTTACAATGTTTGGCATGAAGGTCTTCTCATAAAAGGTATTCGTACAGTATTAGTAAACAAATATTACATATCAGATCATTTTTCTAAAGGAAAGATCCAGGTTGTCTTTGCTGGATGTACATCTAAACATGACATTAAATAAGATTAGCCTCAGGAGTCGATTTTTATTAACGAACACCTTGATGCAATTGTGTCTGAGATGGATATATTTACTGATTACAGCATGCTCTATTCGCGGCATGTGCTCAACACCAATGCAGACATATACAAGACAATGGTTGAATCCTTAGAAAATGACCTACGCTGTGTAGTAGAATATTATCATAAATGGATGGTCAGATTTATTGCTACTAAGACAAAGTTCTTTTCCATTAAAAGTTATAAGAAACATTTTTCAACCAAAGATTGCCATGATGAAGGGAACATTACCTAAGAGTCTTTTACAGGTAACATGGATTCGAACAAATAAAAAATATTGCCAAAGCTTCTGCAAGAAAGGTGGGATCCCTCTAGCATGATAGAAAACTTCTCATACTTGCTAGTGTCCAATATCAACAAATCCACCACTCACCCATGTAGAAAGTATTGTTGCCACATATGCGCTGGTGCATTAACAACTAATTAATACCTCCTTGCTCCCTGATTTTCATATCATACCGATATAGATAAATTTAAATGTAATGTGAACAAATATCCCACTGCAAAACTCCCCAATAAAAATGGCCTCTAATTCACTGTGGAATTCTGCTTTGTTTCGGATTAATTAGTTTTATCTTTGATATTTCTTTTCTAAAGCCCATAATGCTTTAAAATATTTTCTTTAAAAAAAATTATTTTGCTCATATGTTTACTTAAATTATCTAAGTTTTTATTCTTAAATTTCTTTTTTAATTCGTTTCATGGCAATTTCTATTTTATTACTTCCTAAATTCACATCTGTGTTTCTTTTCCCTTCAAATTATTTATTTTTACTAATTTTAGTTTAGTTTCTAAAATTCTTATAAATTATATTTTTGTCAAATTTAGTTTAATTTCATAACTCTTTCTCTTTTTTACATCTTAAATTAGGTATTTTCATTTTAAAATTTAATTTTCTCTGATTTTTATAGCTTTTATCCATTTTTTGTTAGATTGAATTTTTATCATTTCCTTTTTTATAATTTCATTTTTTCTATTCTAATTAAATTCAATTTTCTCATAATTTTAACTGAAATTCTCGAACCCCATGGCATATTTTGTGTATTCTCATGTAAACCCATATATGAATGAAAATGAATACCGTAGAATATATTTTATTAAATCTTATATGTTTGGTTAGTAAACTATTCTTTATCTATGTAATTCTATATTTTGATGTAGAAATCATTTATGAAATATATTTATCTCATTTATTTTTATTTATTTATTTATTATCTCATTGCAAAATTTTAAAACATGCTATTTGAAGTACAATTACATTTGATCATATTTTTTATGATTTAAAATAAAATTTTGTTTTAAATAAAAATCCATGCATAAAAATCTCTACAAATTTCCTAGCCCACTGTTAATGTTCCCACGCACATATCATCAATTGTTTCAGTCTAGTGAAGAGGAGTAGTACAAAACGACTGTTAATGTTCCCACACACATATCATGAATTGTTTCAGTCTAGTGGAAAGGAGTAGTACAAGACGACTGTTAATGTTCCCACGCACATATCATCAATTGTTTCAGTCTAGTGAAGAGGAGTAGTACAAGACGACTGTTAATGTTCCTAAGCACATATCATGAATTGTTTCAGTCTAGTGGAGAGGAGTAGTACAAGACGACTGTTAATGTTCCCACACACATATCATGAATTGTTTCAGTCTAGTGGAAAGGAGTAGTACAAGACGACTGTTAATGTTCCCACGCACATATCATCAATTGTTTCAGTCTAGTGAAGAGGAGTAGTACAAGACGACTGTTAATGTTCCTAAGCACATATCATGAATTGTTTCAGTCTAGTGGAGAGGAGTAGTACAAGACGACTGTTAATGTTCCCACACACATATCATGAATTGTTTCAGTCTAGTGGAAAGGAGTAGTACAAGACGACTGTTAATGTTCCCACGCACATATCATGAATTGTTTCAGTCTCGTGGAGAGGAGTAGTACAAGAGGACTGTTAATGTTCCCACGCACATATCATGAATTGTTTCAGTCTAGTGGAGAGGAGTAGTACAAGACTACTGTTCATGTTCCTACACACATATCATGAATTGTTTCAGTCTAGTGGAGAGGAGTAGTACAAGACAACTGTTAATGTTCCCACACACATATCATGAATTGTTTAGTCTCGTGGAGAGGAGTAGTACAAGACGACTGTTAATGTTCCCACACACATATCATGAATTGTTTCAGTCTCGTGGAGAGGAGTAGTACAAGACGACTGTTAATGTTCCTACACACATATCATGAATTGTTTCAGTCTCGTAGAGAGGAGTAGTACAAGAGGACTGTTAATGTTCCCACGCACATATCATGAATTGTTTCAGTCTAGTGGAGAGGAGTAGTACAAACTACTGTTCATGTTCCAACACACATATCATGAATTGTTTCAGTCTAGTAGAGAGGAGTAGTACAAGACGACTGTTAATGTTCCCACACACATATCATGAATTGTTTAGTCTCGTGGAGAGGAGTAGTACAAGACAACTGTTAATGTTCCCACACACATATCATGAATTGTTTAGTCTCGTGGAGAGGAGTAGTACAAGACAACTGTTAATGTTCCCACACACATATCATGAATTGTTTAGTCTCGTGGAGAGGAGTAGTACAAGACGACTGTTAATGTTCCCACACACATATCATGAATTGTTTCAGTCTAATGGAGAAGAGTAGTACAAGACGACTGGAAACAATTCCGAGATAAGCATATTCTGTATTGGATACATTATTACTATGATGTTTAATATATTTAAATTTTGTTACATTTTTATTCATAAAAAACTATTAAACTATTTTTAAAATAATATAAAGTATTAAATCTTTGTTCAATAAAACCTATTTAAAAAGGGTAAGCAAAAATTTATTAAAAAAAAAATTATTTATTTTTCTTGTGTTTAATTGTTTATTGCATATAAAAATGGAGGTTTATTTTCCAATGTATTTAAAGCAAAGTATTTTTTCATTGCACGGAAGAGGAAAATGTTGTTTTTAGCTTAAGAAAAAGAAGTTTTGAGGATTTTTTGTCGACATCTTTATTTTTTTGTTGGGGGTTGGGATCAGTCCGTAGAAGGCCTTTATCATTCTGCAACCTTCTAAGGAAGGTACGATAGTATCATGTAAAAACGAAGGTTTATCTTTAAATAGTAATGAAATATATTTTATAAGTTTTTTCAGACTCAGGAAACGTTGGAACTGCTTTGACTTTCTCTGTTTTGCTTACGTCACGATTGCCAATCTATGGATGCATATTCGGAATTAGCACCAACATTAAATATTGTTTCCACATGTTATTTTCTTGTGGGAATAACAATTCCGTCCCCAACACACACGTTGTTTTTGGCCCCCAAAAATGTATGCTAAAACATTAACGACTTTTCCCCACAATATTTTATTGTAGAAAAAAAAGCTTCCCTTCAATTTTCTGGTCATCGCACCCCCCCCCCCAAAAAAAAACAAACTTAGTTGACCCACACTTCCCTCCATTTTGCACAAATACGTATTTCTCTTCAAAATATTGAAGAAACATCATGTTACACATCTCCATTTACTGTTCAATCATTTTTCGTAAAATTAATAGAGGAAAGTGAGTCACCACTTTTAGATATTAAAAAAAAAAAATTTCTATCTTGCGGATAATATTTTCAGGCTGCTTACATGTGATCACCAAAAAAATTGAAACTAATTTGGAGGGATAAACTAGGATGGGTGTTAGAAAAACACCAAATTTCCTTTGATAATCTTGTCAATCAGTAGTTCTTTAGTAATGAAACTACAATTTAAAATTAAAATGGCGATATTTGAAGGAACGCAACGGCCGATACACCTTAATTATTTTTTTTATTTACTTGAATAAACACTATTTTCATTGACATTTTTCGTATGAAAAAGTACAAGTACATGTTCATTAATCAATTTCTATTTTTGTCGCGATCTAAAGAACAGATAAATAAAAACAATTAACCTTGCGACTATTGAGAATCTTTAAATTTATTTAAAAATTTATTTGCATTGCAAAAGGTGATTTACGTTTGCACTTCAAACACAAATGGCGTGGATTCAAAGGTTATTTTAGTTTAGCCCTTTTATTCCGATTCAAATCTTATTAAAGTTTTATATTTTAAATAAAATCATCATTTATCGACTTTTCTTTTACATTAAAAACAATACTTAAAATTAACGGAGACGTATTTTTCATGCAATATTTACCTTATTCTAATGGCCGTCTTTTTGTTCAACTTGACTTCCGGATAAATCAATTTCTCACTCAAACTTCATCGCAAGACTTTTTTAGCCACACTCATATTCAAAATTGATTGTTTCTTATAAAACAAATACTTGGACGCGTCGAACAAAATAAAATCGCGACTTTTGGAATAAACTGGAAATCGAAAAATATTAGGAAGTTTAATAATCAACTAAATTTAACTAAATGAAAAATATAATTAAGGATTTTTTTTTCAAAATATAAACTAGAAAGAATGAATATGCCCATCAATATCGGATCCATGTAGACAAACATATTAGACATTTGCATTGATTTAATTTCTTTTATTTGTCACAATGATAAAAACAAGATAAAACCAAAATATAAAAAAAAGATCGATTTTTCCGCCAACGTTGACAGTTGCATCCACTATCTTGAACATCGACATCTTTAATTCTTTTGGTACTTTATAATTCTTTGCTAAAAACGGCAAGATTACAAAAATAAATTGATTAAATAAATTTGTCTTCTAATTATGAAGAGGATGGTTCTCTCGGCATGAAAAGGCTAAGATTTAAGAGATAACTAAGTGAAATAGCACCGTGATAAGTCTAGTTATTCAATAGCACCCAGTAACGTTTCGCTTACCTCGCGTTCTTAAGCGTTATTATAATGGGAAAAAATGGTTAACGCAGGCATAAAATACGAGATATTATTATTATTACTACTACTATTATTATTATTAGTACTAGTATTACAACAGCAACAGCAGCAATACTACTACTACTAATAATAATAATAATACTAATAATAAAAAATAAATGAAAAAAACTTTTTAAAAAACTATATGACGTCCATTAACACCAGACAGACTTTTTATTCTTTGCCTTCTTGCTGCGATCAAAGTGTTGTATCTGTTTGTCCTCAATCAGATAAGGAGAAATCCTTCTGGACTGGGCAATTTATATATTCGTCCCATTCATAGTGACCCCTTTTGGGGGATTAAGATATCTTCCACATACAAAAAACAACAACTTTGGTCTAACCTTTCCCCCATGGAGAGACAAGTAAACAGGAACTCCAAAACTAACCCAAAGTCTCGGGTAGTAGTGACTCATGTTAAGTCCTGAGTGGCGATCAGGATGAAAGCATGCCATTTATTAACCCCAACACTGAATAAATTAACCTAAGTAAATCCATTCCTTGGAAATTTCCATGTGAAATTCTAATTTTTAAAAGGTTAGTTTCTAATGTTTAACTGTATGGTCAGTCTTGACGTAGATAAAAACAAACGAGGGTTGGGGGTCATTTATTTGTTTAAACCTTTTAATTCCTATTAACATCTTATTCACGTCTGTCTGTCAAACACAAGAGATTTTATTCAAATAAAATCATCATTTATCGATTTTTTAAAACATTTAAAACAATACAACAATATAATGGATACGTATTTTTCATGCTATAATTACCTTATAGAAATGCTTGACTTCCGGATAAATCACCTTTTCACTTATGGTTTCCAAAAGAGCGATAATCAAGGGAGGTCATTTTGTCCTCAAAATCCTTTGTGTTTATTTCAGAGTGGCTATTTAGAATTTCGGAGAAGCTATTTGCAATTTAATAGTTTCATTGTTTGTTTGTAAAAAAAAAAAAACGGATAAAGCAGAAATTTAATTTTCACATTTTTAAATTTCAAAGTAATTTCTTTTTTTTAAAGCAGATACATCATTGGAAAGAAGAAGAAAAGAAGAAGAAGAATACGACAGGGTATTAACAAAACATCTTTTACGATATTATTTGTAATGTAAAAAAGTAGATTATTTTTATGTCTTCTAAAAAAAATCTTTGAATTTTAATATTTATTTGTTCTCTCCTTTTAATTTATGACTTTATAAGAACGATGCATTTTTATTACTTTGCCATTGTTTATTTATTATGAATGATGAGAGTTTTGTCTGATAGTTTTTGCTATTTGTTTCGGTAATTTGGAAGAAATGTAGCGGTCATAAACATAGACCTATTTTCTCACTCCGAAAAATGTCATTTAGTGAGCTGGTCACACACTGACCAATCAGCCTGCAGGGCGTATGAATTCCTTCTGTCGACTGAAGAACTACTTCAGCCCCCCCCCCTCTCTCTCTCTCTCTCTCTCTCTCTCTCTCTACTGCCCCTGTCATATGGACGTGCCAGCAACTACTCCGCCATCTTTTTCGCACGAGGGACGTTGTTGATAGTTTGTAGTAGTAGTTGTAGCACTGTCCGTCGCTTGGGAAGGAGATAAAGCTTCACCGGTTGCTCGTTCTGACAATGAATTTGTGTTTCGGGTTTTGAGACGTGTTTTTACACCGCTGTCACCATGTTACATTACGATGTATTTAATAAGTAAAGTGAATACAGGTGTAGGAGAGAGATAAGACACACTGGCCGAAGCCAGGCTTTATTCTGAGAGGGGCCGGAAACGGATGTAAGTGCATGCCGAGAGTAACAGAGAAGGGGGGGTATAGTCCAACGTACATGGGTGGGAAGCATAATGTAACAACGATCTTCGCCCAAAGATAATTGCTGACAGACCCCCGGCAGCTCTAAGAACTTCCTACTTTACTCTTCCTCTCTCGGACACTGTCCAACTCTCTTTCCACCTATACCAAGCGGTATAGGTAACCTTTTTGAATAAATCCTTTTCGTTATTGTTATAAAAATGTTTTGTTATTTCATTTCGTGTCTTTGTTGAATTACAAACTGAATGTAGTTCCACTCAGCCAAGTGGCGATAATGCCATTGACCTGATCACCGCACTACGAGATAATTACTGTGCCACAGAATTATCACGTAAAATGTAAATAAGGCGCCAAATATGTTCTTTTTCTACGAGATAATTACAACTATTAATTGACCATAGTGGAGAGTTTGAACGCTATCTACTTCAGGAACTTTTTAGAATTTTAGGGATAAAGCGTACCCGTACGACAAGCTATCAGCCAGCTTCTAACGGGATGATAGAACACTTCCATCGTCAATTGAAAACTGCGTTGCGTGTTTATCCTGACCAACAGCGATGAAGCTAGTATGTACCCATTGTTCTTGTTGGCTGTTGCGCTTCAATCAGAGAGGACATCGGATACTCGTCAGCCGAACTTGTTTATGGAGTACCTCTATCGTTGCCGGGTCAGATGTTGACCCCGATAGATTTAACAGATACAGAGAATTGAAATATTTTGTATTTTTTTCCCTTCATAACTGCTACTTTTAGCAAATGAAAACCTTTTCCTCTATCGGCTTTCTACCTAAGCAGGGGGTGATGTAGAGTTCATAAACATAGACCCATTTTCTTTCTCCTAAAAAAATGTCCCCATTGATGGAGCTGGTCACACACTGACCATCAGCCTGCATGGCGCATGGATTCCTTCTGTCGGCTGAAGAACCACTTCAGACCATTTGGGAATCACGAGTGGTCAGCAGAAAGACCCCGGCAAGCAACGTTCTTTTCGATAATCGTCAACTCCAATGTTGTGTTTTCTTCTCGAGTCTTCATCCTTCGTTCTTATTCATCTTTCGTTCTGACTATGTGGTCTATTCACTGAAGAATTGTCCATGGCACATCACTGATTTACAAGTTTAGAGAAACAAGAAACGCATAAGAAAAACACAAACTCATATACATTGTGTATAAGTCAGTTAAAATTATGTATGTGTGTCATACCGTCGCGAACTGTCGAGACCCACATTGTCGTTACTCAAGTTGTCAGCTAATCTCTTCATCCGCTTCGGCTCTGCCCGATCTCCTTTCGTCCGAAGTTGAATACAAACTGAATGTCTTCCCTCCGAGTCGCCAACAATATAAGAATATATATCCTATACCAAAAATCACGTTAATTAATCAAGTAGTTTTTTTTATTAAATAAAATTGAATTTCAAAAATATACGATGAGGGAGTGTAAATATGAAAGCCATTTTGATTTATTCAAAGGGGGATCATCGTAATTTATATACGGTTATCCCCTTTTGAATAATACCAAAGAAAATAAATGCAAAAAAGAACTTTTGATTGTCATTTTTTTTGTAAAGAAAATGTAATTTTGTATTTAGAAAAAGAAAATATATGCATAAAACAAAGAACTTATGATTGTCAGTTTTTTTATTTTGTAAAGAAAATGTAATTTTGTTTGAATATCAGAAACAAGATGGCGGTTTACTATCTAAACAATTTTTTGTGATATTTCTGAGATATGCTATTGTTATTTACATGTTTCAGTGTTCGTTATTGACCTAAAGAATAAACTTGTTGATGATGGAATCGGCAATTCCAAGTTCTCATCCAAAGCAAATTCTTGTGGCCATTTACGCACTAATACCATTTGGGAATGTATTAACCCTAACCATTTCCCACCTATTAAAAGTAAAGAAAAAGAAACTTGCATTTATTTTATTGTACACAATAAATTAATTTAAAATTGTGTGGCCATGTTTCGCTTGTCTGTGTGTGTGTTATTCTCGTTTCCATGTAACCGATAATTATTTATATAATTACTTATCTATGTACTATAAATCGATTGTTTATTGAAAGAAAAAATGCAATCGTATAAAACAATACATTTTTATCTTAATTGAAATAATATTTATGAAATTAAATCGACTAGCCTACATTTTGTTTCCTATGCAAACACGTCAACCATTTTAATGTTCTGTTAACAGTTGAAATAAAACAAAAACTGTCGAATAGAAAGTCAATTAAACTGGCTTTAAAATCCTCAGTAAATCCTTATTTATTAAAAGATATAAATATTGGAAGTTATTTACATCCAATCATTATATAAAAAGAAATAAAATGATTACCACGGCCACTATAGTATTAAAGAATATTTTAGATGCAAAATTGCACTTCGTGACTTTTTGCTGTCTGACTAGTAAATCAGATTGCATCTCTTAATTCTTATCTTATATAGCATTACATTTGCACTTATCGCCTCGTTGTTGCCTGATTTGTAAATGAGATTTTATCTCTAAATTCTTATCTGATAAAGGATTTTTTTGTAATCAATGACATTGATTGGAAATACAATGTTGTTAAGAAAAAAATTGCATACTAGAATGTAGTATTTTCCTTCTATTAAAAATAGCTTTTAAACGTTTACATCTAACCATTTTGGTTGGTTCTCTTTATATATACGATTACAGTTTATGTAATTGTATTACATTAGACAGTGTCAGCCAAAGCTTAAGAATATGTGGACTGCACTTCAGGAGACGAATAAGACTTCCCTAGCAGGATCATCTGTTGGCTGTAAGTGGCATACCGTGATAACTGAGTAATTTGTCTCTTTTTTCAACCAAGTGACAAGGCACGACATTCTTTTAAAAAAGAGCTAATCCTAAGTTTACTGTTTCACCAGATATTTCTACGAGACTGATCCTCCATTCATGTAACTTGAAGTCACTAGAAGGTGGTGGCTGAGGCTCAATCGTACAAAGGAAACTAAAGGATTCACGACTGCTTTATGTTACTAAGTATTAGTTTTGAGGTACTCATTCTGAAATTAGTACTGACTCAAAACTGTACTTGATGTTAGTATACTGACTGGGAGTCCCCATCTAAACCAATACATTTGGTCTTCTCCGTTGACTGATGGACAGAATCATTGAATAATTCTAATATTTTTATGGAGATTTTTTTTTACTAAACCTAAAATTCTAGGTGAAGCGTTCATTAGTCTTGATAGGCAATCACCTAAAGATGGTGACTTTATAAAGGCACTGGTCTCCATGAACCCACTGGATAAACACAAGGAAGGGCACCTGGCATTTAAAAATCTCGTCTCAAATAAAGAAAGTGACTTACAAATAAAATCGATTGCATTTTAGGCTATACACTTTAAACTGGTGAGTTTGTTGAATTTGTTGATAGAATATGTATCGACTTTTGTTGTGTCTAGAAACTCGTCGTAGAGATAAATTTGCAAAAATGATTGTGGTAAAGAATGTATAATATTAGATGTATTGTATTGGAAATGAAAATGGAGCATGTGGTGTTGAAATCTTTATTGCAGGAATGTGTAGATAAACTTATTAGTGTTATTCGTGTAATTGAGCGAATCATACTGATCATTTTATTGGTTGTGGATACAAGGTTATTGAAGTAACTAGTAATGTTGCTAAAACACACACATATATATATATATATAGATAGATAGATAGATAAATAGATACATAGATTTTAAAATGTAATATTCATACGTATCCCTTACGCGCGTTTCATAAAAAAATAGTATAAGTCTATTTTTTCAATCAGTCTCATCTCGTCAATCTTCAGAGGGTTGCAGTATACGTTGTTGAGCAGTGAAAAACATGTCATAACATAAACAAGGGATGAAAAATACGATGAAAATACGAGTTGATTTTTGATTAAAAAATCGGCAAATGTAGGTATATAAAGGCAAAACATCCACTTGGTAAAATAGTTGATCACTTTAGAAATTTTTAAAAAAAATTCCAGCCTCAATAAGATTTTCACATTCGAGAAAACGTACGAATCAGATTTCTGAAACGATGGCATAAAAGCTGAATATAAATAATATAAACAAGTGATAATAATAAGAAAACAAGAGGGTAAAAATAAATGGAGCTACAAAAATTAAATAAAAAATAAAAATAAGAATCATATCAAGTAGAAATGAAAGAAAATATAAATGAATGTTATATGAATAGGCAAACAGTATATTGGTAATATTAAACAAATATGATGTATAGAAGTATAAGTGGTTGTATTAGATGCAAATTATACATATATATCTATAATATATATACATATAATATATATAATACATATATATATATATATACCATATACAACCGCCACTCCTCCAATGATAGTGATGAACACAAAACGATATCGTCTGAAGGTACAGAACACTGAAATACATACAAATATTTAGTGTATATTAATATATATATATATATATTCTTTGTTAAATAGTAGGAAAATCTCCGCAGGGTGCTCAATTAATTAAGGGAATCAGAATTAATAGCTGAATATTTGTTTATTAATACAGCAATTTAATACAACATATGGACCAATGGTTTCGAGCACAGGAGATAAAACGTCTGGCTCTCATCAGCATAGGAAGTAATTGGTGAAGAAATGATAAAATAATATAATACTCTCTTTTTATTTATCTTCCGTTTCAGATGGAGATGAGTAATCCTACCGAAGGCCAGACATTCACCGGCTATTTCAGACACTCCAGCCTAGAGATCTTTTTTCAGATTCTCACCGTCTTTTTAAGTGCAATTGTTTTTTATTTCTCTTGCACTCGGTTCACCGGGTATACTCGCCAGATAGCCGTTGAATTTTTTTTTCATTAGTGCTATTGCTCCTATAATTACTGGTATGGTGGAGATTTTGTTAAGATTCCAGTTTCTTTTCATGTCGTACATAAGACCATGGTAATTTGTAATATTTTCCCTTTTCTGCTCTGTTCAATCCTGCATCAATCGGAACACTGACTTCACTCTCCTTTTTGTCCCATATTGCATAGTCAGGTTTAACAGCTCCGTTTTCTAGATATGTAGCTGTAGGGATTGCATAGTCATAGTGGATGGTGTATAAATTATTTAAAACTGTTCTTTCTGGTATATGCTCCCAGGGCTTGCTGCTACACTGGATATTCAACTTTTTACAAATAGTACAGTGAAGATACGTACACACTCCGTTGTGCCACATTGTATAATAGCCATCCCTCATGAGAACCTTACAACTGGATGTCAGGTGGCTCACACTCTCATCTTCTGTGTGCCAGAACCTGCACTTGTTATTGTTGCTGAGATCACTGATCTTTTTAAAGGCATTGGTCATCTAGCCTTGATCTTGAGCAGCCATAATCATTCTCTCCTGATCATAGTGGAGAGATCCTCTTTTCAGCCAGTCTACAGAGCCTTCCTTATCTATATATTCCTGGGATAATTCACCTAGAAAATACTTAGCACGTTGATTGTTGGCCCATTCTTCTAGTTTTCTGGAATTAAAGGTCTTGGTGTATTTCTGACGGCTTTTGCGAGCTATTTCTGTGGCAGGATCGTTGTCTGCTTCAGCCTCATTTTAAGACAGTCCTGTCCAAAATGTGTGGCCAGTTTTGTGATAGAGGTTGTTCTGTACGCTGTTTTTTTTATGTTGGCATACCACCATAAGGTTTGGGTTCTGGGAACTCATCAGATATTGGCCGGTGCTCACAATAGTTGCTCGATGTTGATGGTCAATCTCTCAATGGGCTCACGTGTGCCGTTAAACGAATATAATGATGATGTGATCAGGTCGCGTTCGAATAAGGCAGTTAAAAATTTTACATTTAAAATGTAAGGTTCAAGAAGCCGGTAGAATGTGCCTTTCAACTGATGTTTAATAATACCAATTTCACTTAAATGCACATCGTTTCGTTTAGCTAATTCGTGGGAAATCATCCAAGGGGCTTAACTCTATTGACTTTATGAAAATATTTATGTAGAAAATGTTTATTTCGAAAACTTTTATTAAATTAAAAAAAACAACAATCTGTCAATAACTTTTAAGCAATAAATAAAAAAATAAATGAATACATAAAGAATAAAAAATATATAAATAAATATAAAATATAAAAAATATTAAATAATAAAAAAATAGAAGAAAAATTAAGAGTTAAAGAAAAATTATTAAGAGGAAAATTATATTAATATAATAATGAATTGGGAAAAATGGGATCTAATGATAACTAAGTTAAACAAAATGTTTCATGATATTCTAAAGACTTAAATGCAAGGGGAATATATTAATATGGCATAATTTAGAGAATAGCTAAATAGTTAATTATGTTACACGATCCACCGAATTTATAAAGAGGTGCCTGTTGTCAGTGAATACAACCCTTCAGCAATTATTCACGTACATTTAAATAAGACGTATATGGGTCAATAATGGCTCTGTGAATGTAATACTTCTAATAATCACATAAAGGGCAATAGTTTAAAGCAGGGGAGAAAGATGTTTTACTCACAATAATTATCCATTTAATGTTGAAAGGTATCCCTTTGTCTTTTTCAACTTGATATTAGGTGGCTCACACTCTTCACGTCAGTGTGGCAAAACCTGCACTTGTTGTCCTGAGTGACACATACCATCTTTTTAAACGCATTTGTCATCAGTCCTGGTCTTGGGGAGATATTATAACCCTCTCTTTGTCATAGTGGAAGAATCCTCTTTTTAGCCAGTCCAAGGATCCTTCCTCATAAATATAGTCCTTGGAGAGTTACTCAAGGAAATATGTAGCACGTTTCTGGCCTGATCACTAATAAATTCAATGGCTTTTTCGGGGGTTTCTTCGTTGCAGGATAGTTTGGTGTTTCTGCATCATCTATATGACATCCTTTCTGATGGAATTTGTTTTGCTCGCTTTTGTCTCTTGATGTTCATGTATCATTGCTAGACTGGGATTAAAGGAGATCTTGTATGCAAAAATCTTTTTCCCAGCCCTGAGGGAGCACTCGGCAAGTCTGTCCAAGCCAAACCTACTTCCGATCTCTTTGGAGAGGTGTACACAACTTGTAGGAGCTGCTGCAATTCAGTGTCAGAGCTCACATGAAGCTTAAGGTCATCCATGAAGAGAAAATGGTTAATTTTCTTTGATGGATCTTACTGGCGACCCTGAGCAAGGCTGTAGCCCTCTCGGCTGTTCTTGAGAGGCTTACTAAGTGGGTCTATTGCCCTGCAGAAGAGCAACGGGAATAGGCTGTCCGTTGGAAGTTTCTCTTTCTGATATTTATGTTAGGGATGGTAATATTTCAATACGTGTGTCTTAGTGAGATGGTAATTTGCTACATCTGTATGTGAGCTGGTATTGTTTGTTAATTACTGGGTTAATCAAGGTACTGCAGAAGCCATGGGTGGAGAAAACTATCAGAGACCTTCTAATAATTTATCTAGGCAAAGCTGACGTTTCTATGCTTCTTCATAGAATACTCTAAAATTGTTTTTTTAATTAATAACTGGTCCTCGGTACCAAAGCATTTTCTCCTTCAGCCAGCTTGTTGTTCTTCATGGTAGTTTCCAGAGGAGAGATGGGTGTAGATGCTATCGGCTATCAGGGCAGTAAAGAGATTGTAGGTAGTACTGAGGCAACTTATCGGTCTGTATTTATTTAGGAACTGTATCTCTTTTGTTTAGAGTATCAGGCTTGTATCTCTCTGTGTGAGCCATGGTGGTATAACCTCTTCCACCTCAGCAGTTCGTTGAAGCATTAACTGTAGTTGCCATAGAGTGTAGTCAACTTCTAAATATATTTACCGTGCAACAGAAGAGTACCCCATACTTCACAAAAATATGGTTTATCTACAGTATGTGTTCGCGTATGTTGATCAATACATTGTTTATTTTTAAAAGAAGAGTAACAAATTTTACAAGAATATGCATTCTCTCCAATATTTTGTTTATGTGTAAACATAGACCCACATACTTCACAGGAATATGGTTTATCTCCAGTGTCCGTTCGGATATGTAGCAACATATTTGGTTTCTCTGTAGTATAAGAACCAAATATTTCAACAAAATATAGTTTCGCAGTATGTGTCCGCATATGTTGAAACATACTTTGTTTACTTGTAAAGGAAAAGGCTCATACTTCACAAGAATAAGGTTTCTCTCCATTATGCATTCGCATATATTTGAACATATTTTTGTCAGTGTAAAAGAAGAGTAACATACTACACAAGAATATGGTTTCTCTCCAGTATGCGTTCGTATATGCTGGAACATACTATGTCTGTGTGTAAATGAAAAGCCACATATTTCACAAGAATATGTTTTTTCTCGAGTATGTGTTCGGACATGTTTAAACGTATGTTTTTTATTGTAAAAGCAACGCCAAATATTTCACAAGTAAATGGTTTCTCTCTAGTATGTATTCCTATGTGTTGAAACATAGTTCCTTCCTGTGTAAAAGAAAAGCAACAAACTTCACAATAATATATTTTTTCCCTAGTATGTGTTCACATATGTTGCAACATAGTTCCTTGAAAAGCAAAAAAAAGACAAATTTCATGAAAAGATGAAAGAATGTAAATCCATTCAAATCTCATCATAAATTATTTTATTTTATTGTTCGAGTTTCTCCAATATAAAAAAATTAAATACACATTTCAAGAAAAGATAGATTTTTATACATGTTCTTTGGAAAAAAATTTTTTTTTAAGATGTTGAGCAGATGAAGAAATGATTATTATTAAATGACCAAATTAGAGATAGGTTTAAACATTGTTGGCTAAAATGCAACATTCAAGTTATGTACACATTTATGAACAAGTTCCTAAATTTATTATTGTTAGAATTTAAAATATAACGCGGATATAAGTTGAAATACTTATCTATTAATAACATGAATAATTTTCCTTTTTTTTTAGATAATATGACACTAAAAATGCATAAAACCTTTATTAATGTGATCCAAAATGTAATAATTTGTTCTTATAATTGACATAATTTTTATGGTTTAAAAAATAAAAGAATTAATATTTAAGAATCATCGATTCTTTATTATGACATTAACAAGTTATAATCACATTTTGTTTGAAACTGTGTTCAACTAATGTTTTTAAACGCAGGTAATAAATCCAGCAGTTATTTACTATTGTTCTTTTATTATGTTAACTAATAAAAATTATATAAATGGCAAAGTTGGCTGACCACAGGTTTACATTAAGTTAATATTGTCAAGACTACAGTTCGTCTTATATGTCAGCTCTGGTCTCATATGAAAAACTAAGTTTTATTTCTTTCAAAAATATCAAAATATTTCAGAATATAATACAAATAATTAAAGGACGAGCAGCATATGTCCCGAGAATGTTAGTTTTATCATTTATTTTCATGCTGATTTACAATTAATTTCATTGTAAAATAGCAACAGACTTCACAAGAATATACTTTTTTCTAGTATGTATTCGCATAGCCATATACTTAACTGTGATTTAGTTTCCATGTAGTATGTATTCAGCTGTGTTTAAGCATAGTATATCTGTGTAAAAGCTAAGAGCGATGTATTCGAAAAAAACATTGTTTTGTTTTCAGTATCTGTTCACATGCAACATATTGGATTGCTTTTAAAACGAAGACACATATTAAAAAGAATATCGTTTCTCTTCGGTATGCCTTCGCATATGTTTCAACATATTGTGTTTCTGTCTAAAAGAAAGGCAACATATTTCACAAGAATATGGTTTCTCTCCAGTATGCGTTCGCATATGTCGCAACATACTTTGTTTCAGTGTAAAAGAAGAGCCACATAACTCACAAGAATATGGTTTTTCTCCAGTATGCGTCCGCATATGCTTGGACATACTATGTTTTTGTGTAAATGCAAAGCCACATATTTCACAAGAATATGGTTTTTCTCCAGTATGCGTTCGAACATGTTCAATTATATGT
The DNA here is from genome assembly GCA_963556195.1 of Sepiola atlantica. NCBI lineage: Eukaryota > Metazoa > Mollusca > Cephalopoda > Sepiida > Sepiolidae > Sepiola > Sepiola atlantica. The sequence goes on along the minus strand of OY744549.1, from coordinate 29,559,113 downwards.
TTTTTTGTTGTAAAAGAAACGCCACACATTTCACAAGTAAATGGTTTCTCTCCAGTATGTGTTCGCATATGTTGCAACATAGTACCTCTCAGTGCAAAAGAAGAGCCACATACTTCACAAGAATATGGTTTCTCCCCAGTATGTGTACGCATATGTTGCAGCATAGTTACTTTCCGTGAAAAAGAAGAGTCACATACGTCACAAGAATATGGTGTATCTCCCGTATGCGTTCGCATATGTTGCAACATAGTAGCTTTCAGTGAAAAAGAAAAGCCACATACTTCACAAGAGTATGGCTTCTCTCCAGTATGTGTTCGCATATGTACCAACATATGTTCTTTCCGTGTAAATGAAGAGCCACATACTTCACAAGAATAGGGTCTCTCTCCAGTATGCGTTCGCATATGCCGGAACATACTATGTTTCTGTATAAATGAAGAGCCACATACTTCACAAGAATATGGTTTCTCTCCAGTATGCGTTCGAATATGGTTCAACATATTTTCTTTCTGTATAAATGAAGAGCCACATACTTTACAAGAATATGGTTTCTCTCCAGTATGCGTTCGAATATGGTTCAACATATTTTGTTTCTTTGTAAATGAAGAGCCACATATTTCACAAGAATATGGTTTCTTTCCACTATGTGTCTGAATATGTTCAGACATTTGTTGTTTCCATGTACAATTATTATATTATTTAATAGCACTAAGAAAAGAAGAAATACATATACACTTGACAAGAAAGTTTTTTTTTCCAAATATGTTATCACTAAGTTCGAATAATGAAGGAAATATTAGTATAGTTCACAAACGTATTATTTATTTCGTTTTCTGCGTTTAACTCTGTGGAATTTACATCGATAAATCCCAAAATATATTTCCGTGAGATATTTCCATACATCAAGTCACCAAATCAATGTAGATCAATTCAAACTTTTTAATACGTTTTTTATAAATGCTGGATATTCTGAAAATATGAAAAGAAAAAAGATAAATTTCATGAAAAGATGAAAGAACGGAAATCCATTCAAATCTTATAATACATTATTTTATTGTTTGAGTTTCTACAATATAAAAAAATTAAACGACCCGGAGCGCGCTCATTTTTTGTAAAATTTATCTAGGAAAGTGATTCCCAACTCTAACATATTTTTAAAAAATGCATTCCTATCTTGCAGATATTTTTTCAGGCTGTTCATATGTAATAATCAAAAAAGTTGAATCTGGTTTGGGAGGGGAAGACAAACTACGATAATTGTGTAAAAAAAACAAATTTTCTTTGATAATCTTGTAAATCAGTATTTCATTAAGAATAAAAATAAAATGTTCAACTAAAATGTCGAGTTTTGAAGGGATGCAACAGTAGATACGTTTAAATTTTATTTTATTACTTGAATAAAAAACATTTTCATTTACTTTTTCTTGATGGAACAGTACAAAAACATGATCATGAATTTGTTTCTATTTTTGTCGCGATCTAAAGAAAATATAAATAAAAACAATTAATGTTGCGACTATTGTGATTCTTGAAATTTATTTTCATTGCAAAACGTTATTTACGTTGGCCCTTCAAACACAAGTGACGTGGATTGGTAAATACAAAGAAAGTTTTTTTTAATTCAGATTCAAATCTTATTAAAGATTTCTTTTTAAAACAAAATCGGTTAAATCCAAGATTTTTATGTTTATGTGACTTCCTGTTTAATCGTGCGCGTCATCTGACGTCCGGATGACTAGAAATAAAAAATAAAACCTTTTTGTTAGCATTTCTGAATAATAAAAATTACTTTTTACACTTTCACATTTATAAAACTTTTTAAAAAATTTCGACTCATGTTTCTTTTTTTAATTACTAATTATTGATTACTTTCGCATAAGAAAACGTTAAAATTAAAGAAATGGAGAAATTAGTTTCAGATGTAATTCCAGCTGCAGAATTATGCTGTATGAACATAAATTTGCATGATTTAATGCTACAAACAAGAGACACTATTAGTTTAATTAATCGGTTAACGTTATTAAGAAAAAAAACAACTTTCGGTCGATAATTTGTTTATTAAAATTAATTCAATAAAATTTTTGGTGCTTTTCCAGTTTAGCGGATATTTTCGGACACAAAAATAAAACAAACTGAGGAATATCTGTTTGATGTACGTACCTTTCACGGACTGAATATATCCTATACCAAAACGCACGTACATTAATCAAGTCGTTTTTTTATATACAAAAGAAAATCAAATTTTAACAATGTGCGAAGAGATGTGTAAATATGACAGCCATTTTGAAAAATCGCTCCATTTGATCACGTGACGTCGATCTTATTTTGTCTTATAGCGTTCGTCTGTGTGTTATCTTTTAGACATTGTGGATAATTTTATCTTTTTTGTCTTGAGAAATTGTGTTTAGTTTAGCCAATTTCAGAGATAACGACAGCTAACAGAACGAAAAAAAGGGTGAAAAAACAATTTTTTTTAAAGGAAATTCACAAAAGTTAGGGTTATCCCCCTTTGAAAACTTTCAAAATGGCTGTCATATATACACTTCTCTTCGTACATCGCTAAAATTTAATTTTCTTTTATAAAAAAAAAACTACTTAATTAACGTGATTTTTTGTATAGGACATATTCAACCCATGACAGATACGCACATCAAACAGATATTCCTCAGTTTGTTTTATTTTTTCGAAAGTATCCGGAAAAGAATCAAATATTTTTAGCATATCTTTCTATTAATTTCAAACACTTATATTAATAATAAAATGTGTTTTATTATGTAAATATTATTAGTTTATTACTATATTAAACTAAAAAGAAATTATTAAACAAATGTATTATTATTGTTAAACTATAATTTGAAGGAACAATAATAATAATAATAAAATTCACATCAAAAATGCTAACAAAATGGTTTTATTTTTTATTTCTGGTCATCCGTACATCAGATGACGCGCACGATTAAACAGGAAGTCACAAAAATATTTTTAAAATCTTGGATTTAACCATAAAATCATTATTTACCGACTTTTCTTTTACATTAAATACAATACTTAAAATTAACGGAGACGTATTTTTCATGCAATATTTATCTTATTGTAATGACTGTCTTCTTGTTCAACTTGACTTCCGAATTAATTTATTTCTCACTCGAACTTCATCGCAAGACTTTTTTTTAGCTCAACTCATATTAAAAAGTGATTGTTTTATAAAAGAAAAACTTGGATACGTCAAACAAAATAAAATTGAGAATTTTGGAATGAACTGGAAATGGAAAAATATTAGGAAGTTTAATAATCGACTAAATTTGACTAAATGAAAAATATAATTAATGATGTTTTTGTTAAAATATAAAGTAGAAAGAAGGAATATGCCCGTCAATATCGTATCCATGTAAACAAACATATTAGACATTTGCATTGATTTAATTTCTTTTATTTGTCACAATGATAAAAATAAGATAAAACCGAGATTTGAAAAAAATCGATTTTTCCACTAACGTTGACAGTTGCATACACTATGTTGAAAATCGACATTTTAAATTCTTTTGGTATTTTATAATTTCCTTGGTTTGCTAAAAATGACAAGATTACAAAAATAAATTTATTAAATCAATGTGTCTTCTAATTATGAAATTCTTTGTTTAAACGTTTTAATTCCTATTCACATCTTATTCACGTCTGTCCGCTAAACACAACAGACTTTATTAAAATAAAATCATCATTTATCGATTTTTTAAAACATTTAAAACAATACAACAATAATTGATACGTATTTTTCATGCAATATTTACCTTATTGTAATGGCTTGACTTCCGAATAAATCCAACCGAGCGACAATCAAGGGAGGTAATTTCGTCCTCCAAATCCTTCGTATTTATTTCATGCAATTTTTACCTTATTGTAATGATCGTGCTGCTTGACTTCCACATAAATCACCTTCTTACTCATGATTTCCAAAAGAGCGACAATCAAGGGAGGTCATTTCGTCCTCAAATCCTTTGTAAATAGGCACTCTGAAATACAAATTTAATCATTACATTTTGTAAGAAACTAATTGTAAGTTTGTAAGAAACTAATTAAACAGAAATTTAATTTTTAAATTTACAAATCGAATAGTAATTTCTTTCTTTAAATCAGATACATCATTGGAAAGAAGAAGAACGGTGCAACTTGGGAAAAGCCTCAATACGGAAAACCGATAATAAATAAAAATGAAGAAATACTTGTATCATCTATGTGACCGTGACGGAACAAAAATATCGCACACCAAAAATTACATAAATTGATCAAGTACTTTTTTTTATCACAGATAATCAAATTTATCATTTTTTTTTCATTCTAACTGGTTAGTTAGCCATCTTGAAAAACATGGGACGTTATTCAGCCCACCCAGCGTTATATAAAAAAAAGCCAAATCGCTACCAGAACTTTTGTGGAATTGGCCCTTTTTGAGGCAGTTGGGCCTTAATGACAACGATATATGCAAAAAAAAAAAAAATTTTTTTTTATTAAAATAACGTTAAAACGAAGACGTAACGATATAAGCAAAAACATAAAATATTTTATTAAAACTAGCAAATATATGCTCCCTCCGGTCGCATATTTTTGCCAGCCTGCGGCGTCAGAAATGAACGCTCACGCATAAACCGATCGAGTCTCAGTCATATTTCTTGGGTGGTTAGACATTGATTTTCTGTGTTTATGACCAATAATATTTTTAGTTCAAAATAAAGAAGAAAAAAAATTTCCACTCCACCCCGATTTTTGTTTCCATAAATAGAAATATTTTTAGTTTAAAAAAAAGAAAACAGATTTTTTTGTCCCCCCTCCCTCAATTTTTTTTATTTTACTCTCCCACACACATAGAAATATTTTTAGTTAAGAAAAGAGAAGAACAAAAAGAATTTTTTTTACCGACCCAATTTTTCTATCATCCTCCTCCATACATATAAATATTTTTAATTAAACAGAAAATAAAGAAAAACAGTAAAAACATTAAATACAGCAAACACGATTAGTTAGTTAAATGCTCCCGAGAAGTTTAGCTAAATTAAATGCATTAGAATGTGTGTGTTTTTTAAATAGTCATTTTTAAATCAATTATTATTTTAATTAAACAATTTGATTCAATAAAATTGTTAAAAGCAACAATTTAAAAAAAACTAAATACAACGAACAGTATTTTTCAAATTGAAAAAAAAGGTGTACCTATATTAAAACCATTAAAAAATCGGTACTCTTTTACTGTAGGACCCGCGCTGACTTTGACCATGACCCTAACCCTAACCTTCACTTTGACCCTAACGCTTACGACGGGGTCTAAGTTAGCGCAGGTCATACAGTGAAAAATCACCAAAAACTCAAATTCAATGAACACGATTAGTTAAGTAAATGCTCTTGGAAAGAAAGTTTACTTAAATTAAATCCATTAGAATGTGTGTGTGTGTGTGTTTGTTAAATGACCCTTTATAATTAAACAATTTGATTCTAAAATCAGTTATATAGTTTTCCAGTACAACGTGTTAGTTTTTTTTTGTTGACAGAAAAGAAAAAAATCACACTTTTATTTTAATAAATAAAACACGGAATAATAAAAACAGGTTGTAAATAAAAGCTTAACAGCGTAAAAGGTAAAAACTAAATCTTAAACACAGTTAAAGTTGTGAAAAGATGATAATATTGGATGTTTTTCAAATCGGAAAAGAAGGTGTACCTAAAATTAAACTATTGAAAAATCAAATGCAGTAAACGCGAATAGTTTTGTTAATGTTATCGAAAAGAAATGTTTACCTAAACTAAATTCATTATAATGTGTGTGTGTGTTTTTTAATAGTAATTTTTAAATCAATTATTATTTTAATTAAACAATTTGATTTAATAAATGTGTCTTTTAAAAATTAATGGCTAATAAGATTAGGAAAATAAACAAACTCAAAACGTTTTAATAATATAAATCAAAGTTAAAGTAACACGGTAAATGCCAGCGTTTAGTTTACATTCGAAATAACGCGCCCGTTAAGAGGGAGGTAACTGTTTCAATTGATTAACGCACGCTGTTCAATCAGATAAAATAACAACCTAACTCATTTTATATATATATATATATATATATAAAGAAATAATTATAATTTATAAATAAGATTATTAGCCAGCAAAATAGCGTAAATACATGTGGAAATCTGAAGAAAACAATCATGAGTGTATATTTGCGAATACTAATTTATTAGAAGTTGAAAAGCAATTGATTATGTAAATTGAGAAATGCGCATAGTGTTTACGGCGGTTTTTGTAGTAGTATATACTGAAGCTGGCGGACTTAGTAAATAGTCATACTACTCTGATAGAGTTTCGGCTTCAGACAGACAGACAGAAAGACAGACATTATTATTAGATAACGTTAAAATTTCCAAAGAAACAATGTAATAAAATAATTTACTAAAAACTCCTGCCTTAAAAGGTGAAAAATAAAACGTCATGCCTTAAAGATTGTGTTTTAAGTAATTAAAGTTTTAACCGGATAAATTCTGCTAAACTAAACTACTTAAAAAAGGCCAAATCCACAATGTTGCATGAGGGACTGAATAAGAGTTTCACCGTCTGGAGTTACGCCCCTTTTACCGGGGCACTCGTGTTCTGCCTGATGTAAATAAAGGACGCCATTTTATAGAACCTGATATCTGTCGTTATGTTTTTATTCAATCCATTGACATCTTTTAAAATGACACATGGTGGCAGCAGGTGGGATGAAGATATGTCTAAGTAAGATGTACAAAAGGATAAGAAACAGATAAGTAACTTTACAATTCTTGTTTCAAATTGTAAATTCGTACGTACGTCACGTGGAGAAAAGAGAAAAAAAAATGTCGGAAGACACAAACAGAGCAGTGGCTGGTATAAGACCACCAGCGCCCTTATGTATGGAAGATAATTTATCGGCGAACTGGAAGTTGTTTAAACTGAAATGGCATAACTACGCCATTATTACGTGTTTGACGAAACATTCATTACAATATCAGACGGCACTTTTGCTTCACACGTTGGGAGATGACGCATTGAAAGTTTACTACGGATTTCAATTTCTAACACCTGAAGATGAAAGAACACCCACCGAAATTATTCAGGCATTTGATAAATACGCTATAGGGAAAACGAATGAAACCTACGAGCGTTACGTATTTCATTCTAGAAAGCAAGGAGGATCAGAGACTGTGGAATCCTTTATTACGGCACTTCGGACGTTAGTAAAAACGTGCAATTTTTGTGACAATTGCGTTTCATCAGTACTCAGAGATCCGGTAGTGCTGGGAATACACAACCCCCAGACACAAGCTGAATTATTGAAAATAAGACAGACTTACAAAAATGTATTGAAATTTGTAAGCTGTCTGAAAATGCCACGGTCCAGTCCAGAATCCTAAGACCTGAAGGAGTGAATAAGGTTGATTTTAAACCCAGGAGAAAGACATCGGCACAAACTGACAGAGATTGCCGGGCGTGTGCACTGCGGCACGGACCAAGAAAAGAGTTATGTCCTGCATTTGGCAAGACCTGTTATCAATGTAATGGAAAAAACCACTTTGCCGTGAAATGCAAGGTACCAAGGAAAAAGAAGGTGCAGGCTGTCAAAACCCAATATGAGGACCAGGAAAACGACAGTAGTAGTTGTGCAGACTATGGACAGGTAGACAACATAACGATTAAGGAAAAAGTGAATGCTGTGAGTCAAGAGGTGATAAAGGCAGAAATGAGGGTCAAGGGAAAACCAATTGCTTTTCAGCTCGATAGTGGAGCATCCGTGAATATATTGAATGTGAAACACGTGATTGGAAAACACTGGAACATTCAAATAAGACCCTTGTCATGTGGAATGGAGCAGAAGTGAAGCCGTTGGGAGAATGTCGAGTTAAAATGATAAACCCCAAAACTGGACAAAAATATGCGGTTAAGTTTGTCATTGTGAAAGAGGATTTCCATCCTTTACTGGGAGCAAATGCAATCCAGAAAATGGAACTCGTCACAATCAATAACAACAAATTCAAAATGGTCGCCAAAGTTTCCCAGATGAATGAATCCAGCAGCCAGTACTCGGACAGAATTATCAATGACTTCAGAGATGTGTTCAGGGAAGAATTGGGTCAATTACCAGGAGAGGTACATTTGCAGGTGGATCCAGGAGTAACACCAAATGTTGCAGCAACACGGAGAATACCAGTGGCACTTAAAGACAGGCTAAAAGTCGAGTTGGAAAAACTGGTTAAGAGGAATGTTATTGAACCAGTGAGCGACCCAACACCATGGGTAAGTGCGTTAGCACTGGTAACTAAGAAAAATAGAAACCTGCGGATATGTATAGACCCAAGACCACTGAATAAAGCTCTAAAAAGGGAACATTTTCAGTTACCTACACTGGACGATTTACTACCAGAACTGGCTGACAGCAAGGTATTTTCTACCCTGGATCTACGAGATGGATTCTGGCATGTAAAATTAGACGAAGCCAGCAGTCGCTTAACAACATTTGCTACACCATATGGTAGGTTCCGGTGGAAGGTTTTACCGTTCGGTATTTCTCCAGCTCCAGAGATATTTCAAAAGACCCTTTTTAACAATGTGTCCGATTTGGAGGGGGTGGTTAACAAAGCGGATGATCTCCTGGTGATTGGGAAGGGTAAAACGATGGAAGAAGCAACAATTGATCATGACCGAAAACTCAGGAAACTGTTGCAGAGATGTCGTGATCGCGGGATGCGATTGAATGCTGAAAAATTGAACCTACGACAAACGTCTATATCTTTCCTGGGACACATAATAATCAGTGATGGTTTACTTCCTGATCCTGGGAAAGTAAGAGCCATAAAAGAGATGCCGTGTCCAACAGATATGAAAGGAGTGCAATGATTGGTTGGATTCGTGAATTACCTGGCAAAATTTTTACCACACATATCTGATGTGATGGCCCCAATTCGAAATTTGGTGAAGGCAGATGTGCCATGGACATGGTTTCAAATTCATGAAGAGGCTTTTGGGAAAATTAAAGAGGTAGTGAGTGAGGCACCAGTGTTGAGGTACTATGACCCCAACAAATCTTTGGTCATCCAATGCGATGCAAGTGAGAAGGGCATGGGGGCTGCACTACTACAAGAAGGTCAACCCCTAGCCTATATCAGCCGTGCACTGACCGACACAGAAACTCGGTATGCACAGATTGAAAAGGAACTACTAGCAGTAGTCTACGCATGTGAACGGTTTCATCAATATACGTTTGGTCGACAGATAACAGTACTAACCGATCATAAGCCACTGGAAGCGATTATGAAAAAAGAATTGGTGAAATGCCCGAAACGACTTCAAAACATGCTGATGCGACTACAGGCTTACGATGCTACAGTTCTGTACCATTCAGGTAAGAAAATGTTCCTTGCAGACACGCTATCAAGAGCATACATCTATGGATTGGGCAGTGAAGATATGGACGATGAAGATGATGTCAAGGAAGCAGAATATATTCCTATAACAGTGAGAAGGCTGCTTGAACTGCGCTCAGCCACGAAGGAAGACAGAAGCTTGCAGCACTTGCAGCAAGTAATTCTGGAAGGATGGCCAGAAGAAAAAATACATCTTGACCCAGAGGTGAGACCATATTTTAATATGCGGAATGAAATGACGGTGCAAGATGGCTTAATTTTCAGAGGAAACCGGGTAGTGGTTCCACTGACACAGCGAGCGGTGTTGAAAGAAAAACTGCATTCCACACACCTGGGAGTAGAAGGATGTTGCAGAAGAGCAAGAGAATGTTTGTATTGGCCAAATATAAACGGTGACATCAAAGACTATGTTTCAAAGTGCCCCATATGTAGAAAATATGAAGTGGCCAACCCGGCAGAACCATTAATGGTCCCTGAAGTTCCTGACAGACCCTGGGCGAAAGTGGGAGTAGATCTCTTTAAGTTTGCAGATAGAGACTACCTGTGCACAGTTGATTACATGAGCAACTTCTGGGAAATCGATCATCTTCTCAATACACAAGCAAAGACAGTGATAACCAAACTTAAACACCATTTTGCACGTCATAGAATACCAGATAAGTCGTAACTGATAATGGGCCTCAGTTTAGTAGCCAGGAATTTTATGCTTTCGCAAAAAAGTGGTGTTTTACACATACACCTGTCAGTCCATACAATAGCAAGGCAAATGGCAAAGTGGAATCTGCGATAAAGATGGCAATGAACCTTTTCCGGAAAGCGATGGACGATAAGGCTGATCCATACCTAGCAATGTTGGATCACAGGAATACGCCAGCCAAAGGTCTCTTATCACCAGCTCAGAAGCTGATGTCAAGGAGAACAAAAACACTTCTCCCAACCAGGGAGGATTTACTCAAGCCAGCATTGCCCAAAAATCTGAGAAAATCAGTGAAGCAAGACTGCAGGAGGCAAGAACGTTCTTTCAACCACAAAGTAAAACCACTTAAACCATTGTATTCTGGAGATGTAGTACGGATGAAACCACACATAAATGGTCAAAAAGAGTAGAGGAAAGCTGTTGTATGGGGGAGACTGGATGAGCGATCATACCATGTAAAAGTGGGTGGGGACTTATATCGACGGAATCGAGTAGATTTGAAGAAAACTGCAGAGACACCCCCACTCACATCAGTAATACAACAGCCATATGAAGTGCAGAGCGAGTTACCCAAGAATACAGGGCAGAGTACAGAAGAGATATGTAACTCAGAACCACCTCAATATGAAGGTGAAATAAGAGAAAACCTCAACCCGACCCATTCCCAACAAAACCAAGTCCGGAAAGGTTGCAGACAACACGGTCGGGAAGGATAATAAGAGATCCTATGAGATGCAAGGATTTCACAACATAAGTGAAAGGGAAGAATAATTCCTGTTAGGGTAGTCAGCCCAATGAATGCCTAGATCACTATGTTTTGTAGACTCTGTTTTTAATTCTTATCAGACTTTTTGTTTTGTTTTTTTTGTTTTGTTTTTTTTATTTGTCTTTATCTTCTGTTTTTTATTTATTGAGAAAAGGGAAGATGTTGCATGAGGGACTGAATAAGAGTTTCACCGTCTGGAGTTACGCCCCTTTACCGGGGCACTCATGTTTTGCCTGATGTAAATAAAGGACGCAATTTTTTATAGAACCTGATCTCTGTCGTTATGTTTCTATTCAATCCATTGACATCCTTTCAGAAAGTCAATGGAAAATATGATAATTTTGTTAAGTCGAGTTTGAAAGAAATAGAATATTAATAAGTTGATGATAATTATTTATTAGTAGTTGAGAAAAAAATTACATTTTTAAAAGTAATATTAAAGTTATATTTTGGAAAAGAACACAAATGATAACTACTCTTTTACTAAATAAATATTTTTCTGAGAAGAACAAAAAGTTGTTATTATTGTTATACTTTTTAAAAAGAACTAGAATTATAACTATTTTAAAATCCTTCCCTGCCCTATGTTACGCCGAGTGTATATATATATATAGTTTTAAATAATACATTTACATATATATTAATAAATATATTATTTGTAAACATCACAATCCTATAATTATCTATTTTAATATTATTTCCTTAAACAAAATTAAATACTAGTTTAAGCAGGTAATTTATTTAAGCACTTTTTTTTTCAGTAAAAAAAAAAATAATCTGTTTATAACATGTGCGACTCAAGGAAAATTAAAAAACGAGTGTTAAAAAACGTTAATTTTATCTATAACATAATGAAAGTTATTCTATCACTTTTGGACATCCATATGTACATAACATCTCGCAATGTCTCACATGATAATACTAAGTTTTTGTGTAAACAATACATCTAGCCGTAGAAAAAGAAAATGTGGTGCTTGTGGACTGTAGTTCCGAAAAAAAACTTTAATTTGACGATAATAAAATAAGGGGGGGGGAGAACTCTAGTTTCAAGTTTCAACGACGATGTATCTTAAAATAGATTTTACTATTTTAATTATTCTAAAATAAAGTTTTTACAAATGTATACGTAAAAGGAAACTGTTTTCAAACAAATTGCCGAATTTTACCCAGTGTATAACTGTCATTTATTTCAAAAACTTTATTTCGCGTGTTTCATGGTTTTTTCACTTTCATTTACGTACGTTTTCTATTTGTTTTCCTTCTGTGATAATTTATTTTAATAAATCATTTTATTTTTAAAAAATTTTTTTATTTTTCATTGGTGCCGAATACGGTGTGATTTTTGTATTCCTAAATTATCCTTTCACGTATACATTTTTAAAACTTTATTTTAGAATTACAACAGTAAAATCCATTTTAAGATACATCGTGGTTGAAACTTGAAACTAGAGTTCTCTCCACCTTATTTGACTACTTTCAAATTAAAGATTAAAAAATATTTTTCGGACCTATAGTTCACAAGCACCAATATAGCGATAGTTAGCAAAGAAATCTTGAACTAAATGGAAAAGAAAATGTTTCCAAACATTTCAAGAGAGAATAAAGTGATATTATCTGAGACGTGATCGCAGTTTTGGAGATGTTGCTCGTATAAAGGATACCTATAATAGCAAAGGCTAGTAGTCGTAGCCTCACTATAAGTATAAGCACGGTAGACGGTAGTCATACGAGGAAAAACTCAACGCTTCTTTTAACATTAAACACATCTTTATTGGGTATCCTATACCGTTGGGGTATAGCATAGAAAAAGGTAAGACCGGTGTCCGGTGGAAGGAAACGAAGTTCTTTTACTGCCCGGAGAGCGGTGCTTGGAAATCCAGTGGATGAGAGGGCAGGAGAGAGGTGAAGAAGAATTACTTCTAGGTTGACGGTCAGGGTCTCTCTGACGATCCGTTGCTCTTATAAAGGATACACACTTGCCTGCAAATTCATGGCAGTTGATGAGACTAGTTAGTGAATCTTTTCTCAGAAACATGTGTTTTTAGGACGATGGGTGGACGGACAGAACGGGTAGGGGTAATTGCTCATTACCACATTAGAATAACTAATTAACAAACTTGTGTTATCACATGATACAAATTCCCCAACAAAAGACAATAATTTTGTTTTTGATGTAACTTTTATATACGTTTATAATAATATATAAGTAAAAAGGCTTATGCATACAGAGTTTGTGCAGCAAAACCGCTCTATTAGCAAAACATAAAACATAAGCGAAATTCTAATTTAATGTAAATCTGCATTTCTTTATTATATAACATATTCGAACTGCTGGAAACCCTAGATTATTTTTCTGAGAATTGGTCGTAGAACTACAATCATCATTAAACATTAGAACTGCCCGAGTACTCTAGATTTGTATGAAACTTAGGAGTAGGACTACTAGAATCATATAGTTTATTTGATTTTAAATCAAAGTAAGCGATAATTATTATTAATTAATTCCCATAATCATTTTATTTGGCAATCATTTCTGCTCTGTAAAGTGTGTTTTATGTACTAACGAATCACGTCTTATCAAGGCCCAAAAACATCTCAGAGTAAGCGTACATAAGTTTGTCCGGGGGATTTGTAATGATGGTTGTGACTGGGCAAGGCTTGATTTCGAATTATGTTTTGTACTCTGTCACACAGTAAACAATGTAATCTGAGCACCACCTCCTTAGATGTTGCAAGAGCACTCTATCTTTTGATGTATTTGACTCTTATACAGATTGAGACTTGCGTCAGGAGTGAGATTCTTTCTGAGACGGTGGAATGATCCAATCATTCTCATGGCGACCGTAGGAACAGATTTCATGTAAGTCTTCTATTTCAGGTCTGGAGTGATAATCAGTACCAAAACCGTATCATTGACATAAGACTTTTTCACGGGGTAAGCCATTAATTTCATTTGAGGCAAAGTGAGGGTTCAAGCGTTTGTGATGAAAGGAGAGAAGCTTGGTTTTAGATGTATTAAAAGTAACGAGCCAATCTTTTTCCCCATTGCACTACGGGGTCCAGGTCAGAAGAGAAACAGACCGATATTTATCGTTAATGCTCTTCGAAATGTTGACATATATATATATATATATATATATATATATATATATATAAATATATATAATACTTGTGTCATCTGTATAAATCTGAACGAACGATTTTAGAATGTGATGTAGAAGATCATTGATATAAATCAGAAAGACTGAGCTCAGAATGGATCGTTTAGGCACACCGGCATATACTTAAAACGTCTGGCCATCAACAACTACTTTTATAAACCTATCAGATATTAAGGATTTGATGGTCGAGAAGACATTTCCAAATGCCCCATAGTTAGCAAAGTTTTGAAGTAAAACTTTGTGCCAAACAATATCAAAGGTTTTTGATATGTCAAAAGCTATTACTCTTAAAACGAAGACTCCATCAATAAAGTCACGGATGTTGTGTAATATTAGAGTCAGCATATCAGCTGTTTATCTTGCGGGACGAAATACATATTGCTTGTCACTGAGTAGATTGTGTTTGCTTAGGTGCTTACAACTTCTGGATTGATCACAGATTCAAGCAACTTATTAATGACACACAGGGGAGAATGATTGGTTTGTATTGAGATGAAAAGACCGATATCAAGTATTTTAAATAGCACTTCTCATTTAAGCAACTATTGAAAAGCTTTGGAAGAATAGGAGCTAGTTCCGGTGGAAAATTAAGCACTATAATTGGAATGTTGTCGGAACTAGTTTCTTTGCTGGGATCAAAGTTCTTGAATAGTAAGGCAACATCTATTTGAATGTCTCTAAGAGCGTTTACCATATAAGGAGAAATTAATTGGTTGGCGGCCCTGGTCGCAAAAGGGTAGCATTTGAGCTAATGTTTTTTTTGCGAAAAGTTTGACTTTAACAGATGCTCAGGAATGTTGACATATGCTAAGAAAATCACATCTGGGTGTCAATTGATTATAGTTGGAATAGAGGTCTTACATTTGTTTATACCCTGTTTATTATTTGCCAAAACTCACGGTAATCCATCCTTTGCTCAGTCACTCTAGATTTAACGGATTTCGCATAAAACTCTTTCGCGCTTTTGAAAACACGTTTGCAGTGATGGCAAACAGTCCTAATGGTAACTTTGGTTTTAGTGCATCTATTTCGTTGAAAGTGTCATGAAGGTAAATGATTTAAAAATAGTTTTAAACATTTAATACTCGCATTCAGTGGAAGTGCTTCACATTAAAATCATATGGATATAAAGCATAAACCGATGAAGTTGCTCTGCATAAATAATTATCCAGTGTTACATTTTACTAATATTAACGACTGAAAATATTCAGACACCGGATGTATACTGTCGTTTTAAGAGAATAATAGTTCTAATGGATTTATAATGTCGTCTTAAGAGCATATAATAGTTCTGATTGATTTATACTGTCGTTTTAAGAGCATATAATAGTTGTGATCGATTTATACTGTTGTTTTAAGAGCATACTAGCGGAACCCGTGTACATTACACGAAATGATGTTTTCAATACTAATCATCTTGTTCCTAACCTATACATGTTTGAATAAAATATGATAAGATTTGGACTTGTATATTTATTTTTAAAAAATAAACAATACATGAAACAATTTACAAAACTTTTTTATATACAATATTTTTAGTGAAGATAATATTTCGACGACTAAACTTTACTTTGTAAATGTTTTCGATTAAATTAAATTTAGCTCCAATTCATGAATATTTATTTAATTCTCTCCGGGAGTTAGGCACAAGTCCAGTTTTATCCACAAGTAAGATGTAACCCAAGATCCGGTCAGGAAAGTGGGGTTTGAAAAGCTAGCGCTCGAGAACGTGAGCACTCTGGCCATTAAAAATTGCCTGGGCAGCTCCGTTGGCATTCCCCGGTAGGGGTGCCCCAGGCAGTAAGCAATAAATTTACTCCTCCCCAAAGAGGGGAGGCAAAGCCTGGGAAGGTGGACCTCCTAGAACTGCACAGGACAGACCCATAGACCGGCGTAAATGAAGCCTCGAAGGCCAAGACAATACCAGTCTATGGAGTGCAGTATCCATCGGAACACATACTACACTTTGATCTTAGCCAAAAGGCCAAGCCAATTAATGAGTAGCATACAAAGATTCGGAAGGTCGTTCTTTTTATGTAAGCATGCCACACAAAATCACACACGCTATTGTATTAATGTATTCCCGGTCGTCCCCTATCTACCTCTCTTCCCCTTCCCCTCGAAATGTAGAAAACAATCTTAGAGGTTGGTTGGTATCGAACTATAAACCAGTCGGGCCGAAGTAAAAAATACTACGTCGCTAACCGTTGCGCCAAAGGGAAATACTTTAAAATTTTCGAAAATTAGGCGAGTTGAATGTTTTTCAAACTCTAGGTGCGGCACGCATGCGCAGAGCTTTTGTCGGAAGCGTGACACACGAACACACACGCTATCGTATTGATATATAGATAATAGTTCTAATTGATTTATACAGTCTGTTTAAGAGCATATAATAGTTCTAATGGATTTATACTTTCGTTTTAAGAGCATACAATAGTTCTAATTGATTTATAGTGTCGTTTTAAGAGCATATAATTGTTCTAATTCCACATAACTAAATTGTTAAAAAAACGATTATTTAATAAATATTAATTGTATCAGATATTCTTCCGACCTGTTTGAGTATCAAAAGGCAACATTATTTTTGACGAATGCATTCAAATATCTTATATCAAGAGACTCCATGAGAACATGCATGGTGTAGTCCCTCTCATGTGTTTTGTTTGGTTCGTGACTATCCAGTCATGTTTTTAATCTTACATATTCTTTTCTGTAAGGGAGTTAGATATCAGTGATAGTCAAACACATTTTTCATTGTAAGAAATAATGAAAAGTAATATTTCATAAAGCAATTAAGGAACAGCTCCAGATTAAGTATCACAATTGTACTAGGAAGAAACGGGTTTAAAATGACTGTCTGTTCAAATCGATTTCGTCTCAGAATAACATTTTCTTTAATAAAAGACAATCAAGCAATTATTTATTTCTCATACAAATTAAATAAAATGGAATAAAATTACTTGTTTTACATCCAATATGCATATTGGTTTAAAAATGTTGCCTAAAACTATCGCGTTACAATGTGTTAATAGTAGAAATGTATTAAAGCAAATAAACAGACCAATTCATTTGCATACACAAAAAGAAACCATGCATAAATTGTTCTATACATTTTAAGAGAGATTATTTGATTTTTGGGGGAAAGTATGAAAGTAAAATTTAATATGATTTTTGAAGTCATGTTTTTTTATACTTAAATAAAAATTGATTTCTGATAGTATGTCCGAAATGTCATACTTAAATTTTATAAGATGTTTAAAGTTACTTGATTTTACTGTTATTCAGCAAAGTGTGTTTTTAAGACATTTCCCTATATTTTTGTTTTATTCACAAATATTTTTGCAGGTTTCTATCTAATTAATATTGCCAACTCTCTTGTCGGTTTTGTATATCATCTCAGATCTTTACTATCCTGTACTTTAAACTATGAATAAACAACGTCTTATTTTTTCAAAAAGAATAATAATATTCCACTCAGGTAGAATTTTAGGATTAAAACCGTTTCTGTAAGTGAAATTTAAACCTCTCTTGTATTGATTCACCAGGTATATTAAACCTGTACTTTTTAAACGTTCTTTTTCATAATGAAAGTGACGCCTATGATTGCTGGAATTTATTTCCAGTTGGTGTTTTCGTGCAATGTAATCAGCTTGGTTTCTGTGTTGTTTCTCCAGTATTACTTTTTATTGCAAAAGAGAAACATACTTCACTAGACGTGTTTCTATCCAGTAGGCTTTTTTTATAGATGAAAAGACCTCTGCATAAATGAATAGTTAGATACTTCACAAAAATATTTTCTCTAGTCTTATATACTGCGACATGCTGGATTTCTGTAAAAGAAGACGAATATTATATTTCACAAGAATATGTTTTTTGTAGATTTGTTTGCATGTGTTGTAACTTCATTTATGTGTAAAAACAAAAGCCACAAACTTCACAGGAATATGGTTTTCCTCAGTAATTATTCTTATATGTCACCTCACATGTTGTTTCTGTTTAAAAGAACCACACAATGTAAAAAATATACTTTCGCTTATGTAACTGTTCTACTGTGTTGCAACATATGTTATATTTTATATGAATTTATACTTTAATAGAATATGGTTTCTCTTTTAGCCTAAACATATTAGATTTTTTTCGAAAATGAAGAGCCACATACTTTAGAGGAATATGGTTTCAATGTAGTATGTGTTCAGGTGTACTTCAACGTAGTGAATCTGTGTAAAATTTATAATCAATATACTTCATAAAAATACAGTTTTGTTTACAAAATGTGTTCGCATGCAACCTATTGTAATTATTTTTTTTAAAGTAGACACAAATACTAAACGAAAATGTGACTACTCTCATGTATGCGTTCGCATATGTTGACACATATGTTGTTTCACAAGAATATGGTTTCCTTCCAGTATGTGTTTGTGCATGTTGCAACATATTTTTTTGCGTGTGAAAGAAAACCCACATACTTCACAATATAGTTTTTCTCTCTCTTAAAAAATTGTTCTTTTTATTCATTTGCTCCAGTATGCATTCGTACATGTCGTAACATATTTTGTTTCATTGTAAAAGAAGTGCCACATACTTCACAAGAATACGGTTTCTCTCCAGTATGCGTTCGCATATGTTGTAACATATGTTGTTTCATTGTAAATGAAGTGCCACATACTTCACAAGAATATGGTCTCTCTCCAGTATGTGTTCGCATATGTCGGAAAATATTTTGTTTATTTGCAAAAGACGAGCCACATACTTTACAAGTATATGGTTTCTCTCCAGTGTGCCTTTGAACATGTTCTAACATGCTTCGTTTTCTTGCAAAAGACGATCCGCATACTTCACACGTATATGGATTCTCTCCAGTATGCGTACGCATATGTTTCAACATATTATGTTTAATGGTAAAAACTGAGTCACATACTTCACAAGAATAAGGTTTATCTCCAGTATGTGTTCGCACATGTTCCAACATACTTTGTTTCCTTGTAAAAGAAGAGCCACATATTTCACAAGAATAAGGTTTCTCTCCAGTATGCGTTAGCGCATGTTGCAACATATTTTGTTCATGAGCGAAAGAAAAGCTACATACTTCACAAGAATATGGTTTCTCTCCAGTATGCGTTCGCACATGTCGTAACATATTTTGTTTCATTATGAAAGAAGTGCCACATATTTCACACATATACGGTTTCTCTCCAGTATGCGTTCGCATATGTTGCAACATACTTTGTTTCATTGTAAAAGAAGAACCACATACTTCACAAGAATAAGATTTCTCTCCAGTATGCGTTTGCATATGTCGGAACATATTTGGTTTATTTGTAAAAGAAGAGCCACATACTTCACAAGTATATGGTTTCTCTCCAGTGTGTATTCGCACATGACTCAACAATGGCTTTTTCTTTGCAAAACAAGAGTCATATATTACACTAGAATATTGTTCCTCTCGAGTATCAGATTTATAGTTCATTTCAAAGTCGAAATATTCCGTTTGTTAGGGTACAATTTTTTTCTCTGTATTTTTTAAATATTTTGCTGTTTTGAAAAAAGGAAATGAATTAAGATATATTTATACTTCTTTTTATATTTTAGACATTTCAAATTAAGTACATAAATAAGAATAGTCATTATTTATATTTTTCTCATGTTTCAGTGAATATATGACTTGTGTTCAACTGTACACTCACTGTACAAGCTAATTATTGGATGTATGGATTGCAGATCGGTGAAAACGGAACATAATTTCTATATACAATTGCTTTTTATAGATCTTATTGAAGTGATATTAAAACACTATGTAAATAACAATGTATACATATTATCAGAATTCGGACCAATACAAATACTTTTCTTTTAATTTTAGAACACAAAACTGACCATTTTTGCAACTCATAATTAAGCTATAACTTCAGTTTTCACCAATCGAATTGTTTGTTTCTTTTCACGTATTGGTTATGCCTGAAATTCCGCATTAATTAAAAGGCCCACGAGTACATAAGTCATATGCAAACATATGTTTCATACACATCGATGAGTGCATTTGTCATATTCATATGAAAGTGTTCTTTTGAATAAGACTCAGAAAAGAAGAAATACATATAAAGTTGACACATTTTTGTTGGCAATATAGTATGATTACATGTAATTGATGAAAGAAAACAATTCGTATAGTTGTTAGATAATGGCCCTATGAGAATGGACGTGTCTGTTGGAGATCAGGATTGACTTGCGCGATTTGTAGCAGAGTCACCTCGTGCAAGTTGGTGCGATGTGTTCTCACGATTTGCGGGGACAGTTGACGAGACCTCGAGGTCGGGGGGTTAGGTCACACCTGTGCGTCGATCACGAGGTTTCGTGACGTCACAGTTTTCCCGGTGGGTAAACTAAGTTGAAATTTGGAGTTTGGACTTGGAAGCTGAAAAGTCAACACGCTTTAGCCATGTAGCGATTACAAGCTAGGGGATTTCGGATCCCCCGAAGTTGAGAGCAAGCAATGTCCCCCATCTTCCTTCCTTTGCAAGTAACAAGTAGTTAGAAAATTAATTAGCGTAAGCCTCTCTCTCTGCTACAACGAACTTGCCATGTATGGACAAGCAGTATAGTAATAAATGGCTCTAAATTAAAAAGGAGAAGCCTTGTTATATTTTATTGTTTGTGGGGGATTTCATTTCAGCCCACGAAGAAACCGCCGGTATGATGGAGGAAACGGCATATGATAGCAGTCGCGACACAAAGCAGGGACAACAATGGCAGTGAAGAAAAAGCCACGGTATGTACAAATAGTTCTATACAACAGCGAGGACATGGATAAAGAGGAAAGAGCCACAGTTAGTACAAATAGTTTCCCTGCAACTGGGAACCGCGAATAGAAGCGACACATTGTCCCATTTCGGGATCAACAGACGAGAGTTCTACGACGACCAAAGTTTCCGACATTACAACAGTTGTTATAAACCAGCAGTTTAACACAGTTTACAAATGTATGATTTCGCTCATTTAAGGATTTTATGTTTAGGAACTTACACTTGCTTTTCTTCGTATTCGTTGCTGGATATTCTGTAAAATAAAAAAACAAAACATCATTTTCAAGAAAAAATATAAATCTTATACAAGTTCTTTACAAACAAAATATTATTTAAGATGTTAAGCAGGTGTAGACACGGTTATTTTTTAAATGTATCAAGTAGATATAAGTTTCAGCATTGTGGGCTTAAAAACAAAATTGAAGTTATTATGTACAATTTCATTAAGTCCACAAAATTATTTTTGATAACATTCAAAATATAATGCAGACGTTTGTTGCAATATGAATAAAATTAATTCCTATTTTTCAGATATTTGGCTTAATTGCCACAAAAGCTTCATTTATGAAATCCAAAATGTAATAATTTTGTATTTTTATGATTTACATAATTTTTATAGCTAACAAAAGAAAAATATTATTTCGAATAGTCTTTAAGAAGCACCAAAACGTTATTTTAAAAAATTATAATAATCCCATTTTGTCGCAACACTTTTCTACAAATGTTTTAAAACACGTATAATAAATTTTGAAATTCGTTTGCATTGCTTTTGTGTTAAGAAATTAATCAATAAATATTGTAGGATAATAAGAAATTGGAGAAAATATTAAAATCACAAAGAGTAGATATGCCATAAAACATAACAAAGGAAACCATTAATCTTTTCACATATGTCATAAACCATTTCATTATTTATATATTTCATTGTACCGAATAATCTTATATCTTTGAATATGATTTTGAATAAACCAAAAAAGATCCAAACCTTATTTAAAGAAACAATAAAAAGATCAAATTTTACAGTCAGAAGATGTAACAGTCATATATGTCTTCACAAAACAACATTAAGTGGAATGTTTACAAAATGTACATATAATTAAATATTTTCAGAGAAAATAGAAATATACAAGGAGTTAAAACATTGTTTCCACATCTTCATGCTAAAAACAAAAACAGCACTTAAATATTTTTATGTAAGTATTGTTTTTAAATGCAGCGCCATGTTTGATAAGAAATAAATATTTTTAATAGTTGGTTAAATAAAAGTTTAAAAAATATAAGACATAATAATTTTAATTTAATTACTCAGTTTTTTATGTAAATGTGTTTTCGTGTGAAGAAATATGCATTAATTTAATGAAACTCTTTTTATTTTAAATCTGATAAATGTATATTTTTTCGTGTAAAAAAATAGTCAGTAATTTAATGAGACTCTTTTTATTTTAAATCTGATAAATGTATATTCATGTGTATGGATGCTTTGACATTTTGTGATCGACTGGATTTTTAATGAACGTTTGAGAACTTAGTATATACACGTATACAAAATGTAGATTTTATTTTATTTTAGTGTTTTTAATATCATGTAGTAACTTATGAAGAAAGTTTCCATACGTTAAACATCAGTTGAGTCCTATGGAAAACAAGTTATTCCCAATACGGGTGACTCACATGTTTGATGATAGACATACAAAGTCCATATTACAGCCAATTCTAATAGGTAGAAACTGTAGCCGTGACGTAAACGACATAGGGTCGACTGTGTCATGTATAACGATTATGGTAACAAGCACTTCTTTACTATGCTTAGATTGAATATGGCCTTGAAAGAATGAAATGTTTAAGGAAAACGTGTAAGCAATGACGGTTGAAAGAAGATTTGAAAGTAATTACTGATGATGAGGATTTGAAAACAATTAATGTTGAAGGAGGACTTGAAAGCAATGTCGGTTGAAAAGACTTGAAAGCAATGACGGTTGAAAGAAGACTTGAGAGCAATGACGGTTGAAAGAGGAGTTGAAAGCAATGCCGATTGAACGAAGATGTAAAACAGATAAAGGAAGACATAAAGCGACCAAAGTTGAAAGACTTTTACTTGCGAATATTACAAGCTATCTCAGTGGCATGATGACAGACAACTTTGATTTAAAACTGATACTATAGATTAGTAGTGCGAACACTAGGAAGTCCATTACGGAATGGATTAAGAAAGCTGAGTTCTTGTGTCAGCGGTACTGGACGAAGAAAGTTGAATGGCTGATCACCATTCATGTAATAGGTGGTGCGTTCCTTGTCTTATAACAGTTAAGTGAGAAAAAAAAGAAGATATTTTCTAGCCTAGTTTCAATGTTTTCATTTTTGTTAATACTTACCTCGAAGACCTTCATAACTATTGTTGAACTTATTTCACCTATTACAGTTTCATTTTTTTATTTTAAAAATATAACGAACATTATTCATTTCTATGCAGAACCATTTATAAAAGTTGTGGTGTTAAATTAATTGACTTTTACAGAAATTTGCAATTTAAAAAATATAAAATAAATTCATAGTTTACCAATAATCATTAAAGATATAAAAAACACTAAACATTTTTACAAATTCGGATAATTACCTATTATTCAAGAAAATATTTGAATATTAAAGCTGTCTGTTTTCTTTAATAGTCTCAAAGCTACGGTTGAGGGTTTGGGCTATAGATTTATGGAGTTCACATTTTCTGTAATAAATCTGTAAAATAATAAATCAATTACTTTTTGTTTTACATAAAAAGACGTGACAAGTTCTGATTTCTGATTGTTCGAAAATGTATTTATAAAATTCTCATATATTTTTTGTTATAGATTCATGTTGTTCAAATTTTCTGTAATAAATCTGTAAAATAATAAATCAATTATTTTTTGTTTTGCATGATGAAAAGACATGACACATTTTTATTTTGCATTGTTCGAAAATGTATTTATAATAGGCTAAACTATTTTTTTACCATAAAAAAAACAAATCTTACGTCTTTTAATTATAATTTAAATATGAAACTTGAGGTGCAATAATCATTAGATTATTGCACCTCAAGTTTCATATTAAAATAAAAAATAATTTAACGTCAAGAGTAAATTATTTATTCTACATTGAAGTGAAAACTTACTGAATTACATAAAAATGTTTTTTAAAAATACAAAAACTGTTTTGCAATCAGAAAAGAAAGTTGACAAAGACGAAATATAAGGGAATGTTGTTAATGAAGAGCTTAGATAAAAAATTGTGGAATTATCATTATATTATAATAATTCAAATATTTTTTGTAGTAAATATAATGATTTGTTTACATGTAAATACACGAATGAATTAGAAAAATACATCTGTTAGATGAACAAACACTTTTCCTGGGATCAGGTTTTCGTCATATCAATCTTTAATATATTGAGATAGATTTAGAAGTTGAACACAACAGAATCATCCTAGACGAAAACTGTCCTAATAAGATGATAGCTGCTTTTCTGTAAGCACATAAGATGCCTGTTCGTAGGTACACACATCATTCCGACTACGATCTATGCATCGAAACACTAAATCGTCACCCATTTCTTTTGCAACTGTTGCTTTATGATGCTGAACGTCTCCATAAATCAGGTTCACTTTTAATTCTGAATGTTTGCTGAAGTTTAAGCACCTTAAAACATAAATGATGTAGCAAATATGAAAGTTTATTTTTTCAAAAAAATGAAAGAACAAACTGAAAGTGTCAGGGTACTTTCTTTCTGGAAACAATAGCACTACTCCAGACAATATAATCATTTGTATTTACTTGCCTTCACACAATAGCACTACTCCGAACAATATAATCATTTGTATTTACTTGCCTTCACACAATAGCACTACTCCGAACAATATAATCATTTGTATTTACTTGCCTTCACACAATAGCACTACTCCGAACAATATAATCATTTGTATTTACTTGCCTTCACACAATAGCACTTCTCCGGACAATATAATCATTTGTATTTACTTGCCTTCACACAATAGCACTTCTCCGAACAATATAATCATTTGTATTTACTTGCCTTCACACAATAGCACTACTCCGAACAATATAATCATTTGTATTTACTTGCCTTCACACAATAGCACTACTCCGAACAATATAATCATTTGTATTTACTTGCCTTCACACAATAGCACTTCTCCGGACAATATAATCATTTGTATTTACTTGCCTTCACACAATAGCACTACTCCGAACAATATAATCATTTGTATTTACTTGCCTTCACACAATAGCACTTCTCCGGACAATATAATCATTTGTATTTACTTGCCTTCACACAATAGCACTTCTCCGAACAATATAATCATTTGTATTTACTTGCCTTCACACAATAGCACTACTCCGAACAATATAATCATTTGTATTTACTTGCCTTCACACAATAGCACTTCTCCGGACAATATAATCATTTGTATTTACTTGCCTTCACACAATAGCACTACTCCGAACAATATAATCATTTGTATTTACTTGCCTTCACACAATAGCACTACTCCGAACAATATAATCATTTGTATTTACTTGCCTTCACACAATAGCACTACTCCGAACAATATAATCATTTGTATTTACTTGCCTTCACACAATAGCACTACTCCGAACAATATAATCATTTGTATTTACTTGCCTTCACACAATAGCACTTCTCCGGACAATATAATCATTTGTATTTACTTGCCTTCACACAATAGCACTTCTCCGAACAATATAATCATTTGTATTTACTTGCCTTCACACAATAGCACTACTCCGAACAATATAATCATTTGTATTTACTTGCCTTCACACAATAGCACTACTCCGAACAATATAATCATTTGTATTTACTTGCCTTCACACAATAGCACTACTCCGAACAATATAATCATTTGTATTTACTTGCCTTCACACAATGGACAAGTGTGAGACAAGGTCGGCTTTAAATGTAGGGGTTAAAAGCTTACTATAAATTCCCTCAGTGGAAAAGCATTTCTCCTCCTCTGATTGAGAACGGAACAGATACTACACTTTTATCCTACTCCAAATGCCTGTTATTATGACTTCAAACTCATCACAAATATTTGTTTTAAATTTAATTTTTAGAAGGGTTTTTAGTTTGCTATCAAAATGTAATGAAAATAGCATAAACCCATAACAAAGAGTGGAAGGAGATCAGTAACATTAAAAGGGCAGTAACTTTGTGTATATACACAATTGGTGGTGTGTGAGGGTACACTTTGTATTGTGTAAAATATTACATTTTCAGGAAAAGTTTTCTTACTTTAATTTCATTACATCACTAAGAAGGAATGCTACTCTTACATCAAAAAAGCGTAAATAAAATAAAATATTCTGTGAAAAAACTGAATTTATGTTATATTTTGAACATGGTAGAAGAAGCAATCAGTTTGCTTGGTGATGATGAATACAACAACATGTCTTCATTTCAGTATAAAATAAACATTAAGAGAAACATGTTGCTTGGTGATGATGAAGACAACAACATGTCTTCATTTCAGTATAAAATAAACATTAAAAGAAAAATGTTGCTTGATGATGATGAAGACAACAACATGTCTTTATTTAAGCATCAAATGAACTTTAAGAGAAATATGTTGCTTGATGATGATGAAGACAACAACATGTCTTTATTTAAGCATCAAATAAACATTAAGAGAAATATGTTGCTTGGTGATGATGAAGACAACAACATGTCTTCATTTCAGTATAAAATAAACTTTAAGAGAAACATGTTGCTTGATGATGATAAAGACAACAACATGTCTTCATTTCAGTATAAAATAAACATTAAGAGAAACATGTTGCTCGATGATGTTAAAGACAACAACATATCTTCATTTCAGTATGAAATAAACATTAAGAGAAACATGTTGCTTGATGATGATAAAGACAACAACATGTCTTCATTTCAGTATAAAATAAACATTAAGAGAAACATGTTGCTTGATGATGATGAAGACAACGACATGTCTTCATTTCAGTATAAAATAAACTTTAAGAGAAATATGTTGTTTGATGATGATGAAGACAACAACATGTCTTCATTTCAGCATCAAATAAACTTTAAGAGAAATATGTTGCTTGATGATGATGAAGACAACAACATGTCTTCATTTCAGCATCAAATAAACTTTAAGAGAAATATGTTGCTTGATGATGATGACTCTAATTTGACATCACCTCATAATTTAGTTAAAGCAATTGCGACTCTCATTCGACATCACCTCATAATTTAGAGAAAGCAATCGCGACTCTCATTCGACATCACCTCAATTTAGAGAAAGCAATCGCGACTCTCATTCGACATCACTTCATAATTTAGAGAAAGCAATCGCGACTCTCATTCGACATCACCTCATAATTTAGAGAAAGCAATCGCGACTCTCATTCGATATAACCTCATAATTTAGAGAAAGCAATCGCGACTCTAATTCGACATCACCTCATAATTTAGAGAAAGCAATCGCGACTCTCATTCGACATAACCTCATAATTTAGTGAAAGCAATCACGACTCTAATTCGACATCACCTCATAATTTAGAGAAAGCAATCGCGACTCTCATTCGACATAACCTCATAATTTAGTGAAAGCAATCACGACTCTAATTCGACATCACCTCATAATTTAGAGAAAGCAATCGCGACTCTAATTCGACATCACCTCATAATTTAGTGAAAGCAATCGCGACTCTCATTCGACATCACCTCATAATTTAGAGAAAGCAATCACGACTCTAATTCGACATCACCTCATAATTTAGTGAAAGCAATCGCGACTCTAATTCGACATCACCTCATAATTTAGAGAAAGCAATCGCGACTCTAATTCGACATCACCTCATAATTTAGAGAAAGCAATCACGACTCTCATTCGACATCACCTCATAATTTAGAGAAAGCAATCACGACTCTCATTCGACATCACCTCATAATTTAGAGAAAGCAATCACGACTCTAATTCGACATCACCTCATAATTTAGTGAAAGCAATCACGACTCTCATTCGACATCACCTCATAATTTAGAGAAAGCAATCGCGACTCTAATTCGACATCACCTCATAATTTAGAGAAAGCAATCACGACTCTCATTAGACATTACCTCATAATTTAGAGAAAGCAATCACGACTCTCATCTGACATCACCTCATAATTTAGAGAAAGCAATCACGACTCTAATTCGACATCACCTCATAATTTAGAGAAAGCAATTGCGACTCTAATTCGACATCACCTCATAATTTAGAGAAAGCAATCGCGACTCTCATTCGACATCACCTCATAATTTAGAGAAAGCAATCGCGACTCTCATTCGACATCACCTCATAATTTAGAGAAAGCAATCACGACTCTAATTCGACATCACCTCATAATTTAGAGAAAGCAATCACGACTCTAATTCGACATCACCTCATAATTTAGTGAAAGCAATCGCGACTCTCATTCGTCATCACCTCATAATTTAGTGAAAGCAATCGCAACTCTCATTCGACATCACCTCATAATTTAGTGAAAGCAATCGCGACTCTCGTTCAACATCACCTCATAATTTAGAGAAAGCAATCACGACTGTAATTCGACATCACCTCATAATTTAGTGAAAGCAATCGCGACTCTCATTCGACATCACCTCATAATTTAGAGAAAGTAATCACGACTCTAATTCGACATCACCTCATAATTTAGTGAAAGCAATCGCGACTCTCATTCAACATCACCTCATAATTTAGAGAAAGCAATCACGACTCTCATTCGACATCACTTCATAATTTAGAGAAAGCAATCACGACTGTAATTCGACATCACCTGATAATTTAGTGAAAGCAATCGCGACTCTCATTCGACATCACTTCATAATTTAGAGAAAGCAATCACGACTCTCATTCGACATCACCTAATAATTTAGAGAAAGCAATCACGACTCTCATTCGACATCACCTCATAATTTAGATAAAGCAATCACGACTCTAATTCGACATCACCTCATAATTTAGTGAAAGCAATCGCGACTCTAATTCGACATCACCTCATAATTTAGTGAAAGCAATCGCGACTCTCATTCGACATTACCTCATAATTTAGTGAAAGCAATCACGACTCTCATTCGACATCACCTCATAATTTAGAGAAAGCAATCAAGACTCTAATTCGACATCACCTCATAATTTAGAGAAAGCAATCACGACTCTAATTCGACATCACCTCATAATTTAGAGAAAGCAATCACGACTCTCATTCGACATAACCTCATAATTTAGAGAAAGCAATCACGACTCTAATTCGACATCACCTCATAATTTAGTGAAACCAATAACGACTCTAATTCGACATCACCTCATAATTTAGTGAAAGCAATCACGACTCTAATTCGACATCACCTCATAATTTAGTGAAAGCAATCACGACTCTCATTCGACATCACCTCATAATTTAGTGAAAGAAATCACGACTCTAATTCGACTTAACCTCATAATTTAGAGAAAGCAATCACGACTCTAATTCGACATCACCTCATAATTTAGTGAAAGCAATCACGACTCTAATTCGACATCACCTCATAATTTAGTGAAAGCAATCACGACTCTCATTCGACATCACCTCATAATTTAGTGAAAGCAATCACGACTCTAATTCGACATAACCTCATAATTTAGAGAAAGCAATCACGACTCTCATTCGACATCACCTCATAATTTAGTGAAAGCAATCACGACTCTCATTCGACATCACCTCATAATTTAGTGAAACCAATAACGACTCTCATTCGACATCACCTCATAATTTAGAGAAAGCAATCACGACTCTAATTCGACATCACCTCATAATTTAGTGAAAGCAATCGCGACTCTAATTCGACATCACCTCATAATTTAGAGAAAGCAATCACGACTCTAATTCGACATCACTTCATAATTTAGTGAAAGCAATCACCACTCTAATTCGAAATCACCTCATAATTTAGAGAAAGCAATCGCGACTCTCAAATAGTCATCAAATTCAATTAATAAACTATTTATGTGATTTAACTTAAAAAATCGTGTTCTTTCTTTGTACATAAAAGCTGCAAATTACGTTTTGCAATAAGAAAATTAGATTAAAACAGAAAAAAGAACATTGGAGTTAATGTTCCTTTTCAGCTTAGCTGTCTACGCATCGTTATGAGAGTGTTGGGTACTCGTACAGCTTTTGAACCTGACAGAATCGACTTTTATTGAGCAATTTACGTAAACAGCCGGAAGATGTTAAAGCGTTTAGGCAATCAAAAGGCTTGAGAAAAAGACGAAAGCTTCACCTGTAAATTGATTAAATCTGAAAATTTATGGCAGACAAACGATAATTGAAGAAACGTGATTCAACCAAACTCGTACAACTTTTGAAACGTTCTGTTTTTCTTAAAACCCTAAATTAATCGGATTTTGTTAGATTTAACAACTCAACCAGCACGAAAATATAAAAAAATAAAAATAAACTATAAATATCGCTTATTTTATTGATTATGTTCTGTAAAATCTTTAGTTTATTTATTAAAAAATAATTTATCGGTAAAATCTTTAGTTTATTAATTAAAAAATAATTTACTGGTAAAACTTTCCCTTAAAAAATAAATTATTGATTTTCTTCGTCTAAAAATGAATAAATTCTCATAAAAATAAACATACGGTGAGCGTTTTTCTTTCATAATTTGTTCATGTTGAAAAGCCGACTCGTTTTTATT
This sequence comes from Sepiola atlantica, assembly GCA_963556195.1. Classification (NCBI taxonomy): domain Eukaryota; kingdom Metazoa; phylum Mollusca; class Cephalopoda; order Sepiida; family Sepiolidae; genus Sepiola; species Sepiola atlantica. The sequence continues at coordinate 29,528,503 of OY744549.1, read as the reverse complement.
TTGACGCCAGTTCGCTTTTATTTGGCTATTTACGTATTTTTGCATCGGCAAAAGTCGGTTTTGTCTAATTCAAAAGATGTAACAGAACCGATTTCTGCTTAGGTTAATTGCGAATATCAAACCGAATTCATCTTCCAAAAACTTACATAAGTTATTTTCCCGCCAACAAGTAATTGTAGGCAGGGTTGAATGCTGTTGAGAAAAGATAAAGTTCGAGAAAGATGAACCGTAAAGAAGATTTAAATAACAAACAATTACACACATGAAGTTCAATTGAATATGGCGGCATTTCTTATTTTCGCGGGAAGAGGGAGATGATTAGGTGTCACTAGTTAATCGTCGTATAGTATCTAATAGAGTACAACTTGTATAATTTAAAACAAATGCCATATCGAATAACTAAAGAAAGGTAGAACAACTAAATAGTTAGCTGTTGTTCCCTGATTTTTTTTACCAAACACAAACAAAAGAAAAGGTAAATTGTGTTGTAGAATAACAAGTAAAAATAGAAAATCCAGGTTTACTAATTCATCCTTTATTTAAAATAAAATAAATATTTTCCTATAAATACAGAATTTTTTCTTTAAATCCCGTCATGTTTATTTTTGTGATGTTTTAAGTAGCGATGTGACGGAATCACTCATATCTCCAACTCATTTTTTAAATGTATTTTGACTTGTTACAGTTAAAGTGGAGGTTACGTAATAATCAAATTACGTACATGCGACCGTTTTCAATGTCAACATCGTCCTCAGGCTACTGGAATAGAAAACAAATAAACACTAAGAATCTATTAAAAAAAACCCAAAGAAACCAAACAAAACTACCGATTGGAGACGATTCTATAAAATGACTGTTGTTCGTTTACATGCAAACTTGGAACGATAAGTCATTTCTATATCAAAACTAAAAATAAAACATAATGGTTCGGACGCGCCCCTGTAGAAAAAAAAAGACCATCCCTGCCTCAAGCAATAACATTCAAGTAATACTTACTTTTTCTGTGACAATCAAGAAAGAAATGATTATAAAATGTGCTAATTAAAACGAGACCAGTTTGATGGATGGAATTCAACATTTAAGATGGCGACCGGAAAAGCAGGTTCGCAGAAAACTAAACCTATTTCGAAAGAGGTGCGATCTGTTTAGGGAATATTACGAGTTAAATTATTATTTTATTCACCGAAATATTTAAATCTTTTAGATAGAACAAAACAAAATACGACAAGTCCGATGTCTCTGGTGAATATTAAGGGTAAGGGTAAGAGTAGTAGTAGTAGTAGTAGTAGTAGTTGTAGTAGTAGTTGTTGTTGTTGTTGTTGTTGTTTATTTATTTATTTATTTATCATCGCAATATTTTAATATTTTAAAGAGAACAAAACAAAATATGGCAAGGCCGATGTCTCTTAAGAATATTACGGGTAAAATTATTATTATTTTATTGATCACAATATTTTTTTATGAAGACAAAATATCACACATCATCTAACTTGAATCAACGTATCAGAAGAACGATCGACCCGTAGCCAGCAGAAAACGGTGACGGCTCAGATTTTGTTCCTCATATTAAAGACTACCGATTCAAATTGAAAATAAATTATCAAATTGGTGTTAAAGAAAATCATGAAAAGTTTTGTAGTAATTTTTATTTTAAATAATTTCTTTTACAAAAATAAGTATTCACGTGGGTGGTTTGATGTCTTTTTAGGAAAGTATAATGCAATGTTTTGTTGTTGATTTTTTAGGGAAAATAATCAAGTTTTTATTTTATTTAAAAATATATAATAAAATGTTTTGAAAAGTTTTGTAGTAATTTTTATTTAAAATTATTTGATAAATTAGTAGTTTTCCAGCCAAGATGGCGGACAATGAATCGGCTGCAGTGTTCCGACCTCACAAATGAGTAAGCAAACCCAAATAAATTGTTTTGTGCTAATTTTAAATTTACCTTAACTTATTTAAAAGAAAATACAGTTGGGAAATTAGTCCAATACTATTTATTTACTTTGTTTATTTACTTATTTGTGAAGTCGGAAAACATTTAGAAAATTGCAACCGATTCATTGTCCGTCATTTTGTGTGGAAACGACTGATTTACCAATAATTGCTTTTACAAAAATAATTTGATGTTTTTTTAGGAAAATGTAATGCAATGTTTTTTTTGTTTAATTTTTTAGGAAAAATAACCAAATTTGTATTTCTTTTCGAAAATTGAATAAAATGTTTTTCTTTTTGAATGGTTTTATTTTTTTTTGGAAAATATAATAACATGTTTTTAATTTTTTCTTTTAAATTTATTATTTTTTAAAAAATGATCTAATATGTTATTTTATTGTTTTTGGTAAAATATAAAAATGGGTTGATTTTTTTTGTTCGAAACATCCATAAATAGACTTTGCTTTCTCATCCTTTGAGAAGGGGTTAGTTTATTACTAATCGCCTGAGGCGTTCTTACCGGGGAATTCCGACGAGGCTGACAAGGCATTTTTTTACGGCCAGAGTACTCAACCTCTAGGACGCTGGCTTTTCAATCTCACGTTCAGCCCGCCTTTGTGTTACATCTTCCGGTGTGGGAGGGAGATAAACAAAAAAATGAAGAAAACGGGTTACCAAGTTTACTTAAGATAAGAAACTTCCTTCTCTGCATTTCAAATTAATTTTATTCAAAAAGTTTTATCAACACAATAAACATGATTCGTCGTGAAAACAGGGATATATTGTTTCGATTTGACTGCTGTGTGAGCACCAAATCTTGACACGTCCTTTCTCGTTCGCTCCTGAAATCTGTCGTCCGTGGTAACACTTGCCGGGGTTTCCCGCTATTTTCTAGGGCCTTTCGTTCGCCTAGCAACAGACGTTCCTTCAATTTGATTGGTTGCTCTACTTCCGCATCCGTAAACTGCGTCGGATGATCTCCTTGCTCTTGGCCTCTAGCTGTCTAGATTACATCCGGTAATGTGTGTTCGCTTCTTGGCGAATTGCACCTTACTTTTTTTGTAGGGGAACATGTGCCAACAAGTCCACTTTTAATGCATTATGGGGAATAATATGTGGATATACCATTAGTTTTTGTTAATTACGATTTTGAGAAAAATTGTGAAAAAAAGTGTATTGCTACTTAAATTCTACATGTGTATTATATTTCAAATTTATTTTAAAAACAGCGATTATATTTTTACAATAAAAATAAAAAAATTAAAATTTAAAATATGTAATGTATGACATTTTACCACAAAAATTAGAAAACTAAATATTTGCTAAGCTACTGTAAAAAAGCGAAACTAATCCAGCGCAGTGGCACACCGAGGCAAAGTGCTGCACGGGGCTCTATTAATAAGACTCGCCCCTGTTTTCGTGGAGAGAAACATAAATTAAAGATTTATAATGATGTTGATTAGAAAAAATGATAAACAATGAAGTTTATAAACAATTCTTTTTCAATTTGCTGATAAAAAGATTTATTAAATTTTACTTTTAAAAACTTTCATAGAAACAATTCACTTATTATTTGTCGAAGTCGATCAGCTGTTTTAATAAGCTTTTCTTTTGAGAGGCTTCTCTCTGCGGTGTCAAAGGAAACTGCAAGAGTAAAAAACAGCCGATAAGCAATAACATTAGTTGGCACTTTTTTGCATTTGCCACTAATGGATTCATATTATGCATTCAATGGCGGATGATTTGGTTATCATTGTTTGGCCAATTTCACTTTCCTCATCGGAAGCTGCCGTAAAACATTCCCGAAGAATATAAAATAAAACATACACATGTTAAAAAATGCCCCCAGGTAATTTCGAATCTATAGAGTAGATATTGAAATCTTTATATTAGTTTCCCAATCTCGATATCTCATAGTCGAGATTTCCAAAACTGCTAATCATACATCGATTATAAAGCCTATTCGCTTTAAGAGATGATGCATTCAATCCTTACTTTATGGAATGTATATGTTCGATATTATTGGATTATTGAAGCAAAGTACAGATCTTGTTAATATTTATATATTGATGTATTCTGAAATACTTTGTAAGTTGATACAACACAGCTACATGTTACATTAAAGGTATATGTGAATCTATTTTTTCCCTGCAAATTCTAAAATAAGCTTGTGTGTGTTTTGTGTTTGGTACTTCTACAGAATATTAACCGAACTGTTTAAAAATATATCCCGCTGAGATTTAATGTGTATTTTTAGTGGTGATATTAATAGTCACAGTTTAGTTTATTTGTTTAATCTAGAAATTCCGTGTCTCAACTAAAGGAGTGAGTCTATCATTGTTTATAGGAAAAGAGGGAAGCATTAAAAATATTACTCGGAAGCGAAGTGCAAGTATTGTTAATATTTTTATATTTATCTTTTCTGAAATACTACATAAGTAAAGAAAACCCCGAAACAGTAACATGTTACGTTAAAGGTATATGCGAAACTAATACCTTATTTCAAAATATAAAAAAAATAAGTGTCTGTGTGTGTTGTGTTTTTTTTCGCCCACAGTGATTCTATATATTTTTGTTGTTGATGTAGAAAAGTCGCTGATTTTTATTTTTGTTTCATTAAGAAATTCTGGACGCGCATGAGTCTATAATTTGTCAAATGAAACAGTAAACAAAAAACACGAATCATACGATTAGGAATTGAATTAATGTTTATATTTATGTATTCTGGAATTGTTCGTAAGTTAATAAAAAAGATAGAGGTTACCTTAAAGTGATATGCGAAACTAATCCCGCATGGTATATTCAAAACGAATCGTGTGTAGGTGTGTGTGTGTGTGTGTTGGTTTCTGCCCGGTTTGACTGAACTCTTTAATAATAATGTGTGTAATAAAAAGTAACAACCACAAGTTCCGTTAAAGATTTTCTTACCGCCGAGAGTGAATCTGTATTTGTTTTGTTAATGCTGTAGAATAGTCGCCGAAATATAACCATGGGAGTGAGTTTAAAAGAAAAACGGAAAATGTCATCATGCAACGAATATTGCCAATCTATATAATAAAGTAAAGTCGATATTTCCCCTGAATCAATCAGTAATTAAAGCTCAGCTATGCGACAAAAGTGTTATTTTCTAGTTTAGTAATAATAATATATATAAAGTAATATAATAATATATAATAAAGTAAAGTTGATTTTTCCCCTGAATCAATCAGTAATTAAAGCTCAGCTATGCGACAAAAGTGTTATTTTCTAGTTTAGTAATAATAATATATATAAAGTAATATAATAATATATAATAAAGTAAAGTCGATATTTCCCCTGAATCAATCAGTAATTAAAGCTCAGCTATGCGACAAAAGTGTTATTTTCTAGTTTAGTAATAATAATATATATAAAGTAATATAATAATATATAATAAAGTAAAGTAGATTTTTCCCCTGAATCAATCAGTAATTAAAGCTCAGCTATGCGACAAAAGTGTTATTTTCTAGTTTAGTAATAATAATATATATAAAGTAATATAATAATATATAATAAAGTAAAGTTGATTTTTCCCCTGAATCAATCAGTAATTAAAGCTCAGCTATGCGACAAAAGTGTTTTTTTCTAGTTTAGTAATAATAATATATATAAAGTAATATAATAATATATAATAAAGTAAAGTTGATTTTTCCCCTGAATCAATCAGTAATTAAAGCTCAGCTATGCGACAAAAGTGTTATTTTCTAGTTAAGTAATAATAATATATATAAAGTAATATAATAATATATAATAAAGTAAAGTTGATTTTTCCCCTGAATCAATCAGTAATTAAAGCTCAGCTATGCGACAAAAGTGTTATTTTCTAGTTTAGTAATAATAATATATATAAAGTAATATAATAATATATAATAAAGTAAAGTCGATATTTCCCCTGAATCAATCAGTAATTAAAGCTCAGCTATGCGACAAAAGTGTTATTTTCTAGTTTAGTAATAATAATATATATAAAGTAATATAATAATATATAATAAAGTAAAGTTGATTTTTCCCCTGAATCAATCAGTAATTAAAGCTCAGCTATGCGACAAAAGTGTTTTTTTCTAGTTTAGTAATAATAATATATATAAAGTAATATAATAATATATAATAAAGTAAAGTTGATTTTTCCCCTGAATCAATCAGTAATTAAAGCTCAGCTATGCGACAAAAGTGTTATTTTCTAGTTAAGTAATAATAATATATATAAAGTAATATAATAATATATAATAAAGTAAAGTTGATTTTTCCCCTGAATCAATCAGTAATTAAAGCTCAGCTATGCGACAAAAGTGTTATTTTCTAGTTTAGTAATAATAATATATATAAAGTAATATAATAATATATAATAAAGTAAAGTCGATATTTCCCCTGAATCAATCAGAAATTAAAGCTCAGCTATGCGACAAAAGTGTTATTTTCTAGTTTAGTAATAATAATATATATAAAGTAATATAATAATATATAATAAAGTAAAGTTGATATTTCCCCTGAATCAATCAGAAATTAAAGCTCAGCTATGCGACAAAAGTGTTATTTTCTAGTTTAGTAATAATAATATATATAAAGTAATATAATAATATATAATAAAGTAAAGTCGATATTTCCCCTGAATCAATCAGAAATTAAAGCTCAGCTATGCGACAAAAGTGTTATTTTCTAGTTTAGTAATAATAATATATATAAAGTAATATAATAATATATAATAAAGTAAAGTTGATTTTTCCCCTGAATCAATCAGTAATTAAAGCTCAGCTATGCGACAAAAGTGTTATTTTCTAGTTTAGTAATAATAATATATACAAAGTAATATAATAATATATAATAAAGTAAAGTTGATTTTTTCCCTGAATCAATCAGTAATTAAAGCTCAGCTATGCGACAAAAGTGTTATTTTCTAGTTTAGTAATAATAATATATACAAAGTAATATAATAATATATAATAAAGTAAAGTCGATATTTCCCCTGAATCAATCAGAAATTAAAGCTCAGCTATGCGACAAAAGTGTTATTTTCTAGTTTAGTAATAATAATATATATAAAGTAATATAATAATATATAATAAAGTAAAGTTGATTTTTCCCCTGAATCAATCAGTAATTAAAGCTCAGCTATGCGACAAAAGTGTTATTTTCTAGTTTAGTAATAATAATATATACAAAGTAATATAATAATATATAATAAAGTAAAGTTGATTTTTCCCCTGAATCAATCAGAAATTAAAGCTCAGCTATGCGACAAAAGTGTTATTTTCTAGTTTAGTAATAATAATATATACAAAGTAATATAATAATATATAATAAAGTAAAGTTAATTTTTTCCCTGAATCAATCAGTAATTAAAGCTCAGCTATGCGACAAAAGTGTTTTTTTCTAGTTTAGTAATAATAATATATATAAAGTAATATAATAATATATAATAAAGTAAAGTTGATTTTTTCCCTGAATCAATCAGTAATTAAAGCTCAGCTATGCGACAAAAGTGTTATTTTCTAGTTTAGTAATAATAATATATATAAAGTAATATAATAATATATAATAAAGTAAAGTCGATATTTCCCCTGAATCAATCAGTAATTAAAGCTCAGCTATGCGACAAAAGTGTTATTTTCTAGTTTAGTAATAATAATATATATAAAGTAATATAATAATATATAATAAAGTAAAGTCGATATTTCCCCTGAATCAATCAGTAATTAAAGCTCAGCTATGCGACAAAAGTGTTATTTTCTAGTTTAGTAATAATAATATATATAAAGTAATATAATAATATATAATAAAGTAAAGTTGATTTTTCCCCTGAATCAATCAGTAATTAAAGCTCAGCTATGCGACAAAAGTGTTATTTTCTAGTTTAGTAATAATAATATATACAAAGTAATATAATAATATATAATAAAGTAAAGTTGATTTTTCCCCTGAATCAATCAGTAATTAAAGCTCAGCTATGCGACAAAAGTGTTATTTTCTAGTTTAGTAACTCAAATTATTATTCGTTGTTTACATTTCGCTAGTTTTCTCGTCAAACCTAATTCAGTAATTGATATATTTATGTATTTTTGAATATTTCTTAAATAAGGCAAGTAAAAATAATAAACTCGAACATCATAAACAAACAACTAAAAGCAAAAGAAAATTTATTTTTCGCTTTTTTTTTCGTTATATTTGTTTTTTTTATATATATTTTTTATCTGAATCTGTTTTGTCCTGGGTAAAGACAATAAACTCTTTCTAATCTGAGGCAATTTTTATTTTGTGAAAATTCAGTGGCGGCCATCTTTGAGAACGAAATTTTCTCTACACAAAAATACCTTGTGGCTAACTGTGAAACTTCATCAGCCACGAGTGAACGTGTTTAACGTGACTATATTGGGAGGATAGTATTTGCTGAACACAAACCGAAGAAGTTATGAATAGACATGAAGCAAATTAAAAACACCAGTAAAAACGTGAGTTATTTTTAAATGGTCAAAAACTTACGTACGTGGAGGCATCAAACAAATGTCGGCATTTGTGATTCGATTCATACAAACGACCATATGTTCGTTTACTTTTATTCTGCTAACCTAAAATGTTTACAGAACGCATTAGCAACGGCCAATGAGAACGGCCGAAAGAAAGAAAAAAGTCCGATATTCCTTTATTCTGCAAATACAATATTCCTGTCAAAGCAAAAGAGCATTCTTGTTGTTCCTTAATTGCGATTTGAATCAAAAAGGGTTAGCGTGTATAGGGCAGAGTTCTCAAGCAGGATTATCTGAGCCGCAATCGTCACGTGAACGCGGCCAAACCGGACACAGTACGCAAGGTATAGACAGAATCTTCTAAGCTTAAGAAGGAGTGCAGTTGTGCAGTTGTGCACAGCGCAAGACGTGCGAGGAACATACACAACACTTAAATATCCGGTAATCCCATCACTTTCATTGAGAAGATGTGCAGGAGAACGGTTGTAAAGAAACGGTTGTGAACAAAGGGTACATTGTCCCTATCTTATGTTTAAGACACGAAATGAAGTAAGAAAACGTTTTTATAACAACAGCGAAAAGGTTTTATTCTTTAAGGGTACCTATGCCGTTTGGTATAGGTAGAAAGAAAGTTGGACAGCGTCCGAGTGAGGAAGAGGGATTAAAGAGTACTTAGGGCTGCCGAAAGTCTAACCAGTTACCTTCAGGCGACGATGGGAGTTGCTGGCACGTCCGGTGGGCAAGGACAGGAGAGAGAGAGAAAGAAGTGTTTCCTCGTTGCTTGCCGGGATCTCTCTGCTGACCGCCTGTGATTTTCAAAGGGGCTGAATAGTTCTTCAGCTGACAGAAGAAATGCATATTACCTGCAGGCTGATTGGTCAGTGTGTGACCAGCTCACTCGATAGGGACATTTTTGGGAAAGCAGAAAATATGTCTATGTGAATGACCGCTACCTCACCCCTGCCTTTACGGAAAGCCGACAGAGAAAAGGGTAGTCATTTGCTAAAAGCAGTCGTTATAAAGGATAGAAATACAAAATATGTCAATTCAGTTTACAGAATTAAAAAAAGTCTTTACTTTTAGTGATAAAGTTTTCTTTTGTTAAAACAAGTGTTCAATTTTCATGACTTTTCTGCAACAAGTTTTTTTATTTATTTTTTTAAATGTTTATATCTTTTCTGTGAAAATTATTGTTTTGTGGGAAATATGTATATATTTTCTGTGAAAAGCAGTAATTGCACAATAGAGTAATTGTACAGGGACACAAAAAATCCATTATATATATATATATATATATATATATATATATATATATATATATATATACATATATAGTCTTACACAGTTTTGTTGGTCAATGTACTCGCCGATCACTGCGTGTAGTAGTGACGTAGTTATCTTTTAGAGGTCTATGCACGTTTAATGGTGTAAAAGTGGGTTGATGCAATATGTATGTAGGAAGAATATTTGGCTCTTGTGTTTTTGTGTCTATAAATACTCTTTTTACCCTGTCAATAGATACAGTTGTTTTTTACCACCTATGTCTAGTGTGAATAATTTGTCAGTGCGTGAAAGCACGCGATAAAGACCAGTATGAGGTGGAGTAAGTGAGCTTTTGCAGAGTCTTTTCTAAGGAAAAAGTTAATTCACGAAAAAATGTATTTAGAGACCCAGGATTTTGTGGTCTTCTCTCTAGGGTTCATAAGTGGGAGCTTATTAAAATAAGCTCGCAGTCTGTCTGTGTACAGAGCTGTATCTGTGGCCGTTAAATCAAACAGGTTCAGCATCTGACCCCAGATAACGAATGAGGTACTCCATAAACAAGTTCGGCTGGCGAGTATCCGAGGTCCTCTTTGATCACAGCGCGACAACCAAGAAGGACAATAGGTACGTACTCGCTCCATCACTGTTGGTCAGGATAAATATGCAACGCATCTTTCAATTGACGATGGAAGCGTTCTATCATCCCATTAGAAGCTGAATGATAGCTAGTAGTACGAATTCATTTTATCCCTACAATCCTGGAAAGTTCCTGGAATAGGTTGAATTCAAACTGTCAACCACTGTTGGTGATACTAGTTGTGAGAACTCTGTAACGTGATAGCCATCCTGATATAAGGGCTCGCGCTACAGATTCATCAGCAATGTCTTTTAGGAGAATGGCTTCAGACCACCGTGTAAAGCGGTCTGTACAGGTCAGGAGATAAGTAAATCCCAAACTTACCGGCCGTGGTCTGAGCAGAAAAATGTGAATATGGCTATACCAAGCGTCTGGAGTGCTGAATGTTCCAAGCGGTGCATAGATATGCTTGTGTTCCTTTGACTTTTGGCAGGATTCGCAGGAACATGTCCAGGCAGTGATGTCACCCCTCATATTTGGCCAGAAAAATCTAGCTGAAATAAACATCACTGTGTCTTATAGTCCGAGGTGTGCCAAGTTTTGAAGGGCATCAAAGACAACCCTACGATGAGTCAGTGGAACAAAAAGACGAGGTGGTCTGTTGAGGTGTCACAGATGATCTGCGTGTCTGAAGTGGGCACAGGCTGGTATTGGAATTTGCAAATTGTAAACTCAGGTGACAACAGATCCAGAGTGTCAAGACGTGGCTAGTCTAAAGCCATCTGTTGTATATCGCTATCCGAAGGTGAAGACAGTAAATAGCTACGAAGCAAACATAAAAATTAAAGATTTTAAACGGAATGAACATATATTTTGTTTTTCCAACATAACATATATCAAATATTTATAGTTTTAAAAAATGAGAAAAATGGAGACATTAACTTGAATGTCTTATCATAAAAAATAATTCATATGGTATTACTGGGCGAATAATTTATATAATTAGATCCATCCTAACCAAAAGAAAGATCCGGGGTGTCCTCGATGGCCGTTCAACTCTCGCTTACCTTATATTGTCTTTTAGTCCTCACATTCTATGAGCGATGTTTCTCATAAAAGGGGGATAATTGCTGTTTTCTTGGTCGTAATCTATCCATCTAACACTCATCGTTGGCTAGTGTTTAACCTTGAAGTAGTATTTTTAGCTCCTTACATCAAGTGAATTCATGCCTTGTCTGGAGCGACGAAAAATAAACTATTTGCTTTTTTTACATTAAAAATAATAGCTTACATTTTTAAAAATCTTACTTTTGTTGTTGTCTCGTCTTCTTTTTCTTGAGGGAGATATTCCAACGGCCCATATGCTATAATTGAACCTATAATTATCGGCTATTATTCAGAAGTTTCCCTAAACTCAACCCTTTCCAACTCTCTCTTGCCAATTATTTCTTACTCCATTGTTCTCTCTACGTGTTTACATATACATGTTACATTAGATGAAACAAATGTAATTCGGAAGAACAACCGAGATTCAAAAAATAGAATGTGTACATTTAGCTTTTGTAAGTATGGATGTCCGAAAAGACAATAATATAGGTAAATTAATTTTTATTAATATAAATAAAAATATCTATTTAAAAAAAAGATCCAATGATCTTAATTTAATCTAAGCATCAAGAAAAGTGTATGTAATGTAACGGATTATAACGATTAATTACCACAAAACTCCCGTCATTCCTAAGTATCAAATAAATAAACAATGGCAAAGTAATAAAAAAAATAGTTCTTATCAATTATCAATGAAAATTAGGGAACAAACAAATATTAAAATTCAAAATATTAAAAATAATATCGGCGCTTCTGCTGTTTCACAGTAAAATGCTAAAAAAAAATTAGTTAAACAAATGTATAAACTTTGTTCTGTAATTTCTATGGTAGCTTAATAAACAAAAAATGACGCAAATTCATCCAGTATTTATTTAATTAAAAATTAGAAAGAACTATGTTTGTCGGTAGTCGCCATCTTGTATCTTTCAATTTAAACTAACGAGTTATCTTCCTTGCCTAAACTGGTTAAAAAATGTCTAACAATATGTAAAATCATTTTTTTTCTTTCTTTTTCTTATAATTTCATAAATAATGGATGAATATGCATAATTTTTCCGTAAAACTGAAAACACTGGGCCCCTGACTGTGCGCATGCGCAAAAAACGAAAGTGTTAATAGATTTCCTCATGAATGGGAATATTTGCTTGGAAAAAAACACAAAGATGTTTTTACTGCATTAGTAAATAAAATCCACAATTTGTATCCAGTTTAAATTTAGGTGTTTCTTTTTTTCTTTTTTTTATCGATAGACTTTTAATTTTTGCGCTTCCGTTTGTTGGCGCATGCGCACAGCCAGGGGGCAGTGTTATGCAGTTTTACTGATTTTTCTGTACAATCTTATTTTAAGCTAAAACGTAAGTACATGACAAAAATTATACATTTCTTTAAGTATTTTAATGTCACTGTGAAACAGCAGAAACACCATCATATCTTCTTTTTCTTTCCAATGATGTATGCGTTTTAAAGAAATCAATTACTTTTCGATTTGTAAATTTAAAAATTAATTTTCTGCTTAATCAGTTTCTTACAAACAAACCATGAAATGATTAAATTGTAAATAGGCAATCTCTGAAATAAAAATAAACAAAGGATTTTGAGGACGAAATTACCTCCCTTGATTGTCGCTTTTTTAGAAACGATGAGTGAAGGCGTTTCATCTGGAAGTCAAGTCATTTCTATAAGGTAATTATTGCATGAAAAATACGTATCAATTATTGTTGTATTGTTTTAAATGTTTTAAAAAGTCTATAAATGATGATTATATTTTAATAAAATCTGTTGTGTTTGACGGACAGACGTCAATAAGACGTGAATAGGAATTAAAAGGTTTAAACTAAGAAATGACCCCCTCCTCCTCCCCCGTTGTTTTTTTTATCCAGGCCAATACCGACCATAGAGTTAAACATTACAAACTAACCTTTTAAAAATGAGTATTTCACATGGAAATTTCCAAGGAATGGATTTACTTAGGTTAATTTATCCAGTGTTGGGGTTAATAAATGGCATGCTTTCATCCTGATCGCCACTCAGGACTTAACATGAGTCACTACTACCCTAGACTTTGGGTTAGTTTTGGAGTTCCTGTTTAATTGTCTCTCAGCGAGCGAAAAAGGGGGGAAGGTTAGACCAAAGTTGTTGTTTTTTGTTTATGTAGAAGATATCTAATCCCCCCAAAAGGGGACACTCTGAATAGGACAACTATATAAATTGGCCAGTCAAGAAGGATTTCTCCTCTTCTGACTGAGGACAAACAGATACAGCACTTTGATCGCAGCAAGAAGGCACATAACGAAAGTCTGTTTGGTGGCAATGGACGTCATGAAGTTGTTTATTATTATTATTATTATTATTATTATTATTATTATTATTATTATTATTATTATTATTATTATTATTATTATTATGTAGTTTTATTGTTATTATTATTGTTATTATTATTGTTATTATTATTGTTATTATTATTATTACTTTTTTTACTCTCGTATTTGATGCTTGCGTTAATCAGTGTTTATTATTATTATTATTATGATTATTACTATTATTATTATTTTTATTATTATTAATATTATTATTATGTAGTTTTATTATTATTATTTGTAATTTTATTATTATTATGATGATGATGTATGTAGTTTTATTGTTATTATTATTATTACTTTTTTACTCTCGTATTTTATGCTTGCTTTAATCAGTTTTTTTATTATTATTATGTAGTTTTATTATTATAATTATGTAGTAATAGTAGTAGTAGTTGTTTTATTATTATTATTATTATGTAGTTTTATTGTTATTATTATTACCTTTTTTACTTACGTATTTGATGCTTGCGTTAATCAGTTTTATTATTATTATTATTATTATTATGTAGTTTTATTATTATTATGATGATGATGTATGTAGTTTTATTGTTATTATTATTATTATTACTTTTTTTACTCTCGTATTTGATGCGTTAATCAGTTTTTATTATTATACTGTTTAAGAATGCAGGGGGAAACGAAAATATACTAATAAATACTGGTTGCGATTGAATAACTAGATTTATCACGGTGCGATTTCACTTGGGTACAATGAAGTTAAATCTTAGCCTTTTCCATGCCGAGATAATCCTCCTCATCATAATTAGAAGACAAATTTATTTAATAAATTTATTTCTGTAATCTTGTCATTTTTAGCAAACAAAGGAAATTATAAAGTACCAAAATAATTAAAGATGTCGATTTTTAAGATAATGGATGCAACTGTCGACGTTGGCGGAAAAATCGATCTTTTTTTATATTGGTTTTATCTTGTTTTTATCATTGTGACAAATAAAAAAATTAAATCAATGCAAATATCTAGTATGTTTGTTTACATGGATACGATATTGACGGGCATATTCCTTCTTTCTAGTTTGTTTGTTGTTTTTTTCAAAGGATATTCATTATATTTGTTATTGAGTAAAATTTAGTCGATTATTAAATTTCATAATATTTTTCGATTTCCGGTTTATTCCAAAATGCTGGATTAAATTTTGTTCGATCGCATCCTAGTTTTTGTTTTATAAGAAACAATCAATTTTTAATATGAGTGTAGCTAAAAAGTCTTGCGGTGAAGTTTAGGTGAGAAATTGGTTTATTCGGAAGTCAAGTTGACCAAGAAGACGGTCATTACAATAAGGTAAATATTGCATCAAATAAAGGTAATGAAAATAAGTCTCCGTTAATTTTAAGTATTGTTTTTAATGTAAAAGGAAAGTCGGTAAATGATGATTTTATTTAAAAAAAATCTTTAATGAGATTTGAATCGGAATTAAAGGGCTAAACTAAAATAACCTTTGTTTTTACCTATCCACGTCACTTGTGTTTGAAGCCAACGTGAATAACCTTTTGCAATGAAAATAAATTTAAAAATACATTTCAAGAATAACAAGTCGCAAGATTAATTGGTTTTATTTATCATTTCTTTAAATCCTGAGAAAAATAGAAATTGATTCATGAGCATGTTTTTTTACTGTTCCATAAAAAAAAGTAAATGAAAATATAGTTTTTATTCAAGTAAAAAAAAAAATTAAGGTGTATCGACCGTTGCGTCCCTTAAAAAATCGACATTTTATTTAAAAATTAGATTTTCATTAATAATGAAATACTGATTTACAAGATTATCAAAGAAAAGTTGGTGTTTTTTCACACCTATCGTAGTTTAAGCCTCTTCAAAATCAAATTACACTTTTTTGGTGATTACATGTAAGATAGGAATGATTTTTTTTAATATGTTAGAGTGGGGAATCACTTTCCTATACACATTTTATAAAAATGAGCCTCCCTTTATTCGACTGCATGACTGATTTCCACATATTCAAATAGTGAAATTAAAAATCCCCCCACTTAAATCTGACGAGGGACTGTTTTCTGATAAATACAAATAATAAATTTCAAGACCATAAGCTGTTATAAAGTCGACTGTTTTTCCTATAATAATTTTTCACAAGTTTTTCAGTGTGTTCAGACTTAAATGCCTAGAAAGTAAAATCTTAGGCGGGGGGCGGGGGATTTAGCTGAATTTTCTTTTTATTTGACAGACTTCTCATGTATTCCCTTTCTATATTATAACCAACATTTTAATAAACTCATTGTGAGATATTCATCTATATTTTTCCTTGTGCCATTTTAACCTATTTATTTACTTTTGCCATTTTATCGGTGCTACTTTTACCTGAATTAAGTTGAATTACCCCCTGCTATTTCAAACATCATAAAAAATAAACGTATTACGAGATTTTAAGGAAATTTCAGTATTTGTCGAAGAATATGTATATTATATATATATATATATATATATATATATATATATATATATATATATATATATATATATATATATATATATATATATATATATAAATGTTTTGAGGTACAACACTTATAAATGCATTTAAAAAGAATACCCGGAAATCTCTCAAAGGCCCTTTCGACTATCATCTCGTCAGGAGAAAATCGATAGTTTTAATTAATAATAACGTCGAAAGAAAGAGCAAAATGGGGAATTGAGTGTGCCAAAATTAACGATAAAGCGATTAAAATTCAATTTAACGATTAATAAAAAAATTGGAAAGGAGTTCAAAGTTCCCCAAAGAGATCAAGCGATCTTACAAATCGCTTTATCGTTAATTTCGCATGTTGCTCTTTCTTTCGACGTTATTATTAATTAAAACTATCGATTTTCTCCTGACAAGATGATAGTCGAAAGGGCCTTTGAGAGATTTCCGCGTATTCTTTTGAAATGTATGTATATATATATATATATATATATATATATATATATATATATATATATATATATATATATATATATATATATACATATATATATATTTATATAATAAGCTACTATTAATCTGCACCACTGAAATATCTGTTTATGACTTCAAGGGAGACATTAACACTCAAATTGATGGAGTTTCAATGGGTTATGTTCTCGGTCCGATTCTTAGAAAGTAGTTGTTGATGCACAGACCCAGATGTGGCAACTATACTTTCTACATGGGCGAATGGTTGCTTTGTAGATATAGGATACTGGCAGGTGTGCAGAATTTGCTAGCATGCTAGAGGGAGCCCACGTTTCTCGTAAAAGCCTTTGTAATATGTTCTATTTGTTCAAATGCATGTTACCTGTTAGGCCGAGGAGATTAAATGATGAACTCTCATGTAGGGTGCTCTTAGCTATGACAATCTGCGGTTGGAAAGGTTTCTCATAACTGTTAAAGGAAAATAGCTTTGTCTTAGTAGCAACCAGTATTACAATCAATTTGTAATTACATTTACCGATAGAACGGAGGTCATTTTCTAAATATTCTTCCACCATGTTTAGAAGATGACATAAATTCAGTTTTTTCATAGATGACTTCATTTTATTCTGCATTTTTTAATGTAAGAGTAGCATTCTTTCTTACTGATGTAATGAAATGAAAGTAGGAGAAGCTTTCACGAAAACATAATATTTAACTGTAACCTCCCTCACCACCAATTGTCTATATACCCAAAGGTTCTTCTCTTTTCATGTTACTGCTCTTCATCAAAACTTTATTATGGGTTTATGCTGTTTTAATTACATTTTGATAGCAAATTGAAAGCGTTTCTAAAATGTAATAAAATCTTCTTTTCTTTCAAAATATTATTTCTGGTGAGGTTGAAGTCATAATTGCAGGCATTTGGACTAAGATAAAAGTGTAGTATCTCTTCTGTCCTCAATCAGAGGAAGAGAAATCTTTTCCACTGAGGGAATTTTAGGTTAACTGGATATCTCTCATTAAAACCCGACCTTGTGTCTAACCTCTTTTTTTTGTCGAAACAATAAATACAAATAATTATATTGTTCAGAGTGCTGCTATTGTTTCCACCTTGACACTTTCTCTCTTCTTTCTTTTATGTTTTTCAAAGATTTAACCGTCGAATTATATATATAATTTATGTTTTAAGGCCCTTAAACATCAGCTAACATCCAGAATTGAAATTGAACTTGATTTATCGATACATTTATCATCATAAAGCAAAAGTCTCAGGACAAATAGATGATTATTGAGTGTTTTGCTGCATGTGTAATAGTAGGAACGATGTACACACTTGTAAAAATCCATTTGATTTGCTTACAGAAGAACAGATATCGTCTTATGAGGCCGATTTTCATCGTGTTGCAATTAACATCTCAATCTAACTCAATATATTGAAGATAGGTATAAAGAAAAACTGATAACAAGAAGTGTTTGTTGAACTGTTACAGTTGCATATGATACAGTGAACCACAAGACACTACTACTGAAGGTAGTCCAAATGATTCAGAACACAGCAGTTTTCAGCGTCATTCAATCACTGTGAAACTAAACCGACAGAAGAAACCCCCAATATTGCTAAGAGGAATATTGAAATCAAGAAGCAGTTCATTACTGCAGTGAGCTTTGAATGATCAACTATTGCAGTGAGAGATGAAATGACTGGAATGACTTCTTGAACGAAGCAAATCAAGAATGCAAAGAACATGTTTCACATGAAACGGATTTTGCTAGGAATGACTAACTGATTCTGAAGCGAACAGAGCAAATGTTGAAATGAAATCAATCAACCTCCACAGGTGGAGACAAACTTTTTGAAATCCTAATCAGACAATAGAACATCTTCAGAGACTGCAGTGATCGATCAACTTGTACTGAGTTGATGTCTAATAAAGGATCGAGTATTGGCATAAGATGCTATGATGATGTGCTTACAGTTATTTTGTTAAGTTACATGGAATAAAATTCTACTATTTGTTCTGCATTGATTAACATTCAACATTATTGAAACCACATTGACAACGTCATAGCAGTAGAGACATTGGGGAACTTTTGATCTGATGTCTAATGTACAATTGATTAACATTTAACATTATTGAAACCACATTGACAACGTCATAGCAGTGGAAACATTGGCGAACTTTTGATCTGATGTCTAATGTACAATTGATTAACATTCAACATTATTGAAACCACATTGATAATGTCATAGCATTAGAGACATTGGGGAACTTTTGATCTGATGTCTAATGTACAATTGATTAACATTCAACATTATTGAAACCACATTGACAACGTCATAGCAGTGGAAACATTGGAGAACTTTTGATCTGATGTCTAATGTACAATTGATTAACATTTAACATTATTGAAACCACGTTGACAACGTCATAGCAGTGGAAACATTGGGGAACTTTTGATCTGATGTCTAATGTACAATTTGTTAACATTTAACATTATTGAAACCACATTGACAACGTCATAGCAGTGGAAACATTGGGGAACTTTTGATCTGATGTCTAATGTACAATTGATTAACATTTAACATTATTGAAACCACATTGACAACGTCATAGCAGTGGAAACATTGGGGAACTTTTGATCTGATGTCTAATATACAATTGATTAACATTTAACATTATTGAAACCACATTGACAACGTCATAGCAGTGGAAACATTGGGGAACTTTTGATCTGATGTCTAATGTACAATTGATTAACATTTAACATTATTGAAACCATATTGACAACGTCATAGCAGTGGAAACATTGGGGAACTTTTGATCTGATGTCTAATGTACAATTGATTAACATTTAACATTATTGAAACCACATTAATAATGTCATAGCAGTGGAGACATTGGGAAACTTTTGATCTGATGTCTAATGTACAATTGATTAACATTTAACATTATTGAAACCACATTGACAACGTCATAGCAGTGGAAACATTGGGGAACTTTTGATCTGATGTCTAATGTACAATTGATTAACATTTAACATTATTGAAACCACATTGACAACGTCACAGCAGTGGAAACATTGGGGAACTTTTGATCTGATGTCTAATGTACAATTGATTAACATTTAACATTATTGAAACCACATTGATAATGTCATAGCAGTGGAGACATTGGGAAACTTTTGATCTGATGTCTAATGTACAATTGATTAACATTTAACATTATTGAAACCACATTGACAACGTCATAGCAGTGGAAACATTGGCGAACTTTTGATCTGATGTCTAATGTACAATTGATTAACATTTAACATTATTGAAACAACATTGACAACGTCATAGCAGTGGAAACATTGGGGAACTTTTGATCTGATGTCTAATGTACAATTGATTAACATTTAACATTATTGAAACCACATTGACAACGTCATAGCAGTGGAAACATTGGGGAACTTTTGATCTGATGTCTAATGTACAATTGATTAACATTTAACATTATTGAAACCACATTGACAACGTCATAGCAGTGGAAACATTGGCGAACTTTTGATCTGATGTCTAATGTACAATTGATTAACATTTAACATTATTGAAACCACATTGACAACGTCATAGCAGTGGAAACATTAGGGAACTTTTGATCTGATGTCTAATGTACAATTGATTAAAATTTAACATTATTGAAACCACATTGACAACGTCATAGCAGTGGAAACATTGGGGTACTTTTGATCTGATGTCTAATGTACAATTGATTAACATTTAACATTATTGAAACAACATTGACAACGTCATGGCAGTGGAAACATTGGGGAACTTTTGATCTGATGTCTAATGTACAATTGATTAACATTTAACATTATTGAAACCACATTGACAACGTCATAGCAGTGGAAACATTGGGGAACTTTTGATCTAATGTCTAATGTACAATTGATTAACATTTAACATTATTGAAACCACATTGACAACGTCATAGCAGTGGAAACATTGGGGAACTTTTGATCTGATGTCTAATGTACAATTGATAAACATTTAACATTATTGAAACCACATTGACAACGTCATAGCAGTGGAAACATTGGGGAACTTTTGATCTGATATCTAATGTACAATTGATTAACATTTAACATTATTGAAATCACATTGACAACGTCATAGCAGTGGAAACATTGGAGAACTTTTGATCTGATGTCTAATGTACAATTGATTAACATTTAACATTATTGAAACCACATTGATAATGTCATAGCAGTAGAGACATTGGGGAACTTTTGATCTGATGTCTAATGTACATATTATCTTTCAATTTTACGAATGTCGATGTTTTTTTTTCAATTTAGTCGTTTACTTAGATGTAAACTAATCAGCAGTTGGCAGTGTCATTTAATCACTGTGAAACTAAACCGACAGGAGAAACCCCCAATATTGCTAAGAAGAATATTGAAATCAAGAATCAGATCATTACTGCAGTGAGCTTTGAATGATAACCTATTGTCGTTTATTTAGATGTAAACTAATCATTACAATTACTACAAAAATACATGATTAATTATTATATAAAAATAATTCCGAAAAAGCTTGTCTAAGCTCTTCATAAACAACATTCCATTATATTGTGATAGATTTCTTCTTTGTCGACTTTCTGTTATGATTGCTAAACAAAAGTAATTCATGAAACCTTAAAAACATTTTGTTATAAAAACTGTGTTTTATCATATATCAACTTGGTTTCTTTTTTCTCAGATAAATCACAAGAATACATAAAATTGTAAGTATAATCTTCAACTAATGCTTTCAATTATCTGCTCATTTTTAGTATTTTTGAAAAACAGTTTTTGTTTTGACATAATTCGGTAAATTTTTACTTCAATGTAAAATAAGTAATTTATTCTTGACTTCAACTTATTTTATTTTTCATTATATTATTTTATATTTAAAGTCTAATAAAAATATGTGAGATTTGATTTTTTAGTGTTAATAATATATATAAAATATTAGAATTTCATAAATACATTTTTAACAATGAGAAATCAAAAATCTTCACGTCTTTTGATTATGTATAACTACAATTAATAGATTTATTATTTTTACACACTTATTACCGAAAATATTAACTACATAAATCTATTGCAAAATAACCCAACCGTAGCTGTAAAAGCTTTAAAGAAAACAGACAGCTTTAAGTTCAAATATTTTTTGAATAACAGGATTTGTAAACATCTTTTGTGCTTTTTATTTTTTAATGATTATTGTATGAGTTTATTTTATTATTTTTAAAATGCAGATTCTTTCAGGTCAATTAATTTGAACACATAAACTTTTATAAAGGTTCTGCTCGGAAATGAATTATATCTGTGGTATTGTTAAAATAAAAACGATGAACCTATGAAAAGTTGAATGAGATGAAAAATAGTTTTATAATTTTCAAGATAAGCCTTTACAAAAATGAGAACATTAAAAGTAGGCTTGAAGATCTTTAAATATTTCCATGCATTGATTTTTTAAATTTAAAACAGCATCATCTTTTAAATATATAAACATATGATCGAATATATTTCTACTTCAAATAACATGTCTTCAGTTTTTTAAATGAGATAGTAAATATTCTTCATAAATGATTGCTACATGAAAAATATAGAATTACATCGATAAAAATATTTTACTAACCGAACATATAAGATTATACAAGGTATATTCTACAATTTTTATTCATATATTCGTTTAGATGAAGAGTGGCAAAATATGCAATGGTGTTTGAGTATCGCAATGGAAATTATAAAAAATTAAATTTAATTAAGATAGAAAAATTTAATCATAAAAAATTAAATCTAATTAAGATATAAACATTTGAATTATACAAAATTAAATTTAATTAAGATAGAAAAATTGAATTATAAAAAATTAAATTTAATTAAGATAGAAAAATTGAATTATAAAAAATTAAATTTAATTAAGATAGAAAAATTTAATTATAAAAAATTAAATCTAATTAAGATAGAAAAATTTAATTATAAAAAAGTACAGTATAAAATGTAATTCAAACAAAGGATTAAGAAAAATATAAAAATGAGGGAAAATCAAATTTAATAATGAAGCAAGTAAAAATACCTGATTTAATTTGTACAAAAGTTATTAAAACGGGAAACTAACATTTGATTTGACAAAATAGATAAAATGTTATAAATATTTTAATGCAATTAAATTTGACAAAAATGATTTTTATTTTCCCTTTAAAATTTACTTACATTTTATTTATAAAATATAATTAAAATTTTAATGGGAAAACTAAAATTCCTGAAAATAAATAATTTGAATGTAACACTATAAGTAGGTGTGAATCTAGTAAGTAACAAAATATAAATTGTTATGAAACGAATTAAAAAGAGAAATTAAATAATCAAAAATTCAACATAAAAAAGAACAAGTTGTTATAAAAATAGAAAATATTTAAAATAAATAATTTGAATGTAACACTATAAGTAGGTGTGAATCTAGTAAGTAACAAAATATAAATTGTTATGAAACGAATTAAAAAGAGAAATTAAATAATCAAAAATTCAACATAAAAAAGAACAAGTTGTTATAAAAATAGAAAATATTTAAAATAAATAATTTGAATTTAACACTATAAGTAGGTGTGAATCTAGAAAGTAATAAAATATAAATTGCCATGAAACGAATTAAAAAGAGAAATTAAATAATCAAAAATTCAACATAAAAAAACAAGTTGTTATAAAAATAGAAAATATTTAAAATAAATAATTTGAATGTAACACTATAAGTAGGTGTGAATCTAGAAAGTAATAAAATATAAATTGCCATGAAACGAATTAAAAAGAGAAATTAAATAATCAAAAATTCAACATAAAAAAGAACAAGTTGTTATAAAAATAGAAAATATTTAAAATAAATAATTTGAATGTAACACTATAAGTAGGTGTGAATCTAGAAAGTAATAAAATATAAATTGCCATGAAACGAATTAAAAAGAGAAATTAAATTATCAAAAATTCAACATAAAAAAAACAAGTTGTTATAAAAATAGAAAATATTTAAAAATATTTACGTGCTTTTGAACAATATCAAAGATGAAATTCAAAAGACAAGCAAAGAAGTAAAAATGGTAAATATTCGAGAACTACTTTATTTAAAATCAAAAATTGCAAATTGTTACAAAATAATATTCCACTTGTACATTGTTAAACCATATAAGCGTGCTTACTTTCCGTCTCGAAGGTAAAATACAACACCAACCTACTATAGATACAATAATTCCATACATTTGAAAGAAAATAACCACATATTTACATTGTAATTGATATATTTAGGTAATGCAAAAGAGTTTCTGATTCAATAATATATTCGATATTTGTGGAGTAAATATTTTCTCAGTTTATGTATTTTTCATAGTAATTTCATTTTTCAAAAACCGTAAAAGCTTTTTCGAATTTTAGCCTCTTTCATTCATGTTATCTTTAGCTAGTACAAAAGGTGGAATATTCAAGACTTACTTTATTTAAAAACAAAAATGAAAAGTTGTTACAAAATAATATTTCACCCGTACATTCAAAAACCATATAAGCATTCTTACTTTCCTCTTGAAAGTAAAATTTAAAAACTCAACTATAGTAGTTGAGTTTTTAAATGACTTTGTGCATTTGTAAGTAAATGACCACATGTTTTTATTGTAAGTGACATGTTGAGATAATGCAGAAGAGTTTGTAAGTAAATGACCACATGTTTTTATTGTAAGTGACATGTTGAGATAATGCAGAAGAGTTTGTAAGTAAATGACCACATGTTTTTTATTGTAAGTGACATGTTGAGATAATGCAGAAGAGTTTGTAAGTAAATGACCACATGTTTTTATTGTAAGTGACATGTTGAGATAATGCAGAAGAGTTTGTAAGTAAATGACCACATGTTTTCATTGTAAGTGACATGTTGAGATAATGCAGAAGAGTTTGTAAGTAAATGACCACATGTTTTTATTGTAAGTGACATGTTGAGATAATGCAGAAGAGTTTGTAAGTAAATGACCACATGTTTTCATTGTAATTGACATGTTGAAATAATGCAGAAGAGTTTGTAAGTAAATGACCACATGTTTTCATTGTAATTGACATGTTGAGATAATGCAGAAGAGTTTGTAAGTAAATGACCACATGTTTTCATTGTAATTGACATGTTGAGATAATGCAGAAGAGTTTGTAGATAAATGACCACATGTTTTCATTGTAATTGACATGTTGAGATAATGCAGAAGAGTTTGTAGATAAATGACCACATGTTTTTATTGTAATTGACATGTTGAGATAATGCAGAAGAGTTTGTAAGTAAATGACCACATGTTTTTATTGTAATTGACATGTTGAGATAATGCAGAAGAGTTTGTAAGTAAATGACCACATGTTTTTATTGTAATTGACATGTTGAGATAATGCAGAAGAGTTTGTAAGTAAATGACCACATGTTTTCATTGTAAGTGACATGTTGAGATAATGCAGAAGAGTTTGTAAGTAAATGACCACATGTTTTCATTGTAATTGACATGTTGAGATAATGCAGAAGAGTTTGTAGATAAATGACCACATGTTTTCATTGTAATTGACATGTTGAGATAATGCAGAAGAGTTTGTAGATAAATGACCACATGTTTTTATTGTAATTGACATGTTGAGATAATGCAGAAGAGTTTGTAAGTAAATGACCACATGTTTTTATTGTAAGTGACATGTTGAGATAATGCAGAAGAGTTTGTAGATAAATGACCACATATTTTCATTGTAAGTGACATGTTGAGATAATGCAGAAGAGTTTGTAAGTAAATGACCACATGTTTTTATTGTAAGTGACATGTTGAGATAATGCAGAAGAGTTTGTAAGTAAATGACCACATGTTTTCATTGTAATTGACATGTTGAGATAATGCAGAAGAGTTTGTAAGTAAATGACCACATATTTTCATTGTAAGTGACATGTTGAGATAATGCAGAAGAGTTTGTAAGTAAATGACCACATGTTTTCATAGTAAGTGACATGTTGAGATAATGCAGAAGAGTTTGTAAGTAAATGACCACATGTTTTCATTGTAATTGACATGTTGAGATAATGGAGAAGAGTTTCAGATTTATTAATAAATTCGTCATTCATGGAGTAAATAATTACTCAGTTAATGTCTTTTTAATAGTAATTTCATATTTTATTAAAGTTCAAATCTTGTTCAAATTTTAGCATATTTCATTTATGTAATACTTAGCTAGTACCAGGTTGCAACATCACAGATGAAATTAAGTGTTTCAAATGTATTGAAAATTTATTAGATTTTTAATACTATTTTACTAATTTTTTATTTATTTAATACATCCCAGACTATGCAGAATGCCGCTGAGATGAAGGGGTCTTATGTAAATTAAGGGCCTTATTTCACGGACATTCTAAGTGGGGAGTTTGGCAGTAAGATGCTTGTACACATTATATTTAAATTTATGTATTTTGGTATAGTCAGAAAAACAGGGAGCAGGGAGAAAACTCGAAAGGCAAGCTGTCTAAGGAGTTATGCTATTAGAGTAGGAAGCCCTCTCTCATTTGAGTACTTCTACAACGAATGTGTTTGAGTTTGTCTGATTATCTGGTTGGTTGTGGCTTTTTACCTTGAGGGGAGGCACCGGTGCTGCATATTCGTCAGAGAACACATCCCCTTGAAATTCTCGTAAAACAAGCTCAGTAATGCAACATTGTTGGTCGGACAGAGGCTGGAGTTTGTAAGAAATTGTTAAAACCCTGCTAAAGGGAAAGGGCAGGATAATGATTGATGCACAAGATATGGCCCAAATACTCCATACATGGGCGAATAGTGGCTTCGTAGATATAGCATACTAGCAGGTGGGATAAGTTGTCTAGCATGGTAGAAGGAGCCACCTTCCGTGCAGCAGCCTTAACAATATCTTCTATTTCTTCCAATTAATGTTTCCTGTGATTGTTAGGCGGGGAAGTTTGATCAACTCTCAAGTAGGGTGCTCTTAGCCATGACAATCGTTGGTTGTAAAGGTTTCTCATGAATGTTAAAGAATAGAAGCTTTGTCTTAGTAGCAATACATCGTAGCATTCATATTCTACAACAGACTGGAGATTATTTTCTAAGATTCAGCTATTATTTTGCATATGTGCGTTTGTTTTTCACACATGTCGAGAATAGAGCATGGTGTAATAAGCAAATACATTCATCTCAGACATAAATGCATTAGAGGGTTCGTTGATTAAAATCAGAAATAATAAATGTCAAATGATTGAACCCTGTGACTCACCTTTGTCTAAGAAGCATTTGATTATATAAAATATTCCTTTTGTAATACTGTAGGAAGGAATTTTCATGAGATAGTTTCATGCCAGCCATTAACTCGACAAAAAGCAAAATCCCATCCATACACTATGGAAACCCTGAGATGCCGGAGAGATTTGTATTCTAATAGCTTTCTTCCTTGAGCTGCCAGCTATTGGATGATCCTGCCTGCTACATGTTTCCATGAGTGTACAGAAATGTAGAAATTTAAACAATTCTCAATGTGTTTAAGTTTCGTAAATTATTTTTAATTATTCTTAATTTTTCATTATTCTTAATTTCGTTTTCTGAGAAGTCTTTGTTTTTATCAACAAAAAGTGAATAAAAAAAAGACTTCAATAACTTAAAATGCATGAGCTAGTGACGTCACACTGCATGCACCATACTTAGGTGTGGCAATGTTCCAATAACCACCATCTCGTACAATGCATCACTTCTTAGCGACAATTACTTATTAATTGATCTGTGGATCGCTCAACAATCACTTCCCTGACAGTTCGTATGCACACCGGAAATGCAGTGAAGCACTTAACTCTAAGTAACTTTTCTGAAGCCCCTGTTGTTAAGTGGTGGTGGTGTTGTCAGTCAGGATTCTTTGAGTGAGTGACTCCCCAGTAAAATAGAATTAATACACTTAATCAACGTAACAGAATCTTCTCGCTACAAACGTTGTGTTCCCACAATCGATGAGTGTGAGGTAGTGAGCAACCCCATAGTGGGTAACACCAATAAATGGACATACATCATCAACAAAATGAAATTGCAGATTTCAAAGCCATTTTTCTTATAGTAGTGGCGATCTTCTTGAAGTTTTTTATTCATTTCATTCTAGAGGGACCAATGTTCTATTGGATTCATAGTATTTGACTGAGCTGATGCTGTCGCTGACAGTCACACATATTCTCTTTTGAATAGATCGGCTTACCATACCCTGTTGATTGGTCTTCATTAGCTGATATAACTAGAGGATCATGCGCACAGTCATCCCATCCTTCTGACGATGTGCTTGATTTTTTCTTAATATGCTGACAGATACTTGAAGAGGGATGCATACTGGGTTTTGACAGATAGAAAACAATTCTTGTAATTTTCTTATGAACGTCTGGAAGCTCATTTATAAAATAGGAAATTATCCAATCCACAGACGCCCAATTTGAGAAACTAATCGAACATGAAAAAAAGTGTTCAGAAATATTGGTTTCCGATGTGACACTTTCATATATGATGGCAACATATACTGAGATTTCGTTCTTAATTTGGTTGTCTACTTATAAGTCTACGCCCATAATAGACTTCATTGTTTACAGTAATATTAAGATCAAATCTTACCCTCGATGTGCAGTACCTACTACCATGGTAAACAATGGTCCGATAGATCCAATGATGCACTTTGACAGGCACTCGAAGATAGGCAGATTGTAGATCTAGCAGCACAATATTTGATCATCATCGTCTATTTTCTCTTAGTTACCTGGCGAAAAATTCAGTGCCAGCACTGTATGCATCAACATGTAGGTTGATATTCTTATATCCCATCACACGGCAGATATTTGATTTGTTCTGTTTGATGACAGCCATTTCGTGAGCTCAATGTTTTGTTTGCCATAGAGAGCAAACAATTATTCATCCATTGTTTTAACTTTTCGTTTTACTCTCTCTTGGCATTTATACATAATTATTTGCTTGCTGAGCCACTTGTGTTCCGCTCACTTCTATTATTTCGTGGTTAGATAAACTATGCATGAAAATCAGGCTCTTCCACAAAAAGTATTTATACAGCAATACATACAGTAATTGGTTTATTAGTAAATATCACCTTCCCTGACTTAGAGGTAGATAGTCTGCTAAGTGCTTTTATTGCATCTATTTACATCACAAATTCAAACTCAAGCAGATCTTTCACTATTATCAGGACCTAAATTACAACCGCTCTTTCACTTACTAACTCTATATGTCTGTACTAAACCACCACATTAATCACATGAACAGTTTGTTTTAGCAAAGCCAGCATATTCTCTTTCTCAGTGTGGTGTAGGAGCACTCAGAATCAACTATTTCGTTTTATATTTTTGCACACATGTTACCTTTGCAGAGAAATGTGGCTGCGAAACCTCATTATGTCATTTCAGTGAATGACAAGGTGAATACTTCTCTTATAGAGGCAAATCTTCCCTTTTCCCCCTCACTTAACTGCTAGCAGACAATGAACACACAAACTATTATATGAATGGAGATCCGGCACTGAACTCTCTTCATTAAGCACCGCTGACACATGAACTCAGCTTTCACAATCCATTCAATAATAAATTTATTTGAGTCCGCACTACTAATCTATTAATGTTGTCTGTCATCATGTCATTGAAATAGCTTGTAATGTTCGTAATTACAACTATTTCAACTTTGGTCGCTTTATGTCTTCCTTCACCCGTCATTGCTTACAAATATTCCTTCAACCATCATTGCTTTTATGTCTCCATTTAACCATCATTGCTTTTATGTCATCATTTTAACCATCATTTCTTTTATGTCTTCCTTTTAACCATCATTGCTTTTATGTCTTTTTTCCACCGTTATTGCTGTCAAGTCTTCCTTCTACCGTCGATGCTTTTAAGTCTTCCTTCAAGCGACATTGATTTCAAGTCTTCCTTCAGCCGTCATTACTTCTATGTCTTCTTTCAATCATTATTGCTTTCAAGTCTTCTTTCAATCATCATTGCTTTCAAGTCTCCCTTCAACCCGCACTGCCTTCAGGCTTACCATCAACCGAAATTGTTCCAGTCTTCATTGAACAGTTATTGTTTTAAGTTTTCCTTCAACCGTAATTGCTTTCAAGCCTTCCTTTAATCGAAATTGCTTTCTCATCTTCATTCAATCATCATTAATTTGAAATCTTCCTTCCACCATCATTGCTTTCAAGTTTTCCTTAAACATTTCTTTCTTTCAATGCTGTGTTCAAAGTGAGCCTATGCAAAGAACTGCTCGTTACCATAACGCTTATGCATGATACAGTCCACTATATGTCCTTTACGTCAGAGGGATACGTTCTGCCTATTAAAATTGGCTGTAGTGGGAACTTTGTATGTCCATCATCTGAGTCATCTGTTTTTGGAATTACTTTTTTCTCAACACTCGACTGACACGTTATTAGGGTCACTTGCTTCATCAGTTACTCAATTATATTAACAGTATGAAAAGTTATAAATAACAATTAAATTTTTGTATACGTGTATTAAAAAAATTCTCGAACTTTTAGTAAATATCCAGTCGATCACCAAATATCAAAGAATTCATACACGTGAAATATAATGTTATCAGATTGGAAATTGAAAAAAAACGAGTCTCATCAAATTACATGATATCTTTCTTATTAAATATTGCACTGCATTTAAAAAAATACTTTTTGAAATTCTATTTAAATGCTGTTTTTGTTTTTAGCTTGCATGTGCGGAAACACTTTTTAGCTTTTAACCCCTTGAATATTTCAATTTTAATCTGACAATATTTATTTATACTTACATTGTTAAACCTTCCACTGAATATTGTTTTGTGGAGAAAAGTTATGACTGTTACATATTCTGACTAATATTTGTGATGTTTTTATTGTTTTTTTTTCAAATAACGTTGTGTGCTTTTTTTACTTATTCAAAATCATATTCACAGATACAACTTTATTCAGAAGAATTACATATATAAAATAATGAAATATTTTAAGACATGTAGAAAAAAATGAATGGCTTTCTTTGGTTATGTTTTATTGCATATCAGTCCTTTGATGGTGATTTAAAAAAATTCTCCAATTTCTTAGTATCTTCAAATTTTTATTGATTAATTTGTCGACACAAAAGCTATGGGAAAAAAATTCTGAATTTATTAGACTCGTGTCAAAACATTTGTTGAATTTAAGAAAAAAAATGGAATTATTATAACCGTTTTTGAAGATCATCAATAAAATGTTGACTTCTCAATCATCATTCGAATTAATTTATTTCTTTTGTAAATTATTTGTGTAAATAATATACAAATTTATTACAATTTGGATATCATTGATGAAAGTTTTACCGAAATGTAGTCCAATATTATCTGAACAAAGTGATGCATTCATTTTATTAATGGATCAGTATTGCACCAAATATACTTATTATATATTGAATTTAATCAATAATGAATTTGTGGACTTTTTAATAAAATGGTACATAATAACTTTTGTCTTAAAGACTACAATGCTGAAATATATGTCTAATTTCTCAATGATAAAAACGTGTCTACATCCGCTTAACATCTAAACATAATTTTGTTTGTATAAAATTAATATTTATTTCTTCAAATTTATCTCTTACTAATTTTTAATTTTGCAGGATATCCAGCAATCAATACAAAGAAAAAACAAATGTAAATTGCCTGAAGTAAAACTCCAGACACAAGCGAAAACATACACTTGTGAACTGTACAAACTGTTTTCTTTCATCAATTTCAATTTTTAATAATATATTGGAAAACACATTTTCTTGTCAACTATTTGTTCTCTTCTTAATATTATTCAATAGAACACGTGCAGGAATAGTAGTTGCAAATGAATATGACCAATGCATTCGTTTGTGCATATGACTAATGCACCCATGTGTGCATATGACTACTGAACTCATCGATGCATGTGACTAATGCACCTATCAATGCATATGATCAATGCATTCGTTTGTGCATATGACTAATGCACCCATGTGTGCATATGAATAATGAACTCATCGATGCATGTGACTAATGCACCTATCAATGCATATGGCTAATACTTTCATGGGCCCTTTAATAAATGCAGAATTTGAGGCAGAAAAATACTTGAAAAGAAATACATACCTCTCATGGTGAAAACTAAAATTATAACTTAGTGGTTGGAAAAATTGTGCGTTTTGTAGATTTATCTATAAAATATTTAGAAAATAATCCAAATGG
This sequence comes from Sepiola atlantica, assembly GCA_963556195.1. NCBI lineage: Eukaryota > Metazoa > Mollusca > Cephalopoda > Sepiida > Sepiolidae > Sepiola > Sepiola atlantica. The sequence continues at coordinate 29,496,580 of OY744549.1, read as the reverse complement.
TGCGAATTCTGAGAATCTGTACACATTGTTTTTTATGTAGGGTTTTAATATAATTTAGATAAGATGTATAAAACACACTGCATACACCTTTTTGTTCCGTTTTCACTAATCTGCATACATAAAACATACGTCCTACTCAATTTCAAATAATTAGATCGAATAGAGAGCTGGTACACAGAGGGGCACACAATTCTCCCATTAATATATTTTTTCAATTACAGTTAAACACAAGAAATATTTTCACTGAAATAAAGAAAATATCAATCAACCATCTGCTAAATTTTAAATCTATCAAAAATTGTGCAAAGGTAAATATTTATTTATTATTTTCTTTTCTACAAGCAATATAAACATACAGAGAAAAACATTATACAACAAAAATCTACAAATATTTCGACTTTGAAATGAACTAGAAATCTAATACTGGAGAGGAACCATATTCTTTGTGAAATATGTGGCTCTTCTTTTGCACAGACACAGCCATTGTTTAGTCATGTGCAAAAACATACTGTAGATAGACAATATGCTTGTGAAGAATGTGCCTTTTCCTTTACAAATAAATCAAATATGTTGCGACCAACGCTAAAACATACTGGATATAGACCATATTCTTGTGAAGTATGTGGCTCTTCTTTTACAACTAAACAAAATATGTTGCAACATATGCGAACACATACTGGAGAGAAACCATATATCTGTGAAGTATGTGACACTTCTTTTACAACTAAACAACATATCTTGCGACATATGCGAACACATACTGGAGAGAAACCATATATCTGTGAAGTATGTGGCACTTCTTTTACACAGAAACATAATATGTTGCGACATATGCGAACACATACTGGAGAGAAACCATATTCTTGTGATGTATGTGGCTTTCCATTTACACAAAAAAACGATATGTTGCGACATATGCAAACACATACTAGAGATAAACCATATTCTTGTGAAGTTTGTGGCTCTTCTTTTAAACGGAAACAAAATATGTTGCAACATATGCGAACACATACTGGAGAGAAACCATATACCTGTGATGTATGTGCCACTGCTTTTACAACTAAACAATGTATGTTGCAACATATGCGAACACATACTGGAGAGAAACCATATATCTGTGAAGTGTGTGGCTCTTCTTTTACAACTAAACAACATATGTTGCGACATATGCGAACACATACTGGAGAAAAACCTTATTCTTGTGAAGTATGTGGCTCTACGGTTACAAATAAGCATCATATGTTGCGACATATGCGAACACATACTGGGGAGAAACCATATTCTTGTGAAGTATGTGGCTTTCCATTTACACAAAAAAACGATATGTTGCGACATATGCAAACACATACTGGGGATAGACCATATTCTTGTGAAGTTTGTGACTCTTCTTTTAAACGGAAACATCATATGTTGCAACATATGCGAACACATACTGGAGAGAAACCATATTCTTGTGAAGTGTGTGGTTCATCATTTACAACTAAACAAAATGTGTTGCGACATATGCGAACACATACGGGAGAGAAACCATAATCTTGTGAAATATGTGGCTCTTCTTTTACACAGAAACATAATATTTTGCAACATATGCGAACACATACTGGATAAAACCCATATTTTTGTGAAGTGTGTAGCTCTTCGTTTATACAGAAACGACATATGTTGTTACATATGCGAGCGTACACTGGATATAAAGTTTGACATGTACAGGAGAACTTTTATAAAATATTCGAATGTTTATGTATTTCATATACAGATTAAGTGTAGACCCCGGAACGTGTGCTTTGATTTGTGAGAACTTCGACTGAAGTAAATTGAAACAAGGAAAAAAGAAACCATATTCTTGTGAAGTATGGGGTTCTCTTTTTACAATAAAACGAAATATGTTGCAACATATTCGAATGCATACTGGAGAAGAACCATATACTTGTGAAGTATGTGGCTCTACTTTTACACACACACATATGTTGCGAAATATGCGAAGGCATATGAAAAAGGAACCATAATACTTGTGAAGTATGGGGCTCTTCTAATGCAACTAAACAAATTATCTTGCTACATATACGAACACATATTGAAGAGGACTTGAATGCAAACGAGATACCACCCTCGGCTGTCTTCGGTCTCTCTGTACAGAGGTTTCTCAGAGACCCGGACATGAGGATACTACATATTTGGAATAAACCCTGAGCAAATATGTAAAAAAATTGTATGCTGTCTCCTCAAGCCATCCAGTACGTCTCCTGAATTGCACGGGGCACCCCCTCTATTAATAGAGGGCAGCTTTCAATAATGAATTCAAAACCGTTGACATAGAGGAAATGAATAATAAAAATATGAATAATAACAAAAGTAAATACTGGAAGGCCGTTACCAAGCATAAAAGGACACATAAACCCGTTCATACACCAGGCAGGAAGATGTAAACAATGGTGTGAACCTTCCTGCCTCTGGAAATTCTCCTACAGCCATGACAGAGGTTAACTAGGGTAAGCCATAAGGCTTTGAGACAAAAGGTCCTGGCCTACTATCTCCATCATATGCAGCAACAAAAAAGGATCGTAAAGTGGTTTAAACCAATGGATTTTTGCACAAAAGAAAGTGCTATTTTTTTTGCTACCACTACTCAAACTTTTAAAAGTGGAGCAAACCATCCAATGAAATCCTGGCCGAAAAGATGAAATTATCTACTCTGCCTGAAGAAATTATATTGTTGGGAAGTATGTAGCTCTGCTTTTACACAAAAAGAACATGTTGCAACATATACGAACACATACTAGAGAGAACCCATATTCTTTTGAAGTATGTTGTTCATCTTTTACACAAAATACATTTGTTGCAACATATGCTAATGCATTGTGAGCACCGGTCAAAATCTGATGAGTTTACAGAACCCAAACCTTATGATGGTATGCCAACATCCAGTAACCAGAGCAAGCAGAACAACCTCTATCTCAAAAGTGGCCAAACATTTTTGACATGACTGTCTTACAAATGAGACAGACACGGTCAACAAGCCTGTCACGGAAATAACCCGAGAGACCCGCCAGAAATACACCAATACTTTTAATTTAAGAAAACTGGAAGAATGGACCAATCAACAACGTGATGAGTATTTTATAGATGAACTATTCCAGGAATATATAGATAAGGAATGACCTGTAAACTGGCTGCAAAAAGGATCGCTCCACCGATCAGGAGAGAATGTTAATGACTGCCCAAGATAAAAAGCTTCATGACCAATGCCTTTAAAAAGATGAATGATCTCATAAACAATAACAAGTGCAGGTACTGCTATACCGAATCGGAGAATGTGTGTCACCTGACATCCAGTTATAAGGTTCGGCTGGGGAGGGGGGTACAATACGACACAACCGAGTGTGCAAATATCTTCCCTAGACCGTATGTAAAAATTTCAATATTTAGAAGTGAAGCAAGTCCTCGGAGCATATACCAGACCGAACAGTTGGAAATAAGTTATACACCATAAACTATTACTATGCAATCCTTACAGCTACATATCTAGAAAAACGGATCTGTTAAACCTGTCATAGTGATATGGGACAAAAGGGAGAAAGTAGTAACCCTAGTTGAAGTCAGTGCTCCTAATGATGCTGGCTTAAACAGAACTGAAAGGGAAAATATTACGAAATACCAAGGTATTATGTGTGATATGAAAAGAAACTGAAATCTTAGGAAGATCTCCATCATCCCAGTAATTATAGCAGAAACCGATTTTGTTGAATGAGTTGGTTTGTTCACAACAAAATCCAACTTAGTTAACTCAGGGTAAGAGTGTAGTAGAGTCTTGTATGGGTCATCGGTAGTGGCAATAAAATATACCATGCTTATACATGGGGGGTTTGATTTCAAACCAGAGACGGAAATTTCCATATTAGCATCTGCCAGCCTATATCTGCGCATGTCCACTAGAAGGCGAAAGTGCACTCATAAAAAACCCAGAATCATTGAAAGAGTTGCAACGTTTATATAGCAGGTGCTTGTCTGGCATTTGAACGAATGTCATGTCTCCATAGATCACGAAAGTGTGTTTTTTATTTTAAATGAAAACTCGTAAGATTGTGAAGTTTCTGGCCAAGGATTTTTCACTAAAATCCAATGTAAGGATAGATTATTGATTTAAGCAATCTACTTCCTCATTGGCTTGACCAATCAGTAGCCTTTTTTTTAGGTGAATCTCGGATAGCTAGCATAACTATATAAACACTTGAGCGCCATCCGCCCTCTCTTTCTTCTGTGGCACGTGAAGCCTCTTCTCTGCCCTTCCTTTTTTTGACACTGCCAAACACACGCTTTCCTCTCTGGGGATGCAAAAGACATTTTCCCGGGCTTTAGCCCTGGGCTAAACTCCGACAAGAAGACAAAATGGCTACTGCCTTATACGTGTGGACTTTATATAACACGCATAAATGCTTACATGTGAACTGACTTTTACACAGGTGTACAGACACATATACTTGCATACACATATAGACACGTCATGACACTGTAGCCGGTGTACAAACATTCAACAATATGACAAATTCTCATTGCCCACTAAGGAATTATAATAACGGGAAATTCTTTTACTTTTGTTTTAGTCCATACTCAGGGACATACTAACCTCTTTCTTTCTTGTTCACGTACTAACGAAGATGACCCAATAAGTTGTTATTAAATGTTAGAATGAAAGTTGTCATATCCATCCTACAAACTTTCCCCCTTGTACACTCTAATAGTGATGATTCTTTTCGTTATTTTCACATGTTTTTGCACTGGAGACAATAAAATGTTGACATTTATCTATACATTACAATCATAAATCAAATGGAATTACGTATTTCAAGCCTTCTCATGTATACATTGACAAATAATATTTTCAATATGCAACTTTTTGTAACACTGTTTAAATTCGAGAATATCTCAGCTGAATTGCTCGGTGAGACTGCTCCCAATAATTTGATAGCCAATTAGTATGTATTTTATATAGCTGTCTGGTATTTATCTTTTTACTACTGAGGTTAGCTTATTATTTGTGTTGTGATAGGCTGTTGGTTTTGGTGTGATTACGTCATTATTGAACATTCTTTGTGTGCTTGTGTATGGGTCTTATTAAGTTGCAGCCATATTTTTGTAACAAAAACTGGATATGTAGATGTGTATGTGTCAGTTGCTTGCAGACATGCAATGTTTAATACGGGATCTTTAAGGCTCCTTAGTCATGTTCTTTTGTTGATTCAAACGCTGGTGAGCCTTTTAACAAGTTTTGAGCCTTTTAACAAGTTTTGATAATAGTTTGTTTCCTGACAGGCGTTTCGTTCAAAAACACCGTGGTTGTGGTTACATGGGATGCTTTTACAAAAATCACCTCTTGCTTTGTAGTCTTCAGGGCTTTGGATATCCGAACAGTAGCTATGTCTGAAATGTCGATCTGATTAGATGGCATTTGATGTAGATGTTGGACAAATACATACTCGCAGCAGAAACATGAGGAATTGTTACACTCAATAGCAGAAACACTAAGGCGAACAATTTCGTGTATCGGTTCGTTCTCACACTGTAATATAGATATAACGTGATGGGATTAACTATGAAATGTAATCTTTTGGTCACTAATGCCCCTGTCATCTTTTGAGAATGTCCATGAAAGCCTCATCAATTTCCAAGCTGTTTACAACTGTCAATATTAACATCCTCGGGATACACAATTATGAGACTTTTGAGATACTGCATGTATGACGCCATGCTGTATACACTTGTATGTTTTCTGTATGCCTTGTTTGTAGCTAGAATAATATAACATTTCTGACAGGGATCAGTTACAACTACTGGCTAATATGAATACTATCTATTCTTAGTTTAGTACTGCTCTATTGATCGAGTTATGTCAACATCTAAACAGTGAATATGTGTGAAGTGACACTCATTGCGAATTGGTTTTATAGTAGTGATTCTAATAGTTAGGTTTTAGCCAGTAGATCTCTTTCGACGTCAACACTATATATTCTGCTGATGGGTCAGTCGTTGGTTAACATGTCGAACAGTAATGTTACATACATAATAACTATTAAGGTCCGTAGTTATTAGGTGTTTGACATGCTGACGACGAGCAAGAAAGCGTGCTAATTATGGCCGAGGATAGCGATGTCGTCAGCATAATTGAAGTCGATGAGGGAAAAATTTGTCTTACAACTTGTAGCGGTCACAAACATAGACCTATTTTCTCCATCCGAAAAATGTCCACATTGAGTGAGCAGGTCACACACTGACCAATCAACCTACAGGGTGCATTGCTTTTATTCTGTCGGCGTAAGAACTACTTCAGCCCCATTAGGAATCACAGGCGGTCCCTGTCACAGTATGACGAGGTTACGTCCCCTTAGATTCCCCTCAGAGGTAACTCTCCGGAAAATAAAGATAGGAAAACCACTTCTCACAATGGCGACCCATAGAACCATACACACGTGTTTGTTCTCTGTTACACATACTAACCAAGCATGTTGTATTTACAATAAATGCATCTAACATTTACATGGTGGCAGCGGTAAAATAAACCAGAAAAGGAACTATGCAGTCTACAACTAATGTAACGGAGAAAACAACAAGAGAAAGTCTTTAAAACAGCCGTCGAATCTGTCACAAGTCACCACGTGTGCGTAAAAAAAAACCGCCAGCACCATATTGGATTTTTACCGATGAAAATCGTGAGTGCATTCGTTCCCGTTTTCAAAGTTGTTTATTATTTATTTAAAATACTATAACAATGTCGGGCGGTACAAGCGAACCATTGATGTGTTGGGAAGCAGAAATTTGGTGGAATCCTTCAAGTTTTTTCAACAACAATGCAACTTGTATTTCTCCGTAAAAGGCATCCCAGAACATAAACAAGTTGACAACATTCTTTTGTTATCGGGAGTAGAACGCCTAAGACGATACAACTCGTGGACATTTGTTAACGAAGGTGTCAGGCGCAATCCTGCAATTATTTGGGAAAGGTTTTTGGAACAGTTAGAGCCACAAACTAACTTCCGGATCGCGCGTTTTTATCTGCAAAAATACTCACAGAAGGAAACGGAAAACATAGACGATTTCTTAGCGCGATGCAGACTGCAGGCACAAAAGTGCAAGTTCCGAGACGCGAGTGATGTGGAAGAGCGTATAATCGACCAAATTATTGCGGGAACTAAATACCTGTAACTTCAAAAATAGCTACTCAGCAAAAACAAGTCAACGACGATTCAGGGCGTTTTGCACATTTGTAAGAGTCACGAAGCCTCAATAAATTATTTGAGGCAAATGAACGAACTACAGGGGAGTGACGACCACAAAATAAGTGCAATAAAACACAGGAGGAGGAAGTCGGAATTCTGCAACAAATGTGGACTCCCCCATCAAAATGGGAAATGTCTTTCTCGAGGTAGCACATGCTTAGCATGTGGATGAAAACAACACTGGGCTAAGATGTGCCAAAACAAAAAAGAAAAGTCAGACAGACAGCACACAACACAACAAAACTTCTACAGAGACCGACGGAATCAGAATTCCATTCAGGTTTAGGAGCAAATGGGAGACAGCTTCGAGAGAATGTCTTTCCATACGATGCAAACCCAGGACCAAAAAAACAGTCAGACTGAGGCATCAGCCACATTGGACATTGTGTTACCCAACAGAAAAAAGGGGCACAACCTAACAGTTAAGGTGGATACAGGTGCGGAAGGAACCCCCCCCCCCTACGTACATTCCAACGGATGTTCCCGGAATGTGTGGACCAAAATGGACAACCACTCCCGGGCACAACACACACAGAAGTAGCGGTACTGACGGCCCACAACGGATCGAACATACCGCAACACAGATCAGTATTGCTACAATGTGTATATAAAGGTGAATGGAGGTTTGTAAAATTTTACGTGGTCACCTCGAATGCACCAATCATACTAGGGTTACCCTCCAGGCAACCCAAACAAGGATACCCCAATCAATTCAGCGAAGGAGCGGATTGGTCACTTCGCAGGGGAATACCACATTGTGCTGAAGTCCAACAACCACCCTGTCAGTCATGCCCCAAAATAATGACCCATCCACATGAGGGACGAGATCAAGGCGGAACTGGATGAAATGACTGCACAAGGGATTATCCGCAAAGTCGATGAAGGGATAATTTGTCCCTTCCTTACTTTTATCACACGAAATGAATTGAATGAACAACTGAGTAACAGGCAACAAAGAAAAGGGTTTATTGAACAGAGGATACCTATACCGTTTGGTATAGGTCGAAGAAAGAGTTGGACGGTGTCTGGTTGAGGAGGAGGGAAATGTAATGGTTCTCTGGGCTGCCCGTGGGTTTTCTTCAAGTGAAGATAGTAGTAGTCATGAGTGAGACAACGGTAGCGGGAGAAAAGGCTTTTCCGGGTTCCTCGTCGGTCGGTGCGTCCAAGCTGTGCCGAGGAGACGTCTCTGCGAGGCGGATTGAATGAAAAAGAGAGTGATTTTTCTTCTGCACCGGCTTTTATATTCAGAAGGGCAGATAACTCTGGTGTCGCTTTTCCACGCCACCTGTCGGTGAATAAGTGACACCTAACGGCCAACCGGTGAAGTTATGGATGAAAGGAGGAGGTAACTGCTACATAACCCCCTGCTTAGGCTGAAAGGCGACAGGAAATAAAAGGAAGTGTAGCAATGAGAAACAAAATATACAAAATAAGTCAATTAACAAATGTTTAAAGGGAAAAGAATGTTCTTGTACTTTCTGGTGAAAATTTTTTTTTTTTAAATTGTTCTTTACTTTTCGGTGAAAAGGTGTTTAGTTTTGAAAAATTGTTCTTTACTTTTCAGTGAAAAGTTGTGTTTTTCTGAAAAATTGTTCTTTACTTTTCAGAAAAGTTGTTTTGTTTTGAAAAATTGATTTTTGAAGAAAAATGTTTTTTACGAAAGCAGAATGAACATTTTTAAATGTTTTTAGGATTTTCCAATAAAGAAGTGTTTTCTTTTTGTGTGTCTGAAAATATTATGATAGAGTACAAAGGATCAAAAAAGCTAATTCTATATATATAGAGTCTTACAAAGCTTTTTGGGCCAATGTACTCACCGACCACTGCATGTGGTGGTGATGTGCTTGCTTTAGAATTTGTGTTTCTGTTTACTGTTGGCAGAGTTGGTGTATGCAATGTGTAAGTAAGGGGAATATGTGGCTCTAGTGTTTTAGTGTCTAAAAAGGCTCTTTTAACCCTATCTATTGATACTGTTTCTTTTTTGCCACCAATATCAAAAGTGAATAGCTTATCAGTATATGAAATTACACGATAAGGACCAGTGTAAGGTGGAGTTAGAGGGGCTTTTACAGAGTTCTTTTCTAAGAAAAACATGAGTCCACGAAGCAATGTCTTTAGGGGCCGAAGATTTTATGGTCTGTTGCCTAGGGTTCATCGGTGGGAGCTCATTAAAATAAGCTCGCAGTCTGTCTGTGTACAGAGCTGGGTCCGTTGCCATTAAATCTATCGGGGCCAGATTCTGACCCGGCAACGATAGAGGTAGTCCGTAGACAAGTTCGGCTGGAGAGTATCCGAGATCCTCTTTGATTGCAGCGCGACAGCCAAGGAGGACAATTGGTACATACTCGCTCCATTGCTGCTGATCAGGATAAGCACGCAACGCGGCTTTAAATTGGCGATGGAAGCGTTCTATCATCACATTGGAAGCTTGATGATAGCTAGTCGTACGGATACTTAAATCCCTAAAATCCTGGAAAGTTCCTGGAATAGGTGGGATTCAAACTGTCCACCACGGTCGGTGGTAATAGTTGAGGGAACTCCATAGCGCGATATCCAACCCGATATAAGGGCTCACGCTACGGATTCAGCCGAAATGTCACTTAGAGGGATGGCTTCTGGCCTCCGTGTAACACGGTCTATGCAGGTCAGGAGATAAGTAAATCCCTGACTGACAGGCCATAGTCCAACAAGATCAATATGAACATGGCTGACCCGAGCGTCTGGGGTGCTGAATGTTCCAAGGGGTGCACGGATATGCTTGAGCACATTTTACTTTTGGCAGGATACGCAGGAACGTGTCCAGGCAGTGATATCACGCCTCATATTTGGCCAGAAAAATCTAGCTTAAATCAGCTTCACTGTGGCTTTGAGTCCAGGGTGTGCCAAGTTGTGAAGGGTATCAAAAACAACCCTACGATGAGTCAGTGGAACAAAGGGGCGAGGTTAATCTGTTGAAGTGTCACACAATGATCTGTGTGTCCGAAGTGGGAACAGGCAGGTATTTGAATTTGCAAGTTGCAAACTCAGGTGACGACAGATCCAGAGTGTCCAGACATGGCTGGTCTAGAGCCATCTGTTATAGATCGATATCCGAAGGTGAAGACGGAGAATTTATAGGAAGGCGGGGCAAGGCGTCTGCTGCGGTATTCTGTTCACCAGAGATATGTCGGATATCATTAGTAAATTGCGAAACAAAATCCAAGTGGCGAGTTTCGCGAGGAGAATATTTGTCCGGCTTAGCACGCAGTGCGTATGTAAGTGGACGGTGATCGGTGTAGATCACGAATTGACGGCCCTCAAGTGAATGCTGAAAGTGTTTCACTGCGAAGTACATGGCCAGGAGTTCACGACCAAACGTGCTGTAACATTGTACTACTGGTTTCAGTTGTCTCGAAAAGTATTCGAGAGGTTGCAATTGGCCTTGGTGCTGCTGTTGCAAGCAAGGATGCTGTCGCTAGTTTCTGCTTCACTTCATTGAATGTATTCAGCTGAACCTTATTCAGTGAAATGTGCTCGTTTTTCTTCTTCCTGTTACGTAACAGGTCGGAAAGCGCAGTGTGGGATAAAACGTCTGTAATAATTTAACAGACCCAGAAAGTGTCTTAGTCTGCGAAGTGAAGTGGGTGGTTGAAGGTCTTGGAGAGCTTTAACCTTTTCAGGCAAGGGAGATATGCCTTCAGGGCTGATAATGTGGCCCAGGAAAACTAGTGACGAAGCACAGAAAACATATTTACCAGGGTTAATCCTCACCTGGTATTGCTGAAACCGTTCGAACAGTAGGCGGAGATGGATGACATGTTCCTCAGGTGAGGCACTTGCCACAAGTATGTCGTCTATGTAATTATAGACGAAGTCAAGGTCTCGCACTACTTCGTTCATGAAGCGTTGAAAGGTACTAGCCGCGTCTCGCAAACCGAAAGGCATAGTTAAAAATTCAAACGCTCCTAAAGGAGTTGTTACCGCTGTTTTGGGTATGTCGGCTGGATTGAGTGGAATCTGATGGTAAGCCTTAACTAAGTCCAGTTTGGAGAAAATCTTACAACCGTGCAGAGATGAAGCAAAGTCCTGTGTATGTGGCATTGGGTAACGATCAGGTACCGTCATGGCATTTAGTCGTCGATAGTCTCCAGTCGGATGCTAATCACCGGAACGCTTCGGCACCATATGCAAAGGGGAAGCCCATGGACTGGACGAGGGACGTATAATTCCCAGCTGCAGCATATGGTTAAATTCCGCCTTTGCCGCTTTAAGTTTTTCAACAGGCAAATGACGAGGGCGTGAGAACACAGGAGAGCCTGTGTTCTCAATATGGTGTTTTGTTGAGTGAGTGTGTTTGCTCACAACAAAACTTAGGTTAGTCAACTCCGGGTAGGAGTACAGAAGTGTCTGATATGGGTCATCGGTTGAGGCAATACAAAATACCGGGCTTATAGATGGGGTGTTTGTTTTCAAACCACAGACGGAAAGTTCCGTATTAGCATCTATCAACCGACGTGTGCGTATGTCCACTACAAGGTTAAAGTGGTTCAGAAAGTCCGAGCCCAGGATGGGGTACGGTAAATCAGTCTCTGCGTAATTCCAAGTCCAAAGAACGAGAAATTTGACCATACGTGGTAATTGGTGAATGATTGACAGCTTGCAGTGAAATTGGCGACATTGGCGGTTTCTCTTTGAGGAGCTTCAGTGGCCAAATGCTGCAAGCGGCTCCCGTATAAACCAAGCAACGTGCCTGGGAAATGGAGTCCAAAAGAAAAAGTGCACGATAGTGTAGCTTCTGTTAAGACTGTGTCGTGCTCAGGTCTCCAGCTTTTAGTTTCCCTTGTTCATAAATGAACAGGGGATTTTGCACCGCCGTGCATGAGTGCCAAAACGCCTGTGGTAGTAACACAGAGCTCGCTTGTCAGAATGGCGGCGAGTGGAGATGAGGAGGTGGTCTGGAGTCGGCGCATGTGCAGCTGCGGCTCCAGCCTGCTCAGTTTTTTCACCTCATTGGTCAGGCTGTCTATGGCATTAACTATAGCCGTACCAATTAATGGATGTGTAACATCCATTACCGTCATTGCATCCATTATATATATATATATATGAATAACAGACCAAAATAAAATCTACAGTCAATAAAGTTGGGGAAAAACATTGTCATGAAAACATTCAAAAGAGAAAAAACGAAAGACAAATTTTGTAAGCGTGTAGAAAGTTAAGAAGTTAAAACAAAATAATAAGTATGTATTTTTGAGAAGGTTCGCATGCTTTAAAGTGTAGAGTCTTCCTGGTCGTCGCTGCTCTGTATAAAACCTCGTTGCCGTATTTTGTTGTACTCTGTTGTTCAACTCAGTCTCGTGCGATTATTGTGCTTCGGGGTCACCATTTGTAATGGAAGGGATAGTTTGTCCCTTCCTTACTTTTATCACACGAAACGAATTGAATGAAAAACTGAGTAACAGGCAACAAAGAAAAGGGTTTATTGAACAGAGGATACCTATACCGTTTGGTATAGGTAGAAGAAAGAGTTAGACGGTGTCCGTGGGTTTTCTTCAAGTGAAGATAGTAGTAGTCTTTGAGTGAGACAACGGTAGCGGGAGAAAAGGCTTTTCCGGGTTACTCGTCGGTGCGTCCAAGCTGTGCCGAGGAGACGTCTCTGCGAGGCGGATTGAATGAAAAAGAGAGTGATTTTTCTTCTACACCAGCTTTTATATTCAGAAGGGCAGATAACGCTGGTGTCGCTTTTCCACGCCACCTGTCGGTGAATAAGCGACATCTAACGGCCCACCGGTGCAGTTACGGATGAAAGGAGGAGGTAACTGCTACAGGTGCGGAAGGACCCCCCCTACGTACATTCCAACGGATGTTCCCGGAATGTGTGGACAAAAATAGACAACCACTCCCGGGAACAACACACACAGAAGTAGCGGTACTGACGGCCCACAACGGATCGAACATACCGCAACACAGATCAGTATTGCTACAATGTGCATATAAAGGTGAATGGAGGTCCGTAACATTTTACGTGGTCACCTCGAATGGACCAATCATACTAGGGTTACCCTCCAGCTAATCCAAACAAGGATACCCCAATCAATTCAGCGAAGGAGCGGATTGGTCACTTCGCAGAGGAATACCACATTGTGCTGAAGTCCAACAACCACCCTGTCATTCATGCCCCCAAAAAATGTCCCATCCACATGAGGGACGAGATCAAGGCGGAACTGGATGAAATGACTGCACAAGGGATTATCCGCAAAGTCGATTAACCTACGGACTGGGTTAGCAGAATCGTATACGTATGGAAAAAACAATAGTAAACTAAGACTATGTTATTACCCTAAAGATCTAAATAAAGAGATCAGGCGTTGCCATCATAAGACTCCGACCATGGAAGAGCTAACACAGAAACTCTCGAGCGCAAAATTCTTCTCCAAACTGGATGCAAAGAATAGATACTGGTCCGTCAAGCTTGACCAACAGTTACAGCTACTGACCACATTCAATTCGCTATTTGGAAGGTATAGTTTCCAAAGAATGCCGTTTGGTTTTCTTATGTCCCAAGATGTGCTCCCGCAGAAAATGGAAAATGGAAAATGATAATAAAAAAATGTACGGGGCCCTGATACTGATCGATGATGTGATCATATATGGGAAAAACAGGGAACAACACGACCGGAACTTGCACAGGCTGATGGAAACAGCATATACCGTAGGTCTGATGTTTAACAGCAACACATGTGTAGTCGACGAAAGAAAAAGAAAATTCTTCGGTGCCATATTCGATGAAAATGGAATACACCTAGATCCAACAAAATTAGAGGAGATTAAACTACTCCCCAGCCCAACAAACGTCATGGCACCGTTTATCCCAAGACTCTCCGACCTCACAACAAACCTAAGAGATCTTCTTAAGAAGATGCCGAATACAAGTGGAGTGATATCCATCAAAAGTCACTTCTGAAGATAAAGAACATAATATGCGAAGAAATGCTAGTTAAATATGACCCTTCCAAAAAGGCCATTATACAAGTGGATGCATCATCAAGAGGCTTAGGGGCAGCTTTGCTACAAGATGGAAACCCCATAGCGTTTGCCTCAAAATCTCTAACCGGAGCAGCGTTACGCGAACATCGAGTGAGAACTCTTAGCAGTCGTGTTTGGCTGCTACTGTTTTCGAACATACATCTATGGGTGTTCGTTCCAAGTAGAGAGCGATCAAAAACACCTAGAGATGATCAACCTTAAAAACCTGACAGCAGCACCCCCTCGTCTCCAACGAAAGCTATTGCGGCTGCAGGATTACGACATGGTCCTTAAATATCGACCAGGTAGGGAGATGCTGCTGGCGGATGGATTATCAAGACTTCCCCACAAGAGGAGCAAAAAAGTAATTGATTTAGACTTGAAGGTAGACTTTGTGCACTTCTCAACCGAGAAATTAGCGAAGATCCGCCAAGCAACAAATGCTGACCCAACAGTATGCAGCCTGAAAGAAACAATTCTGCAAGGCTGGCTTGAGACTCTCAGAGAATTACACAAAGACCATACTGGTCCTATCGAGATGAACTCTCTGTTGAAAACGGCGCCTACTCAAAGGTGACCGGATACTAATCCCCGACACAACGAAAGTGGAAATACTCGAAAACATTCACTATGGTCATCAGGGAAGTGAAAAATGCAAGCTGAGAGCTAAAAGCTGTGTTTTCTGGAGTGGCATAAACAGCGACATCGATAAGATAGTCCAGCGCTGTGCCTTATGCCAAGAGCACAAGACGTCCCAGGGTGCCGAAACCCTCATGCCACATGAAATCACTATGCGACCATGGCAAATCATAGCCACTGACATTTTCAACCTCAATGGACACTACTATCTACTCATTGTGGACTATTATTCAAAATACCCTTTCATCCACAGAATCAGGGATTTCTCCAGTCAGGAAGTAATCAACCTGACCAAACAGATATTTGGGGAACAAGGAGTCCCAGAAAGACTCATCAGCGACAACGGGTCACACTACAGCTCATGTCTCTTCAAGGAATTTGCTAAGGAATGGGGTTTCGAACACATGACATCATCTCCCAGGTACCCACAGTCGAATGGCATGGCTGAGCGATGCATTCAGACAATCAAGCTAGCCATGAGAAAGGCTATGCTAAGCAGCCGAGATATAGACATGAGTCTGTTGTGTTTCTGATCAACACCCATCGACCACGTCATTCCATCCCCTGGAGAACTACTATGTGGTCGGAAGCTGATCAACAATCTCCTTGCGACATGCACAAACAACAATGCCAGAAGGGATGAAACTAGGGACCGCCTGTACCAGAGACCATCCGTGCAGAAATCATAGCATGATAAACATGTCAGCAGGTTCTTGTACATAACCAGGATACCCGAAAATGGACCCCAGCAGTCGTTACACAGGCCTGCACTTAACCGCGGTCCTACATCATAGAAACCCCAACCGGACAAGTCGTACGCAGAAACCGTAGGCACCTGATGGAAGACTCTAGTCAGGTGAACAATACACAAACCCCAATACCGAAACCCCTCAGCACAACACCAACCAATCTCCAAACACAGCGAACGCGAACAATACGCCAACCGGCATAGTCACTAGGTCTGGACGTGCCGTAAAACCCCCTCCCCCCAAAAGATTCAACCAATAGGTAGACATCACTTTCCGTAAAAAAAGAGGGATGCCACACTATGACGTAGTTCCCTCCCCATTCTTGACAATAAAGATAGGGAAACCACTTCTCAAGATGACAACCCAATAGAACCATACACGCGTGTTTATTTCTCTGTTACAGATACTAACCAAGCATGTTATATTTACAATAAATGCATCTAACATTTCCAGAAAGAGAGAGAGATAACTCGCTTGGTCCGATGATGTGGAAAAGAGAGACTAAATCCTCGTTTTGTTATATACTAACCATCTGCGTACTAACACATAAGAACTACTTAGGGGTTGAACGTCTCCATAACCTCACGAAATCAACGCACGTAAAATCTCTCCTCATCCAAGCCTTTGTTATTCTTTACCCAATAATACTTCAGAGGCTGGAAGAACGGGGAAAGAAGCTATTGGAGTAGAAGGCCTTTCAGCATCTAGTGACCTCCACTGGGAATGGATGGAACTTGGCTGAGTTCCGTGTTGTCTACGTCGACTGAGGCACTAGTGCAGCAAGTACATCAGAGAACAATCCATTGAAGTACTTGCAAAACAGGCACAAGGATGCAACATTATGGCGATGGAACAGGAGCTGAAACTGGGCGAATGGTGAGGGATCTATGAAGTAGGGGTCCTTTACTGGACCTTGTCCCAGAGGGAGAGACTAGTGGATTATGTGCCAGCCCAGATGTGGCAACAATACTCATTGCATAGGCGGATGGTGGCTTTGTAGATATATATGATAATGTCAGGTGTGAGGAGTTTACTAGCACAGTAGATGGAGCTAACCTTCTTTGCAGCAGCCTTGACAATGGTTTCACTGTATTTATTCCAATGTATGTTACCTGTGAATCTTAGGACGAAGAGCTTGAATGTCGAACTCTCTGGTAGGGTTTTATTTTCCATGTCAATCGTTGGTTGGAGAGGTTTCTTGAAGTTATTTAAGGAAAGGAGCTTTGTCTTTGCTGCATTAAAAGTTACCGTCAGTTTATGACCCCAATCCACTACAGCGTGGAGGTCATTTTCTAAGGAGTCAGCGATTACCTTGGATATGTGCACATCCGGTTTGTTTACATGACGGGAGTAGTGCATTGTGTCGTCAGCAAATATACTTTTCTCAGTTTCAATGGAATCATGGATGTCGTTTGTGAAAATCAAAAACAGTAGACGTCCAAGATTTAGTCCCTGGGGTACACCATCATTTACGTCATGTTGCTTAAATGAACGGCTGTCGAGGACAACCTGGATCATTCTTTTGGGTAGGTAGGATCTAATTATATTAAATATTTGAAAAATTATCTTAGTTATTTAAATAAATTACCAATTGTACATCTTTTAAAGTGACTCCAGAGTTCATTTGAAAACAATTTACTATTTAATCATTATAAAAGTGGAACTAATTAAATATTTAAAACAATTACGAATGCCTTATAGTAAACGCAGTAAATTTAATTATCTACCGACCTGTATACTTTTAACATGCTGAAACTGCTTTAAAGTGCTTTATTTCAATGATTTTTAAGCTGTCTTTACGATACACGGGAAAAAATATTCACTTGCCACTTTAATGTCGGGAGCTTCAATTTTGTAAATTTATAAAAACGATCGCTTACCCGACCACTAACCGTTAGTACGCAGGGGGGTAGAAACTCATACTAAATGTTAGTGGTAGAATAAGTAAACCTTTTAGGAATTTATCCCTTGCCAACAGTTAAGCGACAAGCGGTCATTTCTGTTTTCTCCTGTGTGTAAGGATTCATTCAAACGAAATAATTTTTTTAAATTAATAACTTAAAATCTGTTTCAGCACTTTGAAAGTATACAGGTCGTAGATAATTGTATTCAACTGCGTTTAGTATGAGTAATTTCTCGTTTTTTTTCGATTTCTTACTCTATTTAACTTTTATAAAATGAGTAAATACTCATTTTAAAATATTAGGGTGACTTAGGCCCTATTGAAAACTAGAGGTTTAAGAACCCAGCCCACTCCTAAAAACTTAGAAAAGTCGCTTTTATTTGCTGGAAAACAATAAAGTAAAACTTGTTTTAAAATATTGATTGTAAAGAGTGGGTGCTGAGCCCGTATTTAAAACTCGAGGGAAGTCCCGCTTCTTCCGAACGATCCCAATTTTCTGTTACCGAATTGTTCTTGCTTTGTGTCATTTTTTCCTATTCATTCACTTGTGCTATTTTTACCGATTTCATTTTACCCTCGTCTATTTTTACTGTGCAATATAGCAGGCAGCTCCACCGGTGCTGTTAGACTTGCTGCTGAAAATGTTTTACTATTGGAAAATATTTATATCACGTTCATAAAATTCATTAATAATACAAGATTATGTCCCTCATTGAACCAAAGAACACTTGATCTTACTCAGACGGGGATACATGCAAAGACCACTAAATCTGTAACCCCTGTCAATAAGTTGGTCATCTCTACATTTGTCTGTAGGCTATGGGGTACCCAGTAAAAATAGATCCAGAAACAAATAGTAAAAATGGCAGAAATTAATAAAATGACACAAAGCAAGAATAATTTGGTAATGGAAAATTATGTTCAGGAGGGGCAGGGCTGGTCTCCTTCCGCTATAATTGTAAATAAGGGCTACCTTTTTCACTATTTTAAAATTAATATTTTTAAATAGGTATTCCCTTTCATGACTTCAAGTAATACAATCGATTATACTATATTTGAGGGCTTGAATTCCTCCTCTATAGCTCCAAATAGTTATAAAGCTCGCACCTAAATCTACTTTTTAATTTCTTTGTATTATTTTAGATGAGAACCATCGCCTTAATCTCCCCAATAAACAATGAAATTCTACTTTTCATGTAATTACGTGTAAACACCCTGAAAAACATTGTGGGAAAATATTTTCATATTTAGAGTTGGGGATTAGTTTTTCATATACATATAACATAAAATGATTATCTGGTTTCTTTCCGGATAGCATTTGAACGACATGTAGCCATTTTATGTTAAATCTTATATTTAACCATGTTCTTGTTTTCTTTTGTTGGGGTATGGGCTATTGCCACCCGAAGTTATGGTTAGTTGTTGGTTTAAGCGAGCTATTTAGGAAATTGCAACGTGGACATAGGTTTAGTGCTTTGATATAAGAGAGAGTATTTATGGGAGAGGGGGTTATGAGAGTTTTTGACACTAATACTTTGGATTAGTGTGAGGGTTAATAGAAAGTTAACGTGCTGTTGCCATCCGGACCTAAGGTTAGTTGTAACATTAAATAAGTGTTGTTTTATAACCCCATTAAAAACATATTTTCCTTGGCACCCCACGCCTAAATTCTGGTTATATGCACTTAAAAAGGAAATGTGTGATTATTTTACATTACATTTATATGATAAATTAATCCAATTATTTAATATAAATTTTATTTTTTTACCAAACATTTTCAAGGTGTTCACACATAATCGCCATAATAAAGTAGAATATCCTTTTTCAGGAACCGGTGGCACTATATGTCCTTATCTACTTTGACTAAACTCATTGTAAGATTTTATCTATCTTTTTCTTTTGTGCTATTTCCCCTATTCATTCACTTATGCAATGTTTGCCTACGCCATTGTTACCGTGCCATTTTTGCCTATGTCATTGTACCGTGCCATTTTACCTATGCCATTGTTACCGTGCCATTTTTATCAATGTCATTGTTAACATGCCCTTTTTGCCTATGCTATTGTTACCGTGCCATATTTACCTATGCCATTGGTACCGTGCCATTTTTACCTATGTCATTGTTAACGTATATAATGTATTTAATCCCATTATTTAATATAAATTTTATTTTTTTACCAAACATTTTCAAGGTGTTCACACGTAACCGCCATAATAAATTAGAATCTCCTTTTTCAGGAAGGGAAGGGGACTGTATGTCCTCATCTACTTGGAATTGTAGATATAATTTTCGTTTTAAGTTGATAAACTTCTTAATGTTTTCCCTTTACATATTTTATCAAAAAATTTGATAAACTCATTGTAAGATTTTATCTATCTTTTTCCTTTGTGCTATTTTCCCTATTCATCCACTTATGCCATTTTTACCTATGCCATTGTTACCGTGCCTTTTTTACCTATGCCATTGTTACCGTGTCATTTTACCTATGCCATTGTTACCGTGCCATTTGTACTTATGCCATTGTTAACGTGATATTTTTACCTATGTCATTGTTAATGTGCCATTTTTTCATGTCATTGTTACCGTTCCATTTTTACCTATGTAATTGTTACCGTGTCATTTTACCTATGCCATTGTTACCGTGACATTTTTTCAGATGCCATTTTTACCGTGCCATTTTTACCTATGCCTATGTTACCGTGACATTTTTTCCTATCTCATTGTAACAGTGTTATTTTTTCTATGCAATTGTTAACGTGCTATTTTAAACTATGCTATTGTTACCGTGCCATTTTACCTATGCCATTTGCACCGTGCTATTTCCGGTCGCATTTTTTACGTGGGCTTTCGTTTTTCATCAAATTCATTCGTGATAATCCGCTATATTACGTCCGCATATAACCATTTTAGTCAATAGTTATCGATAAAATAGTTGAAGAAGTTATAACAGCAGCGGATATGTTTTATTAAGGGCGATTTGTGACTTTCATACTTTCGTTTTCACTCAGCAGCAAATAACGCCGTTTCTCTTATACGGATGGCCAGAAATTATAAAAATAAAACTTTCTCCACAATTAATACCAATTTCAGACCTATCCAACGAATGTATTACTTTTATTTCGTAATAAACAAATAATTAACAGAATACCGGATCTATTTTTTTAAAACTAATTTATTTGTTTTTTATTTTATTGTTTTGAACAAATAGTTGAAGAAGTTATAACAGCAGAGGATATGTTTTAAGATATTTTTGAAAAAACCTAAATTAAATTTATAACATATTAAATTCTAATTATTTCATTACGATGTTAAAAAAATAACTGAACAATTTAAATTAAAAAAATCTCACATAAAATTATGAAAAAAAAACAAAACTATTACAGTGTTTTTCTTTTATTAAATAAATAAATTTATTAAAATGTTTTAATCTATTGTTCGTTTCGTTACTTCCGGTTGATTATCTGTCTGCCCTGCCTTGAATGTGGATTATCGCTGCTGTTTTAAATGTAACTCTTCAAAATTGAAAACAAATGAATTAAATTTTTTCCTCAAGTGCACAAGTGACAAATATTTAATTGATTGAATAATATTTTCCCCTGTAATCAAAGAGATCCACACAATTGTGAAATCGCTTTGTTTTATGTCTATTTAAATTTTCTGCGAACCTTCATTTCCGGTCGCCATCTTGAATTTACACTTAAACCCGTTTTCACTCGAACGCTAACAGATCATTTTATTTTCGAAATGTTATTATCGATTCTTTAAAGCAGCTTATGAAAACGTAAGTATTACTTAAATTTCTTTGTTTTACGATTTTCTAAAAGGTATGCTATGAATTTTCTAAAAATTAAAACAAAATGTTTTTTGTTTTTTTAATTCATATTAATTTGAGACTTTTCTATCATCATATTCGGTTTAAACAAACAAAAAAAAAGACGTGCCGAGAATCATAAACTCATTGATAGTGACCCATGTAAAACTTCGGTTATAGTTGAAGTAAATATTCAGATACAATTAACTGTTTGAAGTGAAATGAAAAGCCTGTGAAAAGTGTTCCTTCGCATTATACTTTTAGTAATTATGCTATGATAATAATACATTTCATTAATAATTTAGATGTTTGCAAGAAAAAAAAAAAATGCTATAATAATAATAATTTGCTTAATTCTTTTTTAAAATGTTTTCACAAATTGTTTTTATTTATTTAATGTATTTATAAACTCTTTTCGTTAAATACATTCTTGGCCCTAAAAAACCAAGTGTGGATTGTAAGATTTTTCTGTGGAGTTGTTATTATCACTTTTACTTAGCCCAAAACGATAATTTTTATTATCGTCATCGATTTTTTTATTGGCAAATAGTAGCTTATTTCACAGTGAATTAAAACACTTCAAGTTTAGAAAAATACAAACCCGATATCTATTAAAAATAGAAAAAAGTCTAAATGAGATAAGTAAAAATAATGCCCCATTCCCAGGTTTTTGACTCAAAATTAAAACCCCAATCTGTTATATGTCTCGATTTAGCGCAAACTTGCCAGGAAGTGACTGCTCATTTTATGCTTTATTCATATAAGAAAAGTGATCTCCCACTCTAAAATCTAAAAGAGAATTTTTTTTTACTTCCATTTTGCATATATTTCTTCAGGCCTTTTTACATGTAATCGCCCCCCCCCCCCCCCGCCGCCACAAATAGAATCTGAATCTTTTTAGGGATTAAAAACTACGACGGGTGTGATAATAAAAATGTACCCAAACATTGTTTCGTTTGCAAAAATGAAAGTTATATTTCTATGATTTGTAAAACAGAATATATTATTATTATGCGTAGGTTACAAAAGATTCCCAGACAAAAACTCACCGGGCAAAAGTTTAAAATCAGACAAAAGTCAATCATAATAAAATAAATGAAGTTTTACAAAAATATGAAACAATTATATTTTTACATTAAATTTGAGATAATTAGTATTAATTTTTGCAAATTTTTTTTGTTGTTGTTGTTTTGTTTCACATTTTAATTTCATTGAAAATTATGTGAGATTTCCTAACGAGATATTTTATGTGTGAAATTAATGCTCAGAGTTTACTTTTTCAGTTAAAATGTTTGTTTTTAAGGTATGATACAATGGTTATATTCAAGACGATAACTGTTACAAATTTCGACCTGTGTTACAGCAAAAATAATCCCCATTTTATTTTTGCCTGTTTTTATTTTTTTATTTTTTTCAAATAATAATTTATTTTCAACAAATTATTTACTTATTAATCATGATTTTTTTACAATTTTACAAACAATACATAAAACGCATGGAAATATATTACAAAATGTTCAATTTTGTTATTAGTATAACAAATTAAACATCATAATAATGACGTATTGTCGTTTGTCTTCTGGTGGTTTTTGAAAATGATTCTTTTCAACAAATTGTTTGATATTATCAACAAATAATAACATCAAATGAGATTTTGAAAGTTAAACTGAAAATTTAAAAATCGTAATAATGGAACTGGGCAAAAATATAAAAAGGGCTTATTTTGTTGTAACGCCCATCGAAATGTGTGACGTCACATAAGTTCGCCATAACTCCATTATTATCTTTAATTAAACATCTGACATTTTTAAGAAGTAAAAATATTTTGACCATCATAAATTTGGCAGACTTTGACTTTCATTTTAATACAATTTTTTGCTAAAACAAAGTGAAATAGGAAAGATAATCCAATGATTTCTACACAACAATTGTTTTGTGGGGTTTACTAGAAGAGAGAGCTAATCTTAGCAGAGATAACTTTGGAATTTAAATACAGTATGATCATGTTGACACACTTATTCTGGACTGATCACGAAAAGTTAAGTGACGTTGAGCCTGGCCAGAAGAAGTTGAGTACCCATTTGGGAATAGCCGGCACTATATATCGGAGGAGCGACATCTTCCAGCGAAATATACTGTCATGAAGATGTATTTTACATGTATAACCTGTTAATCAATAGATGTGGACAGAGTGGAATAAACCCCTTTCCGTGGGTGAAGTTTTGAATCATGTGTGTATGCTTTGTGGAGAAAGTATGGTACCGGTTTTTGATTGTTAAATAGTAAACTGTCAGTGATGGGTGCAACATATGCCTCATTTATCTACATGTTTATATTACCTACGGATGCGTTAGTCCAATCATGTGTGGACTGACCAAAGTTGCATCAAAAAACGTCTAATCATATAATACGTTTGACATATAATATGCTTGTCTCGGGACAACAAGATGTTTGGGTTATGGTCACTTGCCAGGACATTCTTTTGTACTTGCATCCGTGGAGAATTTTTCTGGGTGTTCGTGATATTCTTGTTTTATGACATACACCTTGATTTGGTTGTGGCTAATTTGTTTGATATTGTTATTCATCAACCGTCATCAGTGTGGGGACTTATTTCTGTTCCAAGTCTTCCATTTTTATTTTCTGGAACGATCATCGATAGTCCGTTAGATAATATGACAAAGTACTCTAGAGATTAAGTGTTGTGTTACTCGTCGGTTCTAGATTTGACCGTATATAGATTCGTTAGGATTGGGAACTCTTACAATATTATAGTGTGAAACTGCATCATTTGAACACATTAGCCGTAACTATCTTTATTCGGGCAATTTGGGTGCGAGAGGTATAGGAAGTCCTATTTCTGAGTGCCAGCTTACAGTTGATCATGTGTTCAATGGTCGGTTTTTGATGCAAATTGAAATGATAAAAAAGTTTTAAAAGTTGTTATCCGTTCCTGAATCCATATTTTGTCTCAGATGAATAAACAAAACACCATGAAATACCAACAATAATATGTTATCGTTTTGAATAGATAAACTTTTCGTGATGGAAATAAATTAAAATATCTAAAATTTTTGACATGGAAAGCAAGCATGCATGGCTTGGAATGAACAAGATCTCTGTGAATAAAAACTATTCAAGATATACTTATCTTTTGAAAGAGATGTGAGCTTGTCACTGAGGAATTAATATTTCTACAATTTAAAAGTCATCAAATGTTTAATAAAATGGTTGAGATTTTGAAAAAGGCAATGGTTCGCAAAATCGAGAGAGAAATCTCAACTAGATAAAAATGCTGGTTCTCTGATAGAGTTTACAATACAATGTTTGAAAACATCTTTTTCAAGGGTTGATTTCTACTTTTGGTTTAGACGATACTGAGCGAATCTGATTACTTTGAGAATAGATAATAGGCCGACTCTCAATAGGGGGCTTCATTGCACTAAATTACTCACCCTTTCTGGGGGCTGAATAAAAAACCTAAATTCATTTAAGCTGAGAATGTATATAAGAGAAAATCGGACGGCTTTTCTCATGGGCCTTGAGCATCAGGTAATATAACCATCAACATTCCTTCATTTCGTCTTTTCATTTCTTTTACGAATAGATATAGAATTGTATCCTTTATGTCTCAACTATTGTGGCGTTTGTTATTTTAAAAGCTTTTATTATTGGAAATCTATAGTCTTTTCACCAAGGTGTTAAGAAAGACGTTTGATGGACTATTCCAGATTTTAAAACAAGGAGCGTTGGTTTAGAATTTTCCATGTCTATGATAAAACCGTTGGTTTAGAATTTTCCATGTCTATGATAAAACAGTTGGTTTAGAATTTCCCATGTCTATGATAAAACAGTTGGTTTAGAATTTTCCATGTCTATGATAAAACAGTTGGTTTTCAAGCCAGAATAATGTGAATATTAATTATTTATCATTGAAAATGAACGACAACATATTTCGTTTTTTAAAATTGATTGCATTAAAGTATAAAGAATGTAAAAATGTTTTGATAACATATTTTCTTTATTTACAGATTGAAACTATTATAGAAAAGGACGGTTGTTTTCAGTTCCATAAGAATTAAAAAAAGTCTGCATCAATAAATAACTGCCATCTTATTTTTCTGTATGTACGTTTATCAATATTTTCAAGGAATTCCTGTTTAAGAAACAATATAAAGGCAGGTTGGATAGAAATCTTTTATTTTGTAAAATGTGTAAATCAATATTGTTGCCATAATCTGCTTTGACAAGACATGAGCGGGTGAATGTCTTGTATCTTATAGAATGCTTAATCTTCAGAAAAATATCGATACTAACTCATTTAATGCATATTAGACTCATCAATCTTGATGTCTGAAAGGAAAAATACAAAAGAATGGTGAATGCATATACTTGTCAACTACGTAAAACTGAATTTTCAGTGAGTTCTATTTTCAAAAGAAATCAAAATGATTTGCATGTGTAAAATAATATTATTGAATATTTTGTTGATTTGTATGTTCAGAGTCCTCATCTGAAAAATCATATGTAAGTACGCAAAAGTTAAACCCTACCATTATAACGTTTATGAATTTGTATATTCACATAGTTTAAATCTAAAAATTCACATGTGAATACACACCGGTTAGATGTCTCAAGTACGAACACTAAGCTCGATACTCTAACAAGACTAGATGAGTTCTTGTTCTAGAATCCGGTAAGACAAAAAGACCACAAGAAAAATATACTGTATCTCATATAGAGATCTAGTGTTAGTCCCAGGAGTGGCCACTTGTTTTCTGAGACGTTACACTGAAGTAAAATGAACAAAAATGAGATAAGACACTCTTGCAAAGTTTGTGGAACTGCATTTTCATGGCGTCCCAATCTGTCAGCACACATGCGAATACACACAGGTGAAAAACCTTATTCTTGTAAAATATGTGGTACTGCATTTTCACATGATACAAGTTTGAAACGGCACATGCGAATTCATACAGGTGAGAAACCCTATTCTTGTAAAGTTTGTGGTACTGCCTTTTCAGACGATAAAAGTTTGAAACAGCACATGCGAATACACACAAGTGAAAAACCCTATTCTTGCAAAGTTTGTGGAACTGCATTTTCACAGCATTCTACTCTGAAAACTCACATGCGAATACACACAGGTGAAAAACCCTATTCTTGTAAAATTTGTGGTACTGCATTTTCACATAATACCAAAATAACAAAGCACATGCGAATACACACAGGTGAGAAACCCTATTCTTGTAAGGTTTGTGGTACTGGATTTTCACATGATACAAGTTTGAAACGGCACATGCGAATACACACAGGTGAAAAACCCTACCCTTGCAAAGTTTGCAGTACTTCATTTTCACGCGAGTCAAGTTTGAAACAGCACATGCGAATACATACAGGTGAGAAACCCTATTCTTGCAAAGTTTGTGGCACTGCATTTTCACGTGATACAAGTTTGAAACAGCACATGCGAATACATACAGGTGAGAAACCCTATTCTTGCAAAGTTTGTGGTACTGCATTTTCACGGCATCCTAATCTGACAAAACACATGCGAATACACACAGGTGAGAAACCCTATTCTTGTAAAGTTTGTGGTACTGCATTTTCACACGATAAAAGTTGGAAACAGCACATGCGAATACATACAGGTGAAAAACCCTATTCTTGCAAAGTTTGTGGTGCTGCATTTTCACGCAATACAAGTTTGAAACAGCACATGCGAATACACACAGATGAGAAACTTTATTCTTGTGAAGATTGTGGTATTGCATTTTCACATGATACAAGTTTGAAACGGCACATGCAGATACACACAAGTGAAAAACCCTATTCTTGCAAAGTTTGTGGAACTGCATTTTCACAGCATTCTACTCTGAAAACTCACATGCGAATACACACAGGTGAAAAACCCTATTCTTGTAAAATTTGTGGTACTGCATTTTCACATAATCCCAATCTGACAAAGCACATGCGAATACACACAGGTGAGAAACCCTATTCTTGTAATGTTTGTGGTACTGGATTTTCACATGATACAAGTTTGAAACGGCACATGCGAATACACACAGGTGAAAAACCCTACCCTTGCAAAGTTTGCAGTACTTCATTTTCACGCGAGTCAAGTTTGAAACAGCACATGCGAATACATACAGGTGAGAACTTGAATGCCTACTAGACACTGTCCTCGAGTGTCTAAGGTCTCTCTGTACAGGGGTTTGTCAGAAACGCTGACATGAGGACACTTCCCATCTGAAGTAAACCCTGACCAAATATTCAAATTAAAATGAAAATGAAAATAAAACAAAATACTACAAACTGGCAGGATGTCGCCCAGAATAAAAAGATCCCCTCAGAACGGCTACGCACTGGGTCATATGAGGAAAATAACGGTGCACCTTCTTCTAGTGATGTTACCACAAGCAACACCACTCAACTGGACACTCTACCAGACCAGCCCAATTCTGGTCCTGGAATCCGGCAAAACCAAAAAATGACCACCAGAAAAAGAAATTATACTCAAGTCAAGTGGTCAATTGAGGAGAAGAAAATTATTCTCCACTGCTTCGCTTATTCAAGGTATGAGAAGTAGGGAAGAAAGAAAAAAGATATATTCGAGGCTCAAATAAGAACGTCTGCACTACCGAGGGAAAAACTAACCAAAACTACTACTAAAAATCTGCTTTCGATTGTATCACAGATATATAAATATCTCCCAAAAGATGAGAAAGATACAATCGAAGCAGAAGCTGTTGGTGAAGCGATCATTGAGTTCACAAAGACAAACAGAAGTGGATTTGCCCAAAGCCTATGGAGCAGGGAGGAAAAATGGGTGCTTATATGGGCAATGGAGTATGCAAAAACAAAGCATCAAAGACTACCAGAAAGATGCAAGGAATGGCAAAAGATTTTCAAACACCACTGCCCAAGCAAGAAGGACATTGTGAAGGAAAAACTCACATGTCAAGAGTCCAATTTCTTGAAAAGCAATGCCTTCTCCACGGACCAAATTTCCAAGATGAAAGTAGATATCCGTAAGATGGATGAAGATAAGCTTTGCCCAATCAGCAACCCCTTGCCTGTGCCGGGGTATTGTGAGGCCCAATCAAAGGGCAGTAGAACAGGATCTCCACTGACCCAGTTACCTGACATAAAAACACCGAGCCCAAGCCTAGCACCAACAAAGCAGATGCGTCCCAAAGAAAGCACACCACTAAACAATGTGCCTTCATTTCAAGGGTCGCCCTCTACAGGCATGTGTGAAGATGACGAACACCACGCTGGGCAAAAGAGCCAACACAATGCCCTGCCTGAACAAGAGACACTGGATACAGACCAGATGGAACTGGAGGAAGAGTTGGCAAACATGGTAGAAATAACACGAGACCTGGCTGTTGGAGATCGACCAAGACTGGTAAAAATCAACAGTAATAAAGCCTTCAAGACCCTTGCCACAAGGGTTAATGATGCCCTTACAAGGATCGTACCAACAAATGCATCTCTAAGTGAGTTAAACCATGCAACTTTTGGGGCAGCATGGTTCATGCAATCCAAACTTTTACCCGAACACCAAGATAGAAAAAAAGAGGGAAACTTGAAGAGCAAAGCTTATGAGCCAGCCTGGAAGAGAAAACTCCAACAAAAGATTGATAATTTGAGAAAAGAAACCGCTCAAATATCTACCTTTCTGACAGGTAAACACCCAGGCGAAAAATTGAAAAAGAAGGTGAAGAAACTTAAAACCAAGTATTCCCTTCAAAACCCACCGCAGCTTAGAGCTAAGATAGCAGAAAATCAAGCTGAAATAAAAGCCTTAGCTGCACAAATAAAAAACAAAACAAAAAAATATGAGTCAAAAAGAATAAATCAACTCTTTGCGACTAATCCTAGGATGGTGTATCGGAGCCTCATATGAGACGAAATAAAAGTCTGCCCTCCACCTACCCAAGAAGAAGTTGAAAACTACTGGAGGCTACTCTATGAGGACCCCAAACAACACCAGAAAAAAGAATGGATCAACACCATTAAAGAGGACAACAAGGAGAAACCAAAGATGCCAGTCCTGGAAATTACCAAAGAAGTTGTCTGCAGGAAAGTAGCCCAATATAGTAATTTCAAGACCCCAGGAATTGACAACATCCCAAATTTCTGGCTGAAAAAACTGACAGCACTTCATCATCACTATGCCAAGGCATTCAATAGAATCATCACTGGTGATGAGGAGCCACCGGAATGGCTTACTGTAGGCAACACGTCCCTTATTCCCAAAAGTGAGGAGACCCATTTGGTTAACAAATACAGGCCTATCTGCTGCCTAACTACAACCTACAAGCTGCTAACAGGGATTATTGCTGATGCAACATATGAACATCTAGCTGCCGGCGACTACCTTGAAAGTGAGCAGAAGGGATGTACCAAAAAAAGACTTGGCACAAAAGACCAACTCCTTGTAAACAGAACCATCCTGGAGGACTGTAAAAAGAGGCAGAGAAACCTCTCAATGGCCTGGATTGATTACAAAAAGGCCTTTGATAGTATACCTCACTCCTGGATACTCCGCTGTTTGGACTTGTACAATGTCCATGAAGATATTAGGTCATTCCTCCAAATGCAAATGACCAGGTGGCGTACATCAATCACGCTTCACCATATGGAAGGAAAAATTCAGACTCCAAACGTTAAGATTCAGAGAGGAATGTTCCAAGGCGACAGCCTCTCACCGCTTCTTTTTTGCCTCACAATGGATCCACTGAGTAAGCTGCTTAAACGATCCAATGCTGGATACAACCTTAGCCGAGGCAGAAAGAAGGATGAAGATAAAAAAATAAATCATCTCCTCTTTATGGACGATCTCAAACTCTATGCAGAATCTGAGAAACAACTAGTCTCTCTGATAGAAATTGTAAAAAATTACACAGAAGACATCTGCATGGAGTTTGGATTCGAAAAATGCGCTAAATGCACAATAAAGAAAGGGAAAAAGACAGCATCAGAACATCTTAATATTAACACTGGCTCTATTGAAGACCTAGGAGAAGATGCTGTCTATAAATACCTTGGAGTAGAAGAGAATGAGACGCTAGAGCACGGAAAGATGAGAGAGAAGGTACAGAGAGAATATACTAAGCGCCTGAAAAAAATCCTCACATCTGAATACTCATCAAAAAATAAAATAACTGCCATAAACAAACTGGCAATACCTGTCGTCTCCTACGGGTTCGGCATTATCGATTGGCCACAAGGCTACATCAACAAACTAGACACAAAAACTCGGAAAATGCTTGCCTTAAATAAAGTCATTTACCGACATCAGTGTATGGACAGACTTTACTTACCGCGAAGAGAAGGTGGTCTGGGCCTCATTGAGATCAATCATGCTTACCGAGCCTCAATGGTCAGTGTGGGACAATATATAAAGAGCTCCTGTGATCAAAAAATGAGAATGGTGAATGAACATCACACCAAATACCTTCCTCAGCAGACCTCAACAACAAAACTAGCCGATAATTTCAGTGGAAACACACTGGAGAACACTAGCGAAGATGATAACAACCCAGCAACCCTGATCGCGCGCAAGAAGAGGGAGGAGTACACGAAAAAGGAGCTGAAGACCAGACTAGAAGGATGGCGAAATAATAAAAGAGCAGGAAAGTTCATTGAAGAACTCAACCAGAGCTATATCGACAAGGAGGCTTCACTACAATGGCTCAAGAGTGGCAACTTCCCGTTCGATGAGGAACGGATATTAATAGCAGCACAAGACCAAGGCCTACTTACTAATGGATTTAAGAAAATGGCGGGTCTACAAAAAACTGACCAGTGCAGGTTCTGCCACTCTGCCATCGAAAGTCCAAGCCACCTAATGTCTGGATGCAAGATCCTTTTGGCTGATGGCCATTACACTGCCCGCCACAACAGAGTATGTAAATACGTACATTGGAAGATCTTCGGAGAGATGCAGCTAGAAAGATCACTGAACATCTGGGAACATGAACCCCCACCCATAACATCGAATGGAAAAGTGACAGTGTTCTATGATAAAGACATACAGGCGGGCAGATACATAAAAGACAAGGCCATCAAACCAGACATTGTCATCTGGAACAAACCAGATAAAACTGCTCTCATCATTGATGTAACCGTCCCAAATGACTACGGTCTCAATAGAGCCGAACGGGAAAAAATAACAAAATACCAAGATCTCAAAAATGATCTAAAAATAACATGGTCCCTCGATGAAATAAACATCATACCGGTTGTAGTGGGGGCAACTGGTCTGGTGAAAAAAAATCTAAGTAAATACTTAGAAACAATCCCCGGAAAACCAAATTGTAGGGAAGTACAGATAGCAGCCCTAAAAGGAACCACATCTATCCTTAAGAGAGCCCTCGGATATAAATTTTACTCATAGGGAAATCAAGTGTTAGCCTCAAGAGTAGGCCCCTTGATCTCTTTAGATAAATTAAATTAAAATGGAAAAAAAAAGTGAGAAACCCTATTCTTGTATAGTTTGTGGTACTGCATTTTCATGCGATGCAAGTTTGAAACGGCACATGCAAATACATAATTTCAGTCAGCATAGGAGCCACTGGATTCATGAAGAAGAACTTGAAAAAGTATTTTGCAAGTATACCCGGTGAACTAAGTGCAAGAGAAATCCAAACAACTGCACTCAAGGGAACAACCAGAATCTTGAAAAGAGCTCTCGGTTTGAGTCTGTAAATAGCGGGTAATGCTATGGCATTGGGAAGAATGCCCCATCCCTAGCAAATGAATGAGAAAAAAAAGTGAGAAACTCTATTCTTGTGAAGTTTGTGGTACTGCATTTTCACACGATACGAGTTTGAAGCAGCACATGCGAATACACACAGGTGAAAACCCCTATTCTTGTAAAGTTTGTGGAACTGCATTTTCACATCATCCCCATCTGTAAAATTACATGCGAATACACACAGGTGAGAAACCCTATTCTTGTAAAGTTTGTAGAACTAAATTTTCATTCAGTTCTACTTTGAAAAAGCACATACAAATACACACAGGTGAGGTGACAACCTGACATGAGGATACTTACCTTTACAAGTAAACCTAGACCAAATATTCAAAATTACATAGTATCCGCAGCACAAATAAGATCCCCTCAGCACGGCTATACACTTGCTCATACGAGGAATAGTGCATCTTCTAGTGACGTAAGCTCAACTAACACCAAGTAGCTGGATACTCCACCAGGCTAGATGAATTCTTGTCCTGGAATAAAGTAAGACCAACATACCACAAGAAAGATATACTATGACATACTTGACTGGTCAGTTGGGGAAAGAATACATTCATTATTCTTAACCTTTTTACTAACTCAATGTTTGAGAAATAAAGGAGAATTTTAATAGAATATTCGGGTATCTATGTATCTCATATAGAGATCAAGTGTTAGCACCAGGAAGGGACCCCTTGATTTCTGAGAACTTCGACTGAAGTAAAATTAAACATTCAGTGAGAAACCCTATTCTTGTAAAGTTTGTGGAACTACATTTTACATCGTGCCTGTTTGAAAAAGCACATGCTAATACACAGGTGAGAAACCCACTTGTAAAGTTTGTGGTACTGCATTTTCACAGAGTGTCAGTCTGAAAAGCCACATAAGAATGCACACATTAACGAAAATGGCTGGCCTACAAAAAACTGACCAGTGCAGGTTCTGCCATTGAAAGTCCAAGCCATCTAATGTCTGGATGCAAGATCCTTTTGGCTGATGGCCATTACACTGCCCGCCCCAACAAAGTATGTAAAATAGCTACATTGGAAGATGTGCGGAGAGATGCAGCTTGAAAGATCACTGAATATCTGGGAACATGAACCCCCACCCATAATATCGAATGGAAAAGTGACAGTGTTCTATGATAAAGACATACAGGCAGGCAGATACATAAAAACAAAGCAATCAAACCAGACATTGTCATCTGGAACAAACGAGAAAAAACTGCTCTCATCATTGATTTAGCCGTCCGAAATGACTGGCCTCAATAGAGCCGAACAGGAAAAAATACCAAGATCTCAAAAATGATTTTAAAATAACATGGTCCATCGATAAATAAACATCATACCGGTTGTAGTGGGGGTCACTGGACTAGTGAAAAAAATATAAGAAAATACTTAGAAATACTTAGTGTGCCAATCTTAAAATTCACATGCGAAAACACAGGTGAGAACAAGGATTCAATTCAACATGCCAAGATGAGAGAAGAAAACGATTCAATTCAACATGCCAAGATGAGAAAAAACGATTCAATTCAACATGCAAAGATCAGAGAAAAACGATTCAATTCAACATGCCAAGATCAAAGAAAAACGATTCAATTCAACATGCCAAGATAAGAGAAAAACGATTCAATTCAACATGCCAAGATAAGAGAAAAACGATTCAATTCAACATGCTAAGATCAGTAAAAAACGATTCAATTCAACATGCCAAGATAAGAGAAAAACGATTCAATTCAACATGTCAAGATCAGAGAAAAACGATTCAATTCAACATGCCAAGATCAGAGAGAAAACGATTCAATTCAACATGCAAAGATCAGAGAAGAATTGGTAGAGAATATATACGCTGTGTTAGTAAAAATTTTAAAACACAGCTTACAAACAAAAATTAGCTATGCCAGTGATAACATACAGCTTTGGGATTATTGATTGCCCACAAAAGGAATGAATAAACTTGACACTTAAACGAGAAAAATGTTGACAATGTACATAGTAGTGTACAGGAACCAGTGTCTACTAAGGCTGTGTCTGCCAAGAGGAACAGAGTTTATGGGTCTCTCAGAAATTGAACATCAACATCGAGCCACTACCCAAACCTTATGATGGTATGCCAACATCAAGAAACCATAGCAAGCAGAACAACCTCTATCACAAAACTGACCAAACATTCTCGACATGACTGTCTTACAAATGAGGCAGAAACAAACAACAATCCTGCCACAGAAATAGCTCGTCAAAGCCGTCAGAAATACACCAAGACCTTCCATTCCAGAAAACTGGAAGAATGGGCACCCCAACAACGTGCTAAGTATTTCCTATGTGAATTATCCCAGGAATATATAGATAAGGAAAGCTCTGTAGACTGACTGAAAAGAGGATCTCTCCATTATGATCAGGAGAGATTGATAATGACTTATCAAGATCAAGGTCTGATGACCAATACTTTAAAAAAGATAAGTGGTCTCAGCAACAATAACAAGTGCAGGTTCTGTAACACAGAAGTAGAGAGTGTGAGCCACCTGACATCCAGTTGTATGGGTCTCTTATGGAGGGGGGGTTATTATACAATGCAACACAACGGAGTGTGTAAATATCTTCACTGGACTATTTGTAAAAAGTTGAATATCCAGTGTAGCAGCAAGTCCTGTGAGCATATACAAGAAAGAACAGTTGGAAATAATTTATACACCATCTACTATGACTATGCAATCCCTACAGCTATATATCAAGAAAATGGAGCTGTTAAACCTGACATTATTTTAGCTTCATTTAGAAATTGTATTTATTGTGATTTGTTCATATCTTCTACAGTGGTTACTATTGTGCAATAGTGCAGGTCTTGGCTTTCTGTAACCATCATCAATAGTCCGAGCCCTGCACATTAGATAATGTGACAGAGTACATTGTGTTGTAGAGATTAAGTGTTATATTATTTGGCATTTCTTGACTGGAACATATATCGATCTGTGAGAGTTGTAGACTCTGCCAATATTAGAGTGTGCAACATGCATCACTTGAATAAATTGGTCATAACCATCTTAATATTGTCAATTTGTGTGCGGGGTATATTAAGTCCTATTGATGAGTGTAAACTTACAGTGGTCAGTTTTTTCAGACTTTGAGAATAGATAAGAAGTCGACTCTAAAACAAATTTACCCTTACTAGTGGCAGAATCATACCCACATTTATATTAGCTGAGAATGTATATAAGAGAAAAGCGGACGGCTTTTCTTATGAGCTCAGAGTACCAGGTAACATAACATTTCACATTACTCATTTCGTCTTTTCTTCTTTTTTGTCAAAGTGATATGAGGATATCGGTTTGATAAGAACATTTCTTGTACGTCTCAACTTGCTATTTTAAAAGGTATTTTAGTTGGAAATCTATTGTTTTTTAACCAAGGTGTTAAGAAAGATTTTGATTGATAATTCCATATTTTTCAACAGAGGTTGGTTTAGAATTTTCCATGTCTGTGATAAAATGTTATGGTAAAATTAGCCGAAATTAGTAAATAGAAAAATGACACAAAGCAAAAATTATTTGAAAGTTTTTTTATTATATTTTCATAAATTTAAAGTACGGATGATCAGAATTTTTTAAAAAATTCATATTAATTTGAGACTTGACAAATGCATTGTATTAATAATGTTAGTGTCGGAAATAAATACAAAATTATGATTTTGTCACTTGTTCAAAAATAAAAATTGTATTTTTATTATAATAAAATAAGTTGTTAGCAAAACAAATTATGAAATATTTGTTTTGATTTTTTAATGACAATATAATACAAATCTTTAATAACAAAATGTCTTCTTTTTATTGATATAACCAAAGTTTTGAAATGTCTTTTATTTAATGAAACATTAACATAATATATGTTTTGATTTTTTATGAAAATATAATAAAATAGCTTAGTATTTTAATAGTAATTTTTAAAGCAAATGTCTTTTGTATTTTGTGAAACAGCAACATAATTTAAAGTATTTAAAAAGAATAATGAAAACGTATAGAATAAAAAATATTGCCGAAATAATTTTGTTTCATTCGCCGTCACCAGATACATTCTTGAAGCTAGAGTTTGAAGTTGTCAGCGCTCGTCTCTTGCATTGCTCGTAATTTATTCTTTTCCGCTGTTATGTTTTAACAGGTGACAAAATCATATCTTTGTATTTATTTCAAACACTTACATTATTAATGAAAATGTGTTTGTCAAGTCTCAAATTAATATGAATTAAAATAATTTTTATCATTTCTGATCATCCGTACTTATTTAGTGCAGGGTAAACCGGAAGTCAGCACATTAGTGTAATCTTCTTTAATATAGATTTTTTTTTAAAGTTTGATTTTTATCATTTTATAACTATTGGCACTAGGACTTTGGATTAGTGGGAGGGTTAAAGGAGAGTTAAAGTGTTGTTGTCACCCAGACCTAAGGTTAGTGGTAATGTTAAAGGAGGGTTGTTTTTATAACCCCCCATTAAAACACACAATATATTTTCCGTAACACTCCTACGCCTAAATTCGTATTATATGCACTTAAAAAGAAAAAGTGTGATCATCTTACATCAAATTTATATGAGAAATTAATCTCCCTATTGTAAATTTGATTTTTACACTAAAGGTTTTCAGGATTTTCACACATAGCCGCCTAAATAAAGTATAATCTATTTTCTGACGAAGAGCGGGGGGGTGAATGCATATTTTAGTATTAATACACATTTTCTTTACGAATATGTATGTTAAAAATACATTCATTTGAGTATTTGTAAAAAGGAAAACATTCTCTGACGTTTATTTATTTAATTTATTTCATATTTATAAAAAAATATTTTCATTATTATTTATGTAAATAAACATTTTAATAACAGAACAAAACTTTCCTGATTTTCATATGTTTAAAATACACAATACAGTTCTAGGAGGTCCACCCTCCCAGTCTTTGCCTGACTACCTTTTAGAAGGGGTTAGTTTATTGCTAATCGACTGTGGCATGCCTACTGGGTAATGCCGACGAGTCTGCCCAGGCATTATTTGTAGCTCAGAGCGCTCTTCCATTACAGTCTGGGTTTTTAATCCTTCTTTCCGTCCTTGTAAGCGCTGTGGGAGGGAGATGAAAAAATATTTTTTTTTTTAAATACACAAAACACAAAGGATTGAATACCAACGTACACCGTTGATTGCAGACAACATTCTTAGGCGGAAGTGGCAAAACCCGGATGTTATCCCTTACATTCAAATATTCTAATGATTAAGGAATATTCCAGCGGCTCATAGTTCAGCTTCATGCAGCGCCTGCTCCAGCTCCTTACAGAAACACCTGTTCTGATCCTTCCAGCGGCTCCTGCTTCAGCTTCCTACAGTGTCTTCTTCAGTGGCTCCTTCTCCAGTTATTCGAAGCAACGCCTGCTTTAGCTCCTTATAGCAGCACTTGCTCCAGCTTCTTCAGTGGCTTCTTTCAGTACTCTCTTGCCCCAGCATTCTTCAGCAATATCTTCTTCTCTAGTTCACTCCTGCTCCAGCTCACTCATTCTAGCAACGCCTGACCCAGCTCTCTCCATCGGCTCCTGTTTCAGCTTCCAGCAACGCCTTCTCCAGTTGTTTATAGTGACTCTTGCTTCAGTTTCCTGCAGCGTGTGCTACAGAACCTTTCAGCAACGACTGCTTCAGCTACATCTAGCGGCACATGTTCCAGCTCCCTGCAGTGTCTGCTCCAGCTTCTTCAGCGGCTCCTTCCAGCAGCTTTTGTCCCAGCAATCCTAATACTCCAGCTAACTCCTGTTTCGGCTAACTCCTGCAGGAGTCAACATGAAAAAAAAACACAGTAGAGAACCTTGAAAATAGCAGTTCATTTCACGTAGTTCGACGTCTCCTTAGGCGACAGCTAGCACCAACCAGTGTGATGTCGGCAGAAAAACGAGACTTAATAGAAAGGCCTTTTCTTTACGAAGGCCACGGTTATACCTCACCCCCGCCCTAATGGTGACCTTGATGTTTAACCTTTGCCACACGTTTGTGGATTGTAGTTGATCTGCCATAAAGTCTGTTTCGTAAATGAATAATAGTTACAGAGCATGTTTTTCCTGAAGCCACTTAGTTTCATATGATTTTGTGGGAGTGTCGGACCTAAATGACCTTCATATTTAACCTTTGCCATACGTTTGTGGATTCTAGTTGATCTGCCATAAAGTCTGTTTCGTAAATGAATAATAGTTACAGAGCATGTTTTTCCTGAAGCCACTTAGTTTCATATGATTTTGTGGGAGTGTCGGACCTAAATGACCTTCATATTTAACCTTTGCCATACGTTTGTGGATTCTAGTTGATCTGCCATAAAGTCTGTTTCGTAAATGAATAATAGTTACAGAGCATGTTTTTCCTGAAGCCCCTTAGTTTCATATAATTTTGTGCGAGTGTCGGACCTAAATGACCTTCATATTTAATCTTTGCCATACGTTTGTGGATTGCAGAAAACAACGGAAGCAATTGCAAAGATTTTAAGATGGAATAAATTAACCATGTTCTATTTTGATACGCTTTTTCATAAGTAATCGTTAGAATATTTTAAATATGGTGCAATTGACCTAAACGCAATATTTTAAATAAAATATACTTATAAATATTGAATTAAATAATGCAATGCTAATAATAAATGTTATTATTATTTTTCAGTAATATTGTAATTATGACTAAAATTATATTTTTAATTTAGTTTTTTTTTCTACTTTTATTTTTCTGTTTTTCTATTTTTGTTTAGAATTAAAAGAAAAATATATTGCACACGTTTGAATTTATTTATTTTGTCTCGCGTCATCTTGTATTTTAATTACAGAAATTTATTACACTATTTATGTGAAAAAGGCGTTTGAAAACGGCATATAAATTGTTAATAAGTACATGTTTAAAATTTGGGCAATGTTAATTTTAAATACCCTGGAATTAATATTACATCAGACATCCCGTCTGAATTCATGGTTTGAAAGATGACGTAAATCATAAATCGATGACGTCACGTCAAAGCTATAATAATTTTTTTAAGGTAATGTTTTAAGCTCTATTTATGAGATAGTCCAAGTAGGTCAGTTGATAGCAAATAAGACTGAAGATATCAAGGTTTCAGTTTCAATTTCTGATCATGGTATCAGCTTTATTTGTTGGGAATTTATTATTAACTAATAATGCAATATATTCCATTTCTAAAATTAGTAAAGATATCTGATATTTCGAAATTAGACAAATTCCGCAATGAATGTGTTTCGTTTAAAAAATGTGACAGACGGATAAAATCTCTATTTATATATGAAGTATATGTGTATATATTTATATTTTTGTATGTAGTAATTGAGCGATCTTATGAATCAGCTACTGATCGAGAGGGTTGGTAATGTGGGCTATATTTGGTTTTATGCAAAGGGGACAAAAGAGTCAGAAGTCCTGCGTGAAGATTCAGATACTCCCGATTCTTATGAAAATTAAAAATAAATAAATATTCTCAAAATGTCTGTTTCTTTGGAGTATTTAATATTTTAGGATAATATGCGCAAAACCTTCAATTTTAAAATTTGCATAAAAGTTGATTCATAATCATTAAGACAGATGCACATGTAATTGATTTTTATATTAAAATTTGAATAATTATTCTAGGCATAAGAATGGAAGTCATTCGTAAAAACTCAGATATCTGCGATTCTTATGAAATTTAACAATAAATAAATATTTTGAAATTTCTGCTTTTTTTTTTGTTATTCAAAAATATTTTAGCCGAGAAAATGAGGGCAAAAGTTTCAATTTAAAATTTTACATAAAATTTAAGTAAGATTCACATTTAATGAATTAAAAAAAATTAAATTTAACTAATTATCTAAGGTGTAGTTGTTTTTAATGTTTGTGAAGGGAAATAAGAGTGGAGCAAAATTTTAGCCGTTCTTGGACGTGTATATTAATATATGATATAGAAATAGATATTCTTTGACGTGTATATCAATATATGATATAGAGGTAGATATTCTTGGACGTGTATATTAATATATGATATAAAAATAGATATTCTTGGACGTGTATATTAATATATGATATAGAAATAGATATTCTTGGACGTGTATATTAATATATGATATAGAAATAGATATTCTTGGACGTGTATATTAATATATGATATAGAAATAGATATTCTTGGACGTGTATATTAATATATGATATAGAAATAGATATTCTTGGACGTGTATATTAATATATGATATAGAAATAGATATTCTTGGACGTGTATATTAATATATGATATAGAAATAGATATTCTTGGACGTGTATATTAATATACGATATAGAAATAGATATTCTTGGACGTGTATATTAATATATGATATAGAAATAGATATTCTTGGACGTGTATATTAATATATGATATAGAAATAGATATTCTTTGACGTGTATATTAATATATGATATAGAAATAGATATTCTTGGACGTGTATATTAATATATGATATAGAAATAGATATTCTTGGACATGTATATTAATATATGATATAAAAATAGATATTCTTTGACGTGTATATTAATATACGATATAGAAATAGATATTCTTGGACGTGTATATTAATATACGATATAGAAATAGATATTCTTGGACGTGTATATTAATATATGATATAGAAATAGATATTCTTTGACGTGTATATTAATATATGATATAGAAATAGATAGTCTTGGACGTGTATATTAATATATGATATAGAAATAGATATTGTTTGACGTGTATATTAATATGATATAGAAATAGATATTCTTGGACGTGTATATTAATATATGATATAGAAATAGATATTCTTGGACGTGTATATTAATATATGATATAGAAATAGATATTCTTCGACGTGTATATTAATATATGATATAGAAATAGATATTCTTGGACGTGTATATTAATATATAATATAGAAATAGATATTCTTGGACGTGTATATTAATATATGATATAGAAATAGATATTCTTCGACGTGTATATTAATATATGATATAGAAATAGATATTCTTGGACGTGTATATTAATATATAATATAGAAATAGATATTCTTGGACGTGTATATTAATATATGATATAGAAATAGATATTCTTCGACGTGTATATTAATATATGATATAGAAATAGATATTCTTCGACGTGTATATTAATATATGATATAGAAATAGATATTCTTGGACGTGTATATTAATATATGATATAGAAATAGATATTCTTGGACGTGTATATTAATATATGATATAGAAATAGATATTCTTTGACGTATATATTAATATATGATATAAAAATAGATATTCTTGGACGTGTATATTAATATATGATATAGAAATAGATATTCTTGGACGTGTATATTAATATATGATATAGAAATAGATATTCTTGGACGTGTATATTAATATATGATATAGAGGTAGATATTCTTGGACGTGTATATTAATATATGATATAGAAATAGATATTCTTGGACGTGTATATTAATATATGATATAGAGGTAGATATTCTTGGACGTGTATATTAATATATGATATAGAAATAGATATTTTTGGACGTGTATATTAATATATGATATAGAAATAGATATTCTTGGACGTGTATATTAATATATGATATAAAAATAGATATTCTTGGACGTGTATATTAATATATTATATAGATATTCTTGGACGTGTATATTAATATATGATATAGAAATAGATATTTTTGGACGTGTATATTAATATATGATATAGAAATAGATATTCTTAGACGTGTATATTAATATACGTTATAGAAATAGATATTCTTGGACGTGTATATTAATATATGATATAGAAATAGATATTCTTCGACGGGTGTATTAATATATGATATAGAAATAGATATTCTTTGACGTGTATATTAATATATGATATAGAAATAGATATTCTTGGACGTGTATATTAATATATGATATAGAAATAGATATTCTTGGACGTGTATATTAATATATGATATAGAAATAGATATTCTTAGACGTGTATATTAATATATGATATAGAAATAGATATTCTTGGACGTGTATATTAATATATGATATAGAAATAGATATTCTTTGACGTGTATATTAATATATGATATAGAAATAGATATTCTTTGACGTGTATATTAATATATGATATAGAAATAGATATTCTTGGACGTGTATATTAATATATGATATAGAAATAGATATTCTTGGACGTGTATATTAATGTATGATATAGAAATAGATATTCTTGGACGTGTATATTAATATATGATATAGAAATAGATATTCTTGGACGTGTATATAAATATATGATATAGAAATAGATATTCTTGGACGTGTATATTAATATATGATATAGAAATAGATATTCTTGGACGTGTATATTAATATATGATATAGAAATAGATATTCTTGGACGTGTATATTAATATATGATATAGAAATAGATATTCTTGGACGTGTATATTAATATATGATATAGAAATAGATATTCTTGGACGTGTATATTAATGTATGATATAGAAATAGATATTCTTGGACGTGTATATTAATATATGATATAGAAATAGATATTCTTGGACGTGTATATTAATGTATGATATAGAAATAGATATTCTTGGACGTGTATATTAATATATGATCTAGAAATAGATATTCTTTGACGTGTATATTAATATATGATATAGAAATAGATATTCTTTGACGTGTATATTAATATATGATATAGAAATAGATATTCTTGGACGTGTATATTAATATATGATCTAGAAATAGATATTCTTGGACGTGTATATTAATATATGATATAGAAATAGATATTATTGGACGTGTATATTAATATATGATATAGAAATATATATTCTTGGACGTGTATATTAATATATGATATAGAAATAGATATTCTTGGACGTGTATATTAATATATGATATAGAAATAGATATTATTGGACGTGTATATTAATATATGATATAGAAATATATATTCTTGGACGTGTATATTAATATATGATATAAAAATAGATATTCTTGGACGTGTATATTAATATATGATATAGAAATAGATATTCTTCGACGTGTATATTAATATATGATATAGAAATAGATATTCTTGGACGTGTATATTAATATATGATATAGAAATAGATATTCTTGGACGTGTATATTAATATATGATCTAGAAATAGATATTTTTCAATTAACATAGAAAACGCTGTATTTGCAAATACAAGATGGTTTGTTGTGTAAAATACATTCGTGTGTTCAGTTAAATCCTTCTGATCGAAATTCTCTCAACTGGTGTGTAATGTCTAATATTTCTGGAATTAGATTAATGTTTTATCATAAAACATTCGGATTATTATACTTATTAAAATCTCTGTAAGATACAAAGAAACAATAGAAATAAAACTATCAATAAATATATAGTTTGTGTGATGTTGGATGACACACTTGATGTAAAATGATCTTTGAAAGAATACTTAAAATATGTTATCTTTTTTAAAAGATAATTGTTAAATTATGTTTTCATTTGACTTATTGAATATTTCGTTTTTTGTTTCACTTACTGAATATTTCTCTTTTCGTTTCACTTACTGAATATTTCTCTTTTCGTTTTACCTACTGAATATTTCTCTTTTCGTTTTACCTACTGAATATTTCTCTTTTCGTTTTACCTACTGAATATTTCTCTTTTCGTTTTACCTACTGAATATTTTTCTTTTCGTTTTACCTACTGAATATTTCTCTTTTAGTTTTACCTACTGAATATTTCTTTTAGTTTTACCTACTGAATATTTCTCTTTTCGTTTTACCTACTGAATATTTCTCTTTTTCTTTTACCTATTCAATATTTCTCTTTTTCTTTTACCTATTCAATATTTCTGTGTGTGTTTGTCGTACCTATTGTAGATGTCTTTGTTTGTTGTCCCTCTTGTATAATTCAATAATTATTGGAATATGATAATTATATGTTGCCCCATATACCGCGTATATCTTTAAAATACAATCAAATTTGAATTAATAAAACTAACAGTAAATTATTAATCTGTTTAAAATTAATGAACTCAATGAATGTTTTAAAAATTAATGTAAAAGTTTGTTCGTAATTTTTGTTGTTGTATGTTTTATAAACTAAAATGTATTGTTTATTCACAAGGCAATGGATGAACCGCAAAGGATTTTATAAACATATATACAGAATAAAACGGTAGTCTTTTTTAAAATAATATAAAAATACATTTCTGAAAGAGTTCATTTACTAAAAAATGCAAATACACGTGATAAAAACTTCCATTTCTGAGGTGTATACCTCATAATTTCCATGTGTATCACACTTAAACATATACAAGAGAATACAAACTTGTCAAGTGTGTAGATTTGAATTCTCAGAATACATTTTAAAAATGCACATGCCGACATACACTGGCAAAGTTTGGGGAGTTTGAATTACCTACTGGGGAGTTTGAATTACCTACTGGGGAGTTTGAATTACCTACTAGACACTATCCTCGAGTGTCTTCGGTCTCTCTGTACAAGGGTTTGTCAGGACAACCTGACATGAGGATACTTACCCCTACAAGTAAACCCTGACCAAATATTCAAAATTACATAGTATCCGCAGCACAAATAAGATCCCCTCATACGAGGAATAGTGCATCTTCTCCTAGTGATGTTACCTCAAGTAACACCACGTAGCTGGATACTCCACCAGA
Source organism: Sepiola atlantica (assembly GCA_963556195.1). Taxonomy (NCBI): domain Eukaryota; kingdom Metazoa; phylum Mollusca; class Cephalopoda; order Sepiida; family Sepiolidae; genus Sepiola; species Sepiola atlantica. The sequence goes on along the minus strand of OY744549.1, from coordinate 29,451,722 downwards.
CTGGATGAATTCTTGTCCTGGAATCCGGTAAGACCAACAGACTACAACAAAGATATATTACTACATACTTGACTGGTCAGTTGGGGAGAGAAGAAATTATTCTTGACTCTTTTACTAACTCAATGCTTGAGAAATAGAGGAGAATTTTAATAGAATACTCGGGTATCTATGTATCTCATATAGAGATCAAGTGTTAGCCCCAGGAAGGGGCCCCTTGATTTCTGAGATCTTCGACTGAAGTAAAATTAAACATTAAGCAAAAATACATTTTCGTGTGCAGTATGTAATTCAGCATTTCCAAGCAAACACTATTTGAAAATTCATATGCGGACACACACAGGTATGAAACCTTATTCTTGTGATGAGTGTGACTCTGCATTTTCACAAAAATCTAATTTATATCGTCATATGCGGACACACACGGGTGAAAAACCTTATGAATGTAAAGTGTGTGATTCAACATTCTCACACGAAACTTCCTTAGGAGTTTGAATTACCTACTAGACACTATCCTCGAGTGTCTTCGGTCTCTCTGTACAAGGGTTTGTCAGGACAACCTGACATGAGGATACTTACCCTACAAGTAAACCCTGACCAAATATTCAAATTACATAGTACCTGCAGCACAAATAAGATCCCCTCGTACGAGGAATAGTGCATCTGCTCCTTGTGATGTTACCTCAAGTAACACCACGTGCTGGATACTCCACCAGACTAGATTAATTCTTGTCCTGGAATCCGGTAAGACCAACAGACCACAAGAAAGATATAATATGACATATTGACTGGTCAGTTGGGGAGAGAAGAAATTATTCTTAACTTTTTTACTAACTCAATGCTTGAGAAATAAAAGAGAATTTTAATAGAATACTCGGGTATCTATGTATCTCATATAGAGATCAAGTGTTAGCCCCAGGAAGGGGCCCCTTGATTTCTGAGAACTTCGACTGAATTAAAATTAAACATTGTGAAAAACCTTATACATGTAAAGTGTGTGACTCAACATTTTCACAGGAAACCTCCTTAGAACGTCATATTCGGACACACACTGGTGAAAAACCTTATGCATGTGAAATATGTGACTCAGCATTTTCACAAAAAAACACCTTAAAACGTCATCTGTTGATACACAAGTGAAAAACCTTATTTTTGTCAAGTTTCTGATTCAACATTTACACAAAACTTCAATTTAAAATCTCACATGCGGACACAAATTGGTCACCGATATGTGGGACAATAGAGAGAAATTAGCAATATTAGTTTCAGTTTGTGTCCCTAATGATGCTGGCTTGAAATAGAACTGCGAGGGAGAAGATAACGAACTACGAACGGCTTATGTACGGCATGAAAAGAAAATGGAATCTTAGAAAGATTCCCATAATTCCAGTAATTATAGGCACAACCGGACTCGTAATAAAGAATTTAAAAAAACTATCTGACTAATATACCCGTTGAATCAAGTGCAAGAAAGATACAACAATGACACTTAAAGAGACCGTTAGAATCCTAAGGAACGATTGTTTTATTAAAGTCTCTAAAATAGGTAATGAATGTCTTGCATCCGGTAGGATCCCCCATCCCAAATAATTAAAAACGATACGAAAATTTAAAAGAAATTTTACCTAATTGAACACTAATTTTCCTGTTGTATTTGTATGAATGTCCAAGTTATTCTCATATATAATCTCAGTTGTATTTGTATGAATGTCCAAGTTATTCTCATATATAATCTCAGTTGTATTTGTATGAATGTCCAAGTTATTCTCATATATAATCTCAGTTGTATTTGTATGAATGTCCAAGTTATTCTCATATATAATCTCAGTTGTATTTGTATCAATGTCCAAGTTATTCTCATATATAATCTCAGTTGTATTTGTATCAATGTCCAAGTTATTCTCATATATAATCTCAGTTGTATTTGTATCAATGTCCAAGTTATTCTCATATATAATCTCAGTTGTATTTGTATGAATGTCCAAGTTATTCTCATATATAATCTCAGTTGTATTTGTATCAATGTCCAAGTTATTCTCATATATAATCTCAGTTGTATTTGTATCAATGTCCAAGTTATTCTCATATATAATCTCAGTTGTATTTGTATGAATGTCCAAGTTATTCTCATATATAATCTCAGTTGTATAGGTATCAATGTCCAAGTTATTCTCATATATAATCTCAGTTGTATTTGTATCAATGTCCAAGTTATTCTCATATATAATCTCAGTTGTATTTGTATCAATGTCCAAGTTATTCTCATATATAATCTCAGTTGTATTTGTATCAATGTCCAAGTTATTCTCATATATAATCTCAGTTGTATTTGTATCAATGTCCAAGTTATTCTCATATATAATCTCAGTTGTATTTGTATCAATGTCCAAGTTATTCTCATATATAATCTCAGTTGTATTTGTATCAATGTCCAAGTTATTCTCATATATAATCTCAGTTGTATTTGTATCAATGTCCAAGTTATTCTCATATATAATCTCAGTTGTATTTGTATCAATGTCCAAGTTATTCTCATATATAATCTCAGTTGTATTTGTATCAATGTCCAAGTTATTCTCATATATAATCTCAGTTGTATTTGTATGAATGTCCAAGTTATTCTCATATATAATCTCAGTTGTATTTGTATGAATGTCCAAGTTATTCTCATATATAATCTCAGTTGTATTTGTATCAATGTCCAAGTTATTCTCATATATAATCTCAGTTGTATTTGTATCAATGTCCAAGTTATTCTCATATATAATCTCAGTTGTATTTGTATCAATGTCCAAGTTATTCTCATATATAATCTCAGTTGTATTTGTATGAATGTCCAAGTTATTCTCATATATAATCTCAGTTGTATTTGTATCAATGTCCAAGTTATTCTCATATATAATCTCAGTTGTATTTGTATCAATGTCCAAGTTATTCTCATATATAATCTCAGTTGTATTTGTATCAATGTCCAAGTTATTCTCATATATAATCTCAGTTGTATTTGTATGAATGTCCAAGTTATTCTCATATATAATCTCAGTTGTATTTGTATCAATGTCCAAGTTATTCTCATATATAATCTCAGTTGTATTTGTATCAATGTCCAAGTTATTCTCATATATAATCTCAGTTGTATTTGTATCAATGTCCAAGTTATTCTCATATATAATCTCAGTTGTATTTGTATCAATGTCCAAGTTATTCTCATATTTAATCTCAGTTGTATTTGTATCAATGTCCAAGTTATTCTCATATATAATCTCAGTTGTATTTGTATGAATGTCCAAGTTATTCTCATATATAATCTCAGTTGTATTTGTATCAATGTCCAAGTTATTCTCATATATAATCTCAGTTGTATTTGTATGAATGTCCAAGTTATTCTCATATATAATCTCAGTTGTATTTGTATCAATGTCCAAGTTATTCTCATATAAAATCTCAGTTGTATTTGTATGAATGTCCAAGTTATTCTCATATATAATCTCAATTGTATTTGTATGAATGTCCAAGTTATTCTCATATATAATCTCAGTTGTATTTGTATCAATGTCCAAGTTATTCTCATATATAATCTCAATTGTATTTGTATGAATGTCCAAGTTATTCTCATATATAATCTCAGTTGTATTTGTATGAATGTCCAAGTTATTCTCATATATAATCTCAATTGTATTTGTATGAATGTCCAAGTTATTCTCATATATAATCTCAGTTGTATTTGTATCAATGTCCAAGTTATTCTCATATATAATCTCAGTTGTATTTGTATGAATGTCCAAGTTATTCTCATATATAATCTCAGTTGTTTTTGTATCAATGTCCAAGTTATTCTCATATATAATCTCAATTGTATTTGTATTAATGTCCAAGTTATTCTCATATATAATCTCAGTTGTATTTGTATGAATGTCCAAGTTATTCTCATATATAATCTCAGTTGTATTTGTATCAATGTCCAAGTTATTCTCATATATAATCTCAGTTGTATTTGTATGAATGTCCAAGTTATTCTCATATATAATCTCAATTGTATTTGTATGAATGTCCAAGTTATTCTCATATATAATCTCAGTTGTATTTGTATGAATGTCCAAGTTATTCTCATATATAATCTCAGTTGTATTTGTATCAATGTCCAAGTTATTCTCATATATAATCTCAATTGTATTTGTATGAATGTCCAAGTTATTCTCATATATAATCTCAGTTGTATTTGTATGAATGTCCAAGTTATTCTCATATATAATCTCAATTGTATTTGTATGAATGTCCAAGTTATTCTCATATATAATCTCAGTTGTATTTGTATCAATGTCCAAGTTATTCTCATATATAATCTCAGTTGTATTTGTATGAATGTCCAAGTTATTCTCATATATAATCTCAGTTGTATTTGTATCAATGTCCAAGTTATTCTCATATATAATCTCAGTTGTATTTGTATCAATGTCCAAGTTATTCTCATATATAATCTAAATTGTATTTGTATTAATGTCCAAGTTATTCTCATATATAATCTCAGTTGTATTTGTATGAATGTCCAAGTTATTCTCATATATAATCTCAGTTGTATTTGTATCAATGTCCAAGTTATTCTCATATATAATCTCAGTTGTATTTGTATTAATGTCCAAGTTATTCTCATATATAATCTCAGTTGTATTTGTATGAATGTCCAAGTTATTCTCATATATAATCTCAGTTGTATTTGTATGAATGTCCAAGTTATTCTCATATATAATCTCAGTTGTATTTGTATCAATGTCCAAGTTATTCTCATATATAATCTCAGTTGTATTTGTATGAATGTCCAAGTTATTCTCATATATAATCTCAGTTGTATTTGTATGAATGTCCAAGTTATTCTCATATATAATCTCAGTTGTATTTGTATCAATGTCCAAGTTATTCTCATATATAATCTCAGTTGTATTTGTATGAATGTCCAAGTTATTCTCATATATAATCTCAGTTGTATTTGTATTAATGTCCAAGTTATTCTCATATATAATCTCAGTTGTATTTGTATGAATGTCCAAGTTATTCTCATATATAATCTCAGTTGTATTTGTATGAATGTCCAAGTTATTCTCATATATAATCTCAGTTTTATTTGTATGAATGTCCAAGTTATTCTCATATATAATCTCAGTTGTATTTGTATGAATGTCCAAGTTATTCTCATATATAATCTCAGTTGTATTTGTATGAATGTCCAAGTTATTCTCATATATAATCTCAGTTGTATTTGTATCAAAGTCCAAGTTATTCTCATATATAATCTCAGTTGTATTTGTATGAATGTCCAAGTTATTCTCATATATAATCTCAGTTGTATTTGTATCAAAGTCCAAGTTATTCTCATATATAATCTCAGTTGTATTTGTATGAATGTCCAAGTTATTCTCATATATAATCTCAGTTGTATTTGTATGAATGTCCAAGTTATTCTCATATATAATCTCAGTTGTATTTGTATTAATGTCCAAGTTATTCTCATATATAATCTCAGTTGTATTTGTATCAAAGTCCAAGTTATTCTCATATATAATCTCAGTTGTATTTGTATCAAAGTCCAAGTTATTCTCATATATAATCTCAGTTGTATTTGTATGAATGTCCAAGTTATTCTCATATATAATCTCAGTTGTATTTGTATCAATGTCCAAGTTATTCTCATATATAATCTCAGTTGTATTTGTATTAATGTCCAAGTTATTCTCATATATAATCTCAGTTGTATTTGTATGAATGTCCAAGTTATTCTCATATATAATCTCAGTTGTATTTGTATGAATGTCCAAGTTATTCTCATATATAATCTCAGTTGTATTTGTATGAATGTCCAAGTTATTCTCATATATAATCTCAGTTGTATTTGTATCAAAGTCCAAGTTATTCTCATATATAATCTCAGTTGTATTTGTATCAATGTCCAAGTTATTCTCATATATAATCTCAGTTGTATTTGTATCAATGTCCAAGTTATTCTCATATATAATCTCAGTTGTATTTGTATGAATGTCCAAGTTATTCTCATATATAATCTCAGTTGTATTTGTATTAATGTCCAAGTTATTCTCATATATAATCTCAGTTCTATTTGTATGAATGTCCAAGTTATTCTCATATATAATCTCTGTTGTATTTGTATAAATGTCCAAGTTATTCTCATATATAATCTCAGTTGTATTTGTATAAATGTCCAAGTTATTCTCATATATAATCTCAGTTGTATTTGTATCAATGTCCAAGTTATTCTCATATATAATCTCAGTTGTATTTGTATCAATGTGCAAGTTATTCTCATATATAATCTCAGTTGTATTTGTATGAATGTCCAAGTTATTCTCATATATAATCTCAGTTGTATTTGTATCAATGTCCAAGTTATTCTCGTATATAATCTCAGTTGTATTTGTATGAATGTCCAAGTTATTCTCATATATAATCTCAGTTGTATTTGTATGAATGTCCAAGTTATTCTCATATATAATCTCAGTTGTATTTGTATCAATGTCCAAGTTATTCTCGTATATAATCTCAGTTGTATTTGTATGAATGTCCAAGTTATTCTCATATATAATCTCAGTTGTATTTGTATGAATGTCCAAGTTATTCTCATATATAATCTCAGTTGTATTTGTATCAATGTCCAAGTTATTCTCGTATATAATCTCAGTTGTATTTGTATGAATGTCCAAGTTATTCTCATATATAATCTCAGTTGTATTTGTATGAATGTCCAAGTTATTCTCATATATAATCTCAGTTGTATTTGTATCAATGTCCAAGTTATTCTCGTATATAATCTCAGTTGTATTTGTATGAATGTCCAAGTTATTCTCATATATAATCTCAGTTGTATTTGTATGAATGTCCAAGTTATTCTCATATATAATCTCAGTTGTATTTGTATCAATGTCCAAGTTATTCTCATATATAATCTCAGTTGTATTTGTATCAATGTCCGCGTTATTCTCATATATAATCTCAGTTGTATTTGTATGAATGTCCAAGTTATTCTCATATATAATCTCTGTTGTATTTGTATCAATGTCCAAGTTATTCTCATATATAATCTCAGTTGTATTTGTATAAATGTCCAAGTTATTCTCATATATAATCTCAGTTGTATTTGTATGAATGTCCAAGTTATTCTCATATATAATCTCAGTTGTATTTGTATGAATGTCCGCGTTATTCTCATATATAATCTCAGTTGTATTTGTATGAATGTCCAAGTTATTCTCATATATAATCTCAGTTGTATTTGTATCAATGTCCAAGTTATTCTCATATATAATCTCAGTTGTATTTGTATGAATGTCCAAGTTATTCTCATATATAATCTCAGTTGTATTTGTATCAATGTCCGCGTTATTCTCATATATAATCTCAGTTGTATAGGTATCAATGTCCAAGTTATTCTCATATATAATCTCAGTTGTATAGGTATCAATGTCCAAGTTATTCTCATATATAATCTCAGTTGTATTTGTATCAATGTCCAAGTTATTCTCATATATAATCTCAGTTGTATTTGTATGAATGTCCAAGTTATTCTCATATATAATCTCAGTTGTATAGGTATCAATGTTTAAGTTATTCTCATATATAATCTCAGTTGTATTTGTATCAATGTCCAAGTTATTCTCATATATAATCTCAGTTGTATTTGTATCAATGTCCAAGTTATTCTCATATATAATCTCAGTTGTATTTGTATGAATGTCCAAGTTATTCTCATATATAATCTCAGTTGTATTTGTATGAATGTCCAAGTTATTCTCATATATAATCTCAGTTGTATTTGTATCAATGTCCAAGTTATTCTCATATATAATCTCAGTTGTATTTGTATGAATGTCCAAGTTATTCTCATATATAATCTCAGTTGTATTAGTATGAATGTCCAAGTTATTCTCATATATAATCTCAGTTGTATTTGTATCAATGTCCAAGTTATTCTCATATATAATCTCAGTTGTATTAGTATGAATGTCCAAGTTATTCTCATATATAATCTCAGTTGCATAGGTATCAATGTCCAAGTTATTCTCATATATAATCTCAGTTGTATTTGTATCAATGTCCAAGTTATTCTCATATATAATCTCAGTTGTATTTGTATCAATGTCCAAGTTATTCTCATATATAATCTCAGTTGTATTTGTATGAATGTCCAAGTTATTCTCATATATAATCTCAGTTGTATTTGTATGAATGTCCAAGTTATTCTCATATATAATCTCAGTTGTATTTGTATAAATGTCCAAGTTATTCTCATATATAATCTCAGTTGTATTTGTATGAATGTCCAAGTTATTCTCATATATAATCTCAGTTGTATTAGTATGAATGTCCAAGTTATTCTCATATATAATCTCAGTTGTATTTGTATCAATGTCCAAGTTATTCTCATATATAATCTCAGTTGTATAGGTATCAATGTCCAAGTTATTCTCATATATAATCTCAGTTGTATTTGTATGAATGTCCAAGTTATTCTCATATATAATCTCAGTTGTATTTGTATGAATGTCCAAGTAATTCTCATATATAATCTCAGTTGTATTTGTATGAATGTCCAAGTTATTCTCATATATAATCTCAGTTGTATTTGTATGAATGTCCAAGTTATTCTCATATATAATCTCAGTTGTATAGGTATCAATGTCCGCGTTATTCTCATATATAATCTCAGTTGTATTTGTATGAATGTCCAAGTTATTCTCATATATAATCTCAGTTGTATTTGTATCAATGTCCAAGTTATTCTCATATATAATCTCAGTTGTATTTGTATGAATGTCCAAGTTATTCTCATATATAATCTCAGTTGTATAGGTATCAATGTCCAAGTTATTCTCATATATAATCTCAGTTGTATAGGTATCAATGTCCAAGTTATTCTCATATATAATCTCAGTTGTATTTGTATCAATGTCCAAGTTATTCTCATATATAATCTCAGTTGTATTTGTATGAATGTCCAAGTTATTCTCATATATAATCTCAGTTGTATAGGTATCAATGTCCAAGTTATTCTCATATATAATCTCAGTTGTATTTGTATCAATGTCCAAGTTATTATCATATATAATCTCAGTTGTATTTGTATCAATGTCCAAGTTATTCTCATATATAATCTCAGTTGTATTTGTATCAATGTCCAAGTTATTCTCATATATAATCTCAGTTGTATTTGTATCAATGTCCAAGTTATTCTCATATATAATCTCAGTTGTATTTGTATGAATGTCCAAGTTATTCTCATATATAATCTCAGTTGTATTAGTATGAATGTCCAAGTTATTCTCATATATAATCTCAGTTGTATTTGTATCAATGTCCAAGTTATTCTCATATATAATCTCAGTTGTATTAGTATGAATGTCCAAGTTATTCTCATATATAATCTCAGTTGTATAGGTATCAATGTCCAAGTTATTCTCATATATAATCTCAGTTGTATTTGTATGAATGTCCAAGTTATTCTCATATATAATCTCAGTTGTATTTGTATCAATGTCCAAGTTATTCTCATATATAATCTCAGTTGTATTTGTATGAATGTCCAAGTTATTCTCATATATAATCTCAGTTGTATTTGTATGAATGTCCAAGTTATTCTCATATATAATCTCAGTTGTATTTGTATCAATGTCCAAGTTATTCTCATATATAATCTCAGTTGTATTTGTATGAATGTCCAAGTTATTCTCATATATAATCTCAGTTGTATTAGTATGAATGTCCAAGTTATTCTCATATATAATCTCAGTTGTATTTGTATCAATGTCCAAGTTATTCTCATATATAATCTCAGTTGTATAGGTATCAATGTCCAAGTTATTCTCATATATAATCTCAGTTGTATTTGTATCAATGTCCAAGTTATTCTCATATATAATCTCAGTTGTATTTGTATGAATGTCCAAGTTATTCTCATATATAATCTCAGTTGTATTTGTATGAATGTCCAAGTTATTCTCATATATAATCTCAGTTGTATTTGTATGAATGTCCAAGTTATTCTCATATATAATCTCAGTTGTATAGGTATCAATGTCCAAGTTATTCTCATATATAATCTCAGTTGTATTTGTATCAATGTCCAAGTTATTCTCATATATAATCTCAGTTGTATTCTAATGGACGGATTAGGATTTCAAATAACATATGCGAAATAATTTATATAAACATGCTATCACAATTTAGGTTTCATTTTTCAGAATTATTGCACGATTCCCGATAAATATTATTCTGCACAACGACTTATTAATTCGTATGTTGTAACTGTATAGCAAATGGCGAGTATTTTAATTTTAATATAATAGATAATAAAATGTAGTAATTAATCTATTTTTATTCATAATGTCTTTTAAAAATTGTGCATGTACGGAAATATCTTGTATAACAATCACAAATGTACATGAAGTGCGCATCAGTTCTCGATCATTTATCAAATTTTTTTCTCCATCATGATTTCTATTATACAACTCTTTGCAACAGTGTTCAACGTTCAGTATGTCCTTGGGGGATTATTTGGCGTTTATCTCTAACGATATTTCTATGTCCTTCATGTAACATTTAGTTTGAAAAAAAAAGGCAATATTCTGTTGTATTGCTTACTGAGACTATTCTTAAACAAGTCCAGAGCCGGCTGTACGTAAGGATCAAGGAATAGAAAACACCTACGCGTTTGATCATGGAGAAAGACCACTTCCATTAATGTCAGTATTGACAATGATATCTTAAAATATTTAAGGACTATATGCAACTAAAGAACCATTTGAAAACTTCTACTAACAACATCAGTGTTCTATTTTCTATTTACCAGGGATTTGCATTGATGTAAACATGTCGTCATTATGTGAAGGGTAATCACAACATCGCAAAACCACATACAAAACATGCAAGATTGAAATATCATCGAATCATCATCAAAACATGAAAACAGCGATGTCTTAACTGATCATTTAAGGAATTACCATCACCTCAGTCTCCACATCATCTCCTACATCGCTCATGATCATAGAAATATTAACAACCAAAGATTGTCCAAACTGGATTCGCTAATAACAATGTCGATAGAGATGCTGTGAAGTAATAGTCGAAAAGCATCCATGTTAAACATAAAATGTCCTTCAACAGCGAATGATTGAATGGTGGTTATTTAGTTGGTCAGTCATTATATCATATGTTTTTGTGCGGGTGTCATACCTAAATTGCAGAAAACAACGGAAGTAATTGGAAAGTTTTTCAGACGAAATAAATTAACTGTTTAATTTTGATATGCTTTTTCATATGTAATTTTTATATTTTTTTAATATTGTGGCATTTACTTTTAAATAGCATTGAATTATATTTTTCTAAATGTTAATAATAAACAAGTATTATTAGCTTTCAGTAATGTTGTTATTAAAACAAAGATATTTCTTTTTGTGTGTGATTATGGCTTTAAAGTTTATTTAAGAACTTAAAGAATACTGCACAATTTGAATTTTTGTATCTCGCTTCATCTTTGCATTGTATTTAGAGGTTGTACTATAAATAAAAACTTTATTTTACTAGTTTTGCAAAAAATGTCTGGAAAGAATATACACACTATTGAAAGTACATATGTTTAGCATTTTCCAATGTAAATGTGTAATAGCCTTAAATTAATTATTACAGCAGACACCCTGTTTGAATTCAAGAAGATCTCAAGGTTTTGATTTCTGGTCATAGCATCCACTCTATTTGTTGGGAATTTATTTTTTAATATTAATGCAATATTATTCATTTCTAAAGTTACTTAACATCTATGATATTTCGAATTGAAACAAATTTGACAATGTATTTATTACTTTAAAATGTGACAGACGTACAGAACATATTTGTATATTCGGGCAGAGTACTACAATCGTCGAACACAGCCTTACCGGCATTGACTTAAGGCAAATGTCGTTATGATTCGGCTATACAAGAAATGAGTTTATCGTAAAAACATTGTGAACCAACGCCTAGATGAACGTTTCTTCAAGGTCGAGACAACAAGTGGGATCTACCGACGCAATAGGCGTCACCTTCGAAGATCCCGGGAGCAACCACAAACGACAGGATGCACCACAACTCGTCAGATAGAGCAACCACAGACAGCGATGGAGTAAACACCAAATATTCTGTCCGCCATACCTTCACCGACAGGATACAAGACACTTGCTAAATACACCAAACAAGCGACACTAGGGAATCTATCTAAAGCGAATCCCATGTCAGGACCCAAACTCGAACTGACAGTTATACCAAGGTCAGCATACCTCGAAGACTATACTATGTAAATCCATAGAGTAAGGTCACTCCTCATCTATAAAAAGGAGAATGTAACATTATAATCCCCCTTCAAGTATGTTGTACAAAACAACCCCCAACCCTTTTTATTTATCTACTCCTGGCATGCTCTTTCACTAGCACTTTTCACTCTCAATAAAACCCGACTCTCGTCAGTATGTTATATACGCCTACACTTGTGTTCTCTTAACTTCTTTAAATACATCATAATGTAACTCCAATATTGGTATATTTGCTTATGACATCAAGCTCTACTCTAAACATGTGATGAAAACAGACGTGCACATGTTCAAAACAATAGCCGAATCCTTAGAAAGTGACGACAATCTGTAGTTGAATGGGTACATATATGGATGGTAACATTTAATGCTACGGAGACAAAGCTTCTTTCCTTTAACAATTACAAGTAACCTTGTAAACCACCAATTGTCATTACAAATAACAACTTACCCGACGTTCAAACTCCTCAGCCTAACATTTACTTAAGACATTATCAAGGCTGCTGCAATGAAAGTGTGCTTTTTCTACCGTACTATAATTCTTACACCTGCCAGTATCCTGCATCTCTACAATTCTACCATCCATGCAGGAAGTATTGTTGTCACATCTAGGCTGGTTGACTATCCACTATTATCTCCCTCTTAGACAAAGTCTATAAAGAGTCTTTAATTTAATATCACTATCCACCAAGCTTTAACCCCTCTTCCATCGCCGCAATGTGGCTTCTCTGTGCTTGTTTTACAAGTACTTCAATGGAATGTTCTCCGATAAAATTGCTGCTCTGGTTCCCCTCAATGTAAATAAACCCGACCACTCCTGCAATCAGTTAAATATTATCCATTCACCGTGGAATTCCCAAGATGGCAGAGAGCTTTTTACTCTAATTGTTTCTTTCTACGAACTGCCAACCTTTTGAACTCTCTGTCTCCCTTTACTGTTTCGCAGACTGTACCGGCATGCATAAATTTAAATGCAAACAAACATATTGAAGTATTATTTGGTAAAGAATAACAAAGGCTTGCACGAGGAGAGAATTTACATACGTTTATTACGTGAGGTTATGGAGACGTTCGACCTCTAAGTAGTTCGTATGTATTAGTACGCAGATGGTTAGTATATAATATATCACAACATCCTCCCTGTTTAGTAGTGTCCATATGAGTGTATGAGAGTCTGAATTGATATATTGATTAGGATATGGTGATTGTTTTTTTGTATTATTGTCTGTTTTGTAATTGTCTTGTAGTGCTGGTATTTGTTGAGTAGTCATAGATTCTGTCTGAAATGTTTATGGTTATATAGAGTCCTTGAATCTGGCTGGCATATTTATGACTCGTCCTGATCTAGTGTGGGTTGAGTTTCTTTGTATATGGTCTTCGTTTGGTGTGATTTCTCCATCATCGTGTGGGATGGTGGTTTGTTTCCTGCCGTCATTTGTATTGGGTTGGTCATTACATTGTACCATCCTTGATGTTGGATCAGCAAAGTGTACTTTCTTCTTCACTGTCGCTATTGGTACAGCACGTAGGTGAGTACGGGTACGGCGGAGTCTTGTTCTTTTTGGAGTTTCCACAATGTAGCTCCTTGGGTTGCCATCCTTCTGGACGATGGTTCCATGGTGCCACGTTTTGTCATTTTTGTTTGTTATTGACACATGTTGGCCTGGATACAGTGGTTGTAGGTTTCTAGTGTATCTATTGAGATCGTGGTTTGTTTTCATTACTGTCGATCTTTCGTCTAGTTGTTGTCGGTGTTCTTCCTTTCCAGGCTCTACTCGGCTTGGTAGTGTTGTTGTTATAGGCCGTCCGAATAGTAGCTCAGCTGGTGATGGTAATTTGCTGTCTATAGATGTTGCTCTGATCTGCAGTAATTCTATTTGGATGTCACCTTTATCCTTAAGGCATTTCTTGATTGTGGACTTAATGTGTCGCACATGTCTCTCAATGAATCCATTGCTTCTAGCATAGTGGGGTGAGCTGGTGACATGCTTAATACCCCATGATGTAATAAATTTTTAGAAAGCTTGTCCTGTGTATTGTGGACCGTTGTCCGTCATTATCTCATCGGGACGTCCGAATAGCGATGTGTAGCTTTTTTATTTTGTCAGCTACTGCCTTACTGGTTATTGGTGTGGGCATTTTGTCCACGACAGTGTATTTTGAGTATCTATCAACAGTTAACATGAATTGCTGTCCATTGATCTCAAATAGGTCAGATGCGATATATTTCCATGGTCGTGATGGAATGTCGTAAGGTTCGAGTGGTTCTCGTCTGTTTGGATCTTGATGTTCCTGGCAGAGTAGGCATGCTCGGCACATCTTCTCTATGTCCTTGTTGATATTTTGCCAATATACACTTTCTCTGGCAAGGCGGCGGGTTTTCCCAATACCCTGATGTGCTTAATGGAGCTGGTACAGAATGTCATCTCTCATAGACTCTGGAATTAGAACTTGCTGTCCTTTGAAGAGTACTCCTGCTTCAACCGTTAGTTCATCTTGAAACGAACAATATGACCGGATGTCAGTTGGCACATCTCAGATAGTTTCTGGCCATCCTTGGAACACAATTTCTTTGATAAGGCTCAAAGTTTTGTCTCTCGTTGTCTCACTGCATAGCAGATCTCTTTTTTCTGTTGAGAAGTTGATGATCGTAATTGTATGGTGCTCGTCATTAAGTTCTGTATTTATCCCGTCGATTCTTTCGTTTAATTTGACTATTTTCTTGTTTTCTGGGTTGGGTAATCAACTTAGTGTGTCTGCAAGGATCATGTATTTGCCACGGCGTTAGATGACTCTGAAGTTGTAGCATTGTATTTTTAATAGCATGTGCTGTAGACGCGGTGGTGCAGAATGCAGTGGTTTTGCACATATAGTGACTAATGGTCTGTGGTCAGTGATCACTGTGAATGTGTTTGCATACAGGTATGTGTGATAACGTTGTATACCATGCGCAATTGCTAGCATTTCACGTTCGATATTGCTATATCTTGACTGGCAGTCTGTACACGTTTTGAACCAAATGCCACTGGTTTGCCTTCCTGTATCAGTGCTACTCCCAGACCTCTCTGTGAGGCGTCTACTTCCAGTGATATTGGTTTTGTTTGGTCGTAGTATGATAGGTCATTAGCAGTGATCATATCTTTAAGGTCATCGTAGCATTTCTTATGATCTGGGTCCCACACCCATGGTGATTGTGATTTCAAAAGATCACATATTGGATGTGTTTTTCAGCAAAAGTTGGAATATACTGGGAGAGGTAGTTCAGCATTCCCAGGAAGCGCAGTAGCTTATCTTTGCTTTGAGGAGTTGGCATCTTTTGTATGTCGCGTATTTTTGCTGGGTCTGGCTTGATGCAGGTGGATGTGTATATATTACCGAAGAACGTTATAATGGGTTGTTTGATGACGCATTTTTCGCTGTTAAACACGAGGCCGGTTTCGGTTGCTCGTATTATCAGGTTGTGCATATTCTTGTCGTGTTACACATCATTTTTCCCGTATACTGCTACATCATCTGTGATGCTAGCGACACTATCTAAACCTTCAAGAATTTGGTCCATCCTTGCATTGAAGATATCCTGAGAGACGGTTAGGCCAAATGGCAATCGTTTCCAGCAAACTCATCTGAAAGGAGTGCTGCATGTCGTTAGCAGCTGGGATTTTTCATCCAGGTGGACTGACCAATACCCAGCTTTGGCATCAAGTTTGCTGAACACTTTTGCCTTTGCTAATTTCGGATTCAGATCTTCAACTGTTGGTATTTTGTAAGGGCATCTTTCCAGGCTGGAGTTGAGTTTATGTGGGTCGATGCATATCCTAAGTGTCGCTGCTACTAACAACATGAACTGAAACAAATACGACGAATCCATTCGAAAAGCAGTCACATTTAAATGAAATGAGAAGAGACTTCAAGATGATGCCCGCTACTACGAAAAATATTGGACTTGGAATCTGCAATTGCATTTTTTTGATAGTGTATGTCTATTTATCGAGTGAAAATTCAATGGAAAAAAGATAGAACTAGAATATATAAATTCATTGCAAAGTTTGGTATTGGTGTTACCTCCTATTTTTTTAAATCAACATAAACTGTATTAATTTCGGAGTAGAACCTTCATAAATGTAGCGATGTTCGAAGTAATTGACCTTGAAAAATGTGCAATTTAAAAAAAAAATAAAATCAACTCATGCCATTACAATAATCATTAAAGAAACACTAAACATTTTTTTTAAAAATCGGATAATTACCTGCTATTCAAAAATATTTAAACATTAAAGTTGTCTGTTTTCTGTAAAGGTCATGAAGTTACGGTTGAGGTTTTGTGCTATGAATATATGCAGTTTAGTTTTTTTGGAATAAGTCTGTAAAATAATTGATTAATTAATGCTGGTATTATATAATGAAAAGACGTGACGAGTTTTTATTTCTCATTGTTAATAATGTATTTGCATAAGTTTACTTTTTTAATATATTTTTCACATAAAAAATTAAATCTTAAGTTTTTTACTAGCACATGAATATAAATCTGAAGCTAAAATAATCTAATTAAAAAGAAATAATTTGCAGTCAAGATTAAATTAATTATTCTACAAAAAGTAAAAAAATACTACTGAATTACATAAAAAAAAACATTTTTGAAAAATAAAATAATAAGCAGGTAATGAAAAGTATTAGTTTGAGATGATACTTACATTTTTATGTATTCTTCTGATTTATCTGAAAAACAATTGAAACCAAATTCATATTTAATAAACTAAGATTTTACAGAAAAATATTGTTACGGTTGCATAAATAAATTTGGACAGTAGTCATCAGATCCAAAGTCATCTGATGTTTCCACAGCTATGACTTCTTCAATGTAGTTTCAATAATTTGAAATATTAATTAATGCAAAACAAATAATATAATTTTATTTCATGTCACTCAACTAGATCTATCGTTTGCCTTAGTTTCCCAGTGATTCAGTGGCATGCATTATTTAGTAATTGTTATATTCATTTGGCCCAAACTACAGTACTACTAGTATTTAGTAGCAGATTAACAAACTGATAATGCTTTTGTGTGCAACGTTTTAGGGTCTCCAGTTTGAATTGTCGAGTTTTGTCAGCAAGTTGTCCATTGTAGCAACCTTTTCCTTTATCTTTTTGCAGTGCCCTTGGAAGGATAGTGTTCTGGCCAGTGTAACACCCAAGTAGACAGGAAAAACAAACATTTTTAGTTCATTGCGATTTCAATATGATGTCACGCTTCCTGGTTGCCTCATAGTTGTTGAGATAAAATATGCAGACCTGTGTCTTTCCGGTATTTGCATTTAATGCATTGTTAGTGTAGTATTCTGTCAGGGTATTAATAACATCTGTAAATCGTATGTAAATATCTATGATGTCCCCTGCTTGCATCGCCAGACAAAGATCATCTCCATAGATGAATTTGCAGAATTCATCAAATTCACATTGGTCATTAGTATACATGTAGAAAAGGGTAGGCACAAGGACTGATCTTAAGGGAAGTCCGTTTTCTGAGGTCTCCACAGGCTCTTCTTTCCACCCATTTCAATGAAAACCTCGGATGTTGTGCAGTGATTGAATAATCACGACAGCTGCTGCGTTCCTAGTCATTTGGACTACCTTCAGTAATAGTGTTTTATGTTCACTGTATCATATGCAGCTGTTAGGTCAACAAACGCTGTTCCTGTTATCAGGTTTTTCATAATATCTAAAATATATCGAGCTAGATTGAAAAGTTAATCGCAACAAAATCTTCCTGGACTAAAACTGGCCTGTGTAAACATTAGCCGACCTTCTGCAGGTACATCAAATGGCTTTTTTATAGGTGCATACATAATTCACACTACTATCAATTCACTGTAACATTCAATGGCCACCCATTCGCTCTATAACTCTTGCTTTCTTATGCTGTAAAACATAAATGATGTATCTAATTAGTCGGTTTCATCTTTGCAAAACATGAAAAACAGAACAGAGAAAGTGTCAGGTTGCTTTTTTCCTGAAAACTAAAGCACCACTCTGAAAAATATAGTCATTGTATCTACTTCTCCACAGACAAAAGACAAGTGAGAAACAAGTTCTGTTTTTATTGTGAATGATATCTAGCTTACCCAAAATCCACTCAGTGGAAAAGTATTTCTCCACCTCTGACTGAAGACAGATACTACACTTTTATCCTAGTCTGAATGTCTGACTAAAACGTTACCAGAAATATTTTGAAAAAAAAAATTTCAAAGGGGTTTCAATTTGTCTATTAAAATGTAACAAAAAGCTTAGAAAGAGCAAAACATAAAAGTAACTGGATCATACAAGGAATACGAAAAAGAGACGAAATTCAATATACACTGGTTGACCTTACAGGTTGACCTTGATAATAAAGCTGTGGTCGTCGGTTTTTCTCAATATTTCTTAAAATAAATATTTCCCTACATTAATATAGGTAAATATTTATTTTAAGAAATATTAATCAAATATTTATTTTTAATGTAGGATGCGCTTGTTTAAGAAAATATTTATTTTAAGAAATATTTATTAAATATATATTTTTAATGAAGGATGTGTTATTCTTATTTACAAAACTTTTTAATAATCAGACGAAACATTGGTGTCCTTCTAAAATGTTTTCATGCCACTATTTACTTACCTCCCTACGAGGGCAGAATGCATAATGAAATAAAATCTTATATCGTGCGTCATTTTCTTTGAAATGAGCTATTATAGATTTATTATTTTCTATTAAATGGTGAAAAATACTTTATTATAAACTATTAGGAGGATCCAAAAGTACTTTTAAGGAAATTAGTTAAGTTAATTGTGATTACATTTCATACTTGACTCGTGTTGTGAGGGAAATAATGCCAAACTCCAATACCCATATTACCTCGCTACATTAATTGTATGTCTATATCTATATTGGAGTGAGTTCATTTTTTAAAACTCCTATCCATATTAAGCAGTTATTTGGCATAATATTTTGAATGTTAATTGTTTTATTGGTTCCTTCCCTAAATAATCTTAGTTTTCAGTTATTATTACTTCACTAATTTGTACAGTTGAAATCTACAAAAATGTCTGCTGATGTTCTCATCATTTGGCTCTCTTACCATTTCCTTATCTATATTAGGGAGGTAAAAATAAAAACAATTAATCTATAGGCTAGGTTTAGGGAGGTAAAAATAAAAACAATTAATCTATAGGCTAGGTTTAGGGAGGTAAAAATAAAAACAATTAATCTATAGGCTAGGTTTAGGGAGGTAAAAAATAAAAACAATTAATCTATAGGCTAGGTTTAGGGAGGTAAAAATAAAAACAATTAATCTATAGGCTAGGTTTAGGGAGGTAAAAAATAAAAACAATTAATCTATAAGCTAGGTTTAGGGAGGTAAAAAATAAAAACAATTAATCCCTAGGCTAGGTTTAGGGAGGTAAAAATTTACTAGGTACGTGCAAAATCAATGGCCGATTCCCAAAATGTAAAAATATTTTGACCCCCATACTTTCACTTAAAAATTCATTAAATTCCGGAATTCAACCAATTTTAATGAAATTTTCAATATTTATTAATCAACAATCACGGAATATTGTGAAATACTTTTCTTTTTTTTAAATATTAGTGAAAATGTATTATTTTTTAAACAAAATAACCTTTACTAAAGTAATATTTGTATATATTAATAAAAATAATGCATTATTTTTTCTGTTGTTTCTTATGAAAATAAAGCATTGTAGATGTTAACAATTAAAAAATTGTTTTTTAAATATTTTTTATATATTACAAAAAAGGCCCCTAAATACGGTGTTAACAAAATTTATATAGCTCGAAGAAAAATTATTTTTTTGAATTAGCGATATTATTATTATAGAATAAAGCATTGTTTAATCAATATTTTCACCAAAAAAATAATATAATTGCAAAAAATATTTCATGTGATTTTAATGATTAAAGTTTTTGGGAAAATAAAAAAAATGCGACATAATTATATTTCCCTTTAATACATGAACGTGGCATCATCAGCGCAAGAGTTTTTTTTTATCTTGTAAATAAACCAAAAATTGAAAATTTTGAGACCAACTTAACGAAAAAAAAGAATTTTAAAAATTGGATAATTTCTACTAACGATGAACTTTGATTGGTATGATAGCCCCGTTCTGTAACAACCAGATGGGATTAGCCTTCCAACAACCACTCACTTTTACACCGCCCTCAAAATTTTATTTTTAGAGATTCAACAATTTCGGTAATTTCACAATTCATCGTCAATTATTTGGAAAGATTTGTATTTGTTTTGTCTTTTTGTCATTAATAAATATTTAAGAAGTTAAAAACAATTATTTATTAATAAATAAAGAGAAGTCAAACATGACATTCTTTCAAAATTGAATTCTGTTTATCAATAAATAACTGTTTTAACTTTTTTTTTCAATGAATAAATTGTCAGTGTAGTCATTGACTTTAATTTACTTTTTCACACGTAACATTTTTTTTAAATACACTTAATTTTAAAAAGAATCAATGTAATTCATCGTTACGACACGCTAATAATAAATCGAGTAACTAAAGTTTTAAATCATGTAAAAAAAATTGATAAAATTGACAGAGTTCGTAACATAAAAATAATGTTTAACATTTAAAAAAAGTTTTATTTCAAATTCTAAGGAAAAAACATTGGTAAACAGACGTTATTAATAATTTCAGAGTATTACTAAATTAAAACTAATACCAAGTTAAATATGAACCTTTTTAGTTAAAAATAAGATAAGATCTTAATTGCGTGCACTCACAAATATTTTAATTAAATAAGCATTTCCTTTTTTATTATAACAAAATAAGGGTACTTACATTTGTTTATAACCTTAAAAAAGAATAAAGAAATTAATGGATGATAATTTTTCAACTATTACAAAACAATTTTTATATATAAAGTTAAAAATGATAAATTATGACATTTTTGTCTTACATATATTTTGCATAGCGATAGTCAATCGGTAAACAAAGTCTTTTTCCGATTAAGTGATGGCGGATTTTACTCATTTATGACTTTTGGTGGGATAATTTTGCTAATTTTTAGTAAAACATGGGATTTTTTTTAATTTAGTGTCTTATGACTTTAATTTAATAATTATCTTTGAAATAGTTCCCAAAAACTTATATTTATCTTTCAAGAGATTTTTATAAGTAATTTTTTCAAAGTTCAAAATTCAAGAATTTTGGGGGTTTTTGACCGCCGTGATTACATATTTTATGATAATTTATTTTTCACACGTAAATATGCAGTTTTTTTTTGGTTTAGAGATTAAGTTTAGGCTTTTATCTTTCAAACACAATCAAAGTTTACACGGAAACTAATTAAATAATTAATGATAAGCGCTTTTTAATAAGCATAGTCCGTACAAGAGACGGCCATTTTTGCACGTACTTATCATTTACCGACCTTTCTTTTACATTAAAAACAATACTTAACATTAACGGAGACGTATTTTTTAATGCAATATTTACCTTATTGTAATGAGCGTTCTTCTTGTTCAACTTGAATTCCGGATAAATCGGCTTCTTACTCAAACTTTATTGCAAGAATTTTTTGGCAACACTCATATCAAAAATTGATTGTTTTTTTTTTAAGTTTCTCAACTTGTGTGCCATCGAAGAAATTGAGCATCTTGGGATAAACTGAAAAATATTAGAAAGTTTAATAATCGACTAAATTTAACTAAATAGAAAAATATAATTAATGTTTTTTTTTTTAAATATAAACAAGAAAGAAGGAATATTCCTGTCAATATCGTATCCATGTAGACAAACATATTAGACATTTGCATTGATTGAATTTCGTTTATTTATTACAAGGATAGACACAAGATAAAACCCAAGATAAAAAACGATCGATTTTTTCGCCACCGTTGACAGTTGCATCGATTATCTTGAAAATCGATATCTTTAATTCTTTTTGTATTTTATATTTTCGTTTGTTGGCTAAAAATAACAAAATTACAAAAATAAATTCATTAAATACATTTGTCTGTTAATTATGAAGCATGAAAAGGCTAAGATTAAACTTCATAGTAACCAAGTGAAACCACACTGTAATATTCAATAGCACCCAGTAGTTTTTCGCTTACCTCGCGTTCTTAAGCGTAATAATAATAATAATAATAATAATGATAATAATAATGATAATAATAATGATAATAATAATAATAATAATAATAATAATAATAATAATAATGATAATAATGATGATGATGATGATGATGATAATAATAATAATAACTAGCGGGACCCGTGTAAATTACACGGAATCTTTTTAATTTTAAAATTTTTATTTTTACTTACACCGTGTTGTGTTCGTTTTTTTTATTATTTCTTGAAAATAAAACTGAAAAAGTTGACGAAGTTATCGTCTGCCACACTGACCCTAACTCTAACGACGGGGTAAAAGATAGCGCGGGTCCTAATGTAACAAAGGACCCTCTATTTGTTAGTTACATTTCCTTTATTATGAGCCCCCCCCCCCTTCTAGATAAGAGTGAAATAATTTTTTTAAATGGTAACTCGTGTACGATGGACACTGCGCATATCTACTAAAAAAGGTTGATATGCCATCCGTTCAAAAAAAAAAATAATACTGGCCCTCTCTACAACAAGAAAACGTAATTAAATAGACAATGCCCTTAAAAACGCCAAAATAAAAAACAAAAACTAGTTTTAAGTTTAAAGCAACACAAAAAAGTAATTTTTAACCAGGTGAGTAGCATACAAAGATTCGGAAGGTCATTGCTTTCGATGTAAGCATGACACACAAAATCACACACGCTATTGTATTAATGTGTCTTCCCGGTCGTCCCCTCCCTACCTCTCTTCCCCTTCCCCTTAAAATGTAGGGAAAAAAAATCTTCGAGGTTGGTTGGGATCGAACTATAAACCAGTCGGGCCGAAGTCAAAAATACTACGTCGCTAACCGTTACACAAGAGGGAAATACTTCAAAATAGTTTGAAAATAAAGCGACTTGACTGTTTTTTTTAAATCTAGGTACGGCACGCATGCGCAGAGCTTTTGCCGGAAGCGTGACACACGAACACACACGCTATCGTATTAATATATAGATAATAATAATAATAATAATAATAATAATAATAATAATAATAATAACAATAATAACAATAACAATAATAATAAACACAAAAAAAACATGACGTTCATTAACACCAACAGACTTCCATTTGTTGTCTTCTTGTTGGGATCAAAGTGTTCTATCTGTTTTGTCCTCAGTCAGAAGAAGCCATTTTATATATTTGTCCCATTCAGAATGTCCTCTTTTTGGTGAGTTGAATTTATTCCACATAAATAAACAATTTTTGTCTAACGTTTTCCCTCGTGGAGAGACAAGTAAACAGGACCTCAAAAACTAACCCAAAGTCTAGGATAGTAGTGACTCATGTTAAGTCCTGAGTGGCGATCAGGATGAAAACATGCCATTTATTAACCCCAACACTGGATAAATTAACCTAAGTAAATCCATTCCTTCGAAATTTTCATGTGAAATACTATTTTTTAAAGTGCTAGTTTGTAATGTTTACCTCTAAGGTGGGTGGCACTTTTACCCCCCGGCACACCCCGGCACACCCCGGCACACCCCCGCCGCCAGCATTTTGGCTCACGTGACACAATCGCCGTCATTTATAAACAGAATAGTCTTCATTATGAATCGTTAGCATATATCCCCCCCCCCCATACACATTTTTTGTTTATTATTTTGTTACCTTACGAGGATAGAACGAAGGTTGATGGATTTTCCCTTCTGAGTATATCCCCACTGAAAAAATAAATGTTTCAAATTCTTTAAACTCAGTGCTCTGAAAGTAATTGAACCAATTTTCAATTAAAATTTTTTTTAATACTGCACTTTGTTCCAAGCGAAGAAGCTAAGAAATATTGTTTAGACCTTTCATATTTGTGCCGGGGGGTAAAAGTGTAAATCGATTCTCAGCAAAC